>OW679196.1:49320580-49624915 GCA_940337035.1 Agriotes lineatus | reverse complement strand
TTTTTGTTTTCCGTGTGAATTTCAGGTCCTGTTGGCCTAATACGCACATTACAAAAAAAAACGCAAGGAGGGTGTTGTCCATTCATCGTTTGAAGATATTGACAAATTGCTGTCAGAGAAAATCTAAGAACAAGAGCGCTTCCATTTCGAAGTTGTCTGTATGAATATCAGGTACTGTTGTTCTAAGAAGCACATACAGTAAGAAATGCAATAGTAAGAAAAATGCTGTTCACAAGTTTTCCTGAAATGGGAGGGACTATTTACTTATCACATACCAACATTCAAAGTAAAATGTAAGGACCATTTTGTTCAATTGTTTCCGTGTGAATTCCAGGTTCTATTGACCTAACATCCACGTAACAAGAAAAAGATAAGAAGAGTGTCCGCTCATGGCCTGCAGAGATTGGCAGATTGTCATATCAGAGAAAATCTAAGAGCAAGCTATTTTATATGTGAATTTCAGGTAGTACTATTGAGCAGAACCGCACATTAAAAGCAAAACATAAATAGAAATTACTCATATGTTGACTGCATTTACATAGTACCATGTCAGAGACAACGACTGTTCAGATGTTTTCTGTATGAATTCAGTTACTATTGACAACCTCTTAATCTATTTGCATCTAGCGATTTAAGTAGGTAGTACTCATGGTACTATTTTCTCCTGGATCTTTCCAGCAATCTTAACCTAACATGAAACTGGGGATGGAAGCTTCCCAGCATACTCAAAACCTAATCTACCATGCATTGCTACACCAAAGGTACTCACCATGTCCAGCGACGCTCCGTAGCTCCCGTGCATGCTCTGGTGGTAGTACCTGGCGGCGCGCTGCGGGCCGGAGGGGTCGAGGAAGAAGCCCATGTGCTCGGTGACGCTGAGGTTGATGTCGGAGGAGCCCTCGACGCCCTGGGCCGGGCTTTGCAGAGGTGCCCGTGCGCGGGGACTCGTACCACCGACCCACCGCCGCGGAATCGTTAGTCATCTCCATAATCATAGGTCCAGGTAAGTTAGCACATCACACGCGAATCGTTAGTGGTTCGAATTTCGAATGCACAGTCACTGCGAAGGGGGCCCCGCGGTGCTCATCGTCAGCGAAGCCGTGAAGAAGCCGTCGCTTGCCGCCGACTCGGATTGCCTTCTCGCGCTATCTGAAACGACCAGATTAGGATTTGCTGTCGCGATTAGCTCGGGCTGGTCGTTGATAGAGGGCTGCCCGTCGCATACTTCCGTCCCGCTCTAGCTCACCGTTTTGCCTTATCGGGAAGATAACTGTGGTGAAAATGTTTTGAAAATCACCTTTATCAGCAGTCAAGAGGGTACTTCCTCCAGCTACTTAGTTTTGGTTCCGTACAAATTTCAGATAAAGGGACAACAATTGTTCTATTAACTTTTACAGCCATGCTATTCCCATACACCAAGACCAAAACGCAAATGAAAATGTTGCAGGTGGTAGGAGGTTTGTTAAGTTTTAACCAGGTTTTTTTGTATCGTATGGCTGGTTGTAGGAAGCTTGTTTTCAGATTACACGGGCGCCTCTGACCTAACCTAACTACGTTCGCCGAAATTACCACCGGGACTGATGGCTTAATGTGCTCCCCCAGGCTCGGCTGGCTGCGATTTTACTACCACCATCAGAGTGCCAACCGCCGCTAACGTTTGCTCAACTCTCGACTATATAACTTTTGGTCCTGCTGCAGCTTTTAGAACTGTTACTTGGCTAACCCATCGAGCCCATACCTTTTTTTCTAATATTAACTTTTAGAGCCATGGTACATACAGTAAAACCGAAAACTGTTCTACAAGTGTAAATATTATATAGGTACCTATGGGCGAAGCATGACCAAGTCTTAATTTAGAACTTTATAGATCGACAAGGTGCGAACAAAATAAAATTTTTAAATCCCCTGGAAGTAGCTGAGAATGGAATAGTCGTTCAAATGTTTACAAAACTATCTTCATCACCGCTCAAGAGACTCACTAGGTACCTTTAGCTACTTAACTTTGGGTTCGCACAGCTGTCAGATTAGAAAATTTGAACTGTAACTTGGCTAACGCGAATAGCTCATGCAAATTTTTCTATTAACTTATTAACCCCATACAACAGTACAAACTGAAAGTTGTTCTACAAGTGCTATAATGATACATATGAGGAAAGCGTCGCCAAGTTTTAACTGGAAGAAGCTTTGAAAAGAAAAGGGTGCTTCAGATGTTTGTAAAACAATCTTCAACAAGATTCAAGACCCGCTACCTTTAGATTCGAACAGCTTTCGAATAACATGAAAATTTGAACTGTTATTTGACTATTACCGAAGATCTCATACAATTGTTTCTATTAACTTCTAGAATCATGGTAACACCATACACTAAAACCAAAAGCTGTTCTGCAAGTGAAAATGATATATATGGGCGAAGCCTCGTGAAGTCTTAATCAGCAATTTTAAGTTTAGGTTACTAAACAAGAATAAGTGAAATGCACATTTTAAATACCCTGGACGAAGCTTAGAAAATGGTGGTTCAAATGCTTAAAATACTATCTCTTCTAGGGACCAAGAAGATACGTTTTGTAACGGTTTGGTTCAGTACAACATACAAATAAAATTATTTTTTGAACTGATACTCGTCTAATCCAATAATTTTGTTAATTTCCGCATCGTCAAACATCAACGTCAAACGTAATTTTACAACTGAAGATGTTGCAAATGGCCAAATTATAAAATGAAAAACTTTTACATTCCAACAGACATACTACATGAACCATTACTGAAAAGCTCTAACCGAAACAGTTGCAGGAAATTTGAAGATTTTAATAAAATTTCAATTTTTAAGCTATCGCTTTACTAGTAACAAGTCAATCATTTTGCTGAATTTCCATTCCTTCATACAGAAAAGGCCAAAACTATGCTTTTAAATGAAGATGTTATAGATGGGCTGCGGATTATGGAATTTTGCTTAGAATTTTAAATGGATTCATGTTGATACATGATAGAATGGAAGAAGTCCCAACGGTAATTCAGTAATCTTTCATTATCTTTAAAAACCTAAAGTGACAGTTTTTAATAATAATCAACGCTTTGGCTCCTCACTACTTCCCGTTAAAAACAAAAACATCTGAACTGTTACTAGGCTAACCTACAAGCCTCCACAATTTGTCTAACGTCCACTTCTTCATATAACAAAATCAAAAGCTACGTTGCAAATGAAAATATTGTAGGCTGGTGATATAAGGTCTTCAAGTTTGGCTCAAAAATGTGCCAGAACTAAGAATAGTTTTTTTCAACTTTTTTTGTAAAACCTATCTCAAAGCTCAACTCGAAATTCGAAGTGCAGCCGAAATACGTGATAATCTGCGTTATCTCTCCAGGTATTTTATTTAAACAAAGGTGACACTACTCCACTAGATTAGTGCGTGGCGGCTGAAGTTTAATTGCCAGATACTGAAAAGCTGATAAATAATCCATTCAAGTGATAACATCTTGCATTAGCAATGCTTAAAAATTAAATTTTAAGTTTCAAATTAAAATTAAAAACCCAATACCTACTAGGTACAATATCTGTATTTTTACGATGATAAAAGATCATGAGCAAGTTTCATTTAACATGTTACATAGCCATATTACCTTCAAAATTCAAAATTTTACCAAACTTGCTCTTAACCTATTTCTACATGTGGGTATGCTGTATGTATCAACATTAGATCCAAGATTAGATAGGTATGTATAATTAACGATTGATTCAAAAATACTTGAAATCCGATTTGTGATCTCAACACAAATCAAGAAAGCTATATCACGTAAAAATCTAATATATAAGTACAAACAGCAATTGGTAGCTTATAATGAAGTAGATTAGAATTTATCAATGATATAAAACAAACTTCATTAATTCCATTTCGTTGTTAATTATGTATGGAAATTAATTTGCAATTCCTTAAGCAACGAAACGTAGACTAATGACATAATTCGAATATGTTCTTGTCTGTTTCCAATTCTATCAGTCAATTTATCAATGATACTATTGAAAATATTTATGTATTTTGATAATTTTTTTCATTATTTGTTTCAATTACTTATAAGAAAACAAATAGTACCGAGCTATTCTAATAAAAACTATGTTTTCTTTAATTTTGACTTTTGTATTTTGACTTATTTGCATAATTAGGTAACTAGCTGAAGCTTCTATATTGATTTCTATCAAGTCCCTTGCCTGAAGATTTTTTACTTTACGCTCTTTTTGAGGTTAGTTAGTACATCAATGTTCTATATTGCTCTATTTCGTGTGTATTTGTTTCAGTTGAAAGAAAACAAATGAACTGCAAGCAATAGTGATACTAAATCGTCTTAAATCAGATCTGGCTGGTAAAACATCGTTTATAAGTTAGCTAAATATTGATTTTTGACAGTTCCATGCCTGAATATTTTCACTTTTGGACTATTTTTAAGGTTAGTTACAATTTTTAAACTTCGCCTGTTTATATCTAAGATGCCATCTTAACCTCCTAATCAGATCAACATTTTATTTGCATTTTTGACAAGTAGCAAGTTCAATTTGATTTTTGGCGCATGAAGTTTTAGCATTTCAATATTATGATCTTAAATTCAACCTTCAACTGTTCTTGTTTACAAGCACTGGCAAGATCGGTATTCAAACGTCATTATACATAAACAAACGCAGATCGGGTGAGCCCAAACCTGCCAAAGCCTCCTAATCACCACATCGAGCCTTCGAGAGCGCGATATCTTATCGGATTGCTCCCGAACAAAGCTCTATCAACAACCAGCACTGTCGGCGCGCCGCCACTTACCTTTACAACCACAAAATCAACCTAGCACTAGCAGCATGTTCACTAATCACAGTCAGGGCAAAATCGTGGGCACACTGCACTAATTACCTAAACAACGCTGCCACATATTGAGCATGAGCACCACGCCGAAACCACCACGGTCACTAACGCGCCAGCACTAAGTGTTTCTAGTCGCCGTTTGTTCCGGTTCCCTTGGCAACGGGCGTCGGGCGCGTTCGCCGCCTTTCGGAAAATGCGCGCGCGCGATTGGCCCGCGGTGGCGGCTGAGGCGGCCGCGCTGATGGGAGGAGCAACAAGGACAGAAAAAGCTGGCTCTGGAATATTTATTGAGTTTCTGCTGTTTCTTGTTTAATTCTTATTGTTCCCATGCAGCTCAAGTTGGCGGTGCAGCTCGAGCTGCACGCTCGTGCGGCGACAACAACCGGCGATAAAGGCCAAACGAGGGATTTTTCTGAGAGCTACAAATTTCCCGGTCGGAAAAATGCGTCCCCAAGTTTTCCAGCCCGGGCTTCAAGCATATTTGCTTATTAAATTAAAATCCCCAAGAACAAAACGAGTCCTGTCTTGATCCGCGCAAGGAGGGAGATTATCCAATCAGATAAGGCCCCTAACAAAACACTACTATTTGACAAAATGGCGACCACAAATCAAGAGGCCCGCCCCTTTAACGATTGTCGGCCCTTTTTTCATGTTCATGTCTCGCATTGGCTCTCTCTTTGATTTTTTCCTTTTAACGTGCTAAGATTCGAAGTCGATCTGCCTTGTTATTGTCTTGTTTTACGCTACCCGTGTTGTGCGTTGCACTCGTGCTACTTTCCGAAAAACATCTGAAATTCAGCCCTTTCCTTCTCCGCTGCGTGGTATTAATTAGCGCCCTTAGCCTTCAGCTTACGCGCTTTACAAGTGGAAAGGTACCTGACCCTACGTATTCATTGAAAAATCAAGTGTGCTCTGGTCGGAAAATTCTGAAAATCAATAAATGGGACTAGTACAACTTACGTTACTATTCTCATTCTAGTTTTCCCATAGCTCTATAATTAATTATTGTAGTCATAAGACCGAACAGCGGGATTAAATATTTATAGTTCTGTAAAATATTAATTTACAAGCCCCCACCTGGCTATACTGATGTGAGCAGGCTCAAAGGACCATAAAAATTATTTGCAACTTGTGAAGGGTTTCAGGCATTAAGCATTTTGTAATTCGTGGCTTAAGAAAGCTAATGCCCTATACGGCAAGCGGCGCGACGTGTTGAGGAATGTGTTGCAACATAACCAACAGAGCTAAACGAGTGTTTAATTATGAACGAACATCATTCTGACGCTGTAATTGTTGGGAAACATTATTGACACCCACTTCGCGATACAAAATGTTGTAGTCATTACCTGAATCTGTGACCAACACGCGAGAGGACCAGGCTATAATCAAAATTTACATTTGTTAACTCGGAACAATTTTCTGAAAAGTGTAGTAGGTAGAATGTATCTACGTGTCTTATCAATCTCATAAAATTAAATTAAAATAATATACCAAGATGACCTAGAGTTTGTGATTTATTTTTTAAGAAATTAATTCTACTGTCGAAATAAAAATTATCTGGGGCAGATGTTCTAAAAATGTGTTAGGTAATTCTTTTGTTTTAGAGCCATTGCAGCATAATCTTGAATATTTTACTAGCGTTTTCTTCACCTTTTCAGGGCCCTAACTAGGTTTAGGCCGAGCAGGCCTCTGCAAGCTGCAAGAGGCACCAAAATAAAAAAAAACAACTAAATAGCCGGCAGTTTTCGATAAAATTGCAATAACGATTTTATTCTCAACATTGATAATCATAGGCTAATATGTGCTTTTTGCTTTCCTCGGGCGAAGGAAGTACTGTAATCGTGAAACAAACGCCTTCGGAGATTTCTGATGAAGATCTCTAGTTTTTTACACATAGGTAGGTACCTACCTACCTTAGGTTTTTACTCTTGATTATTTCCTTCATATCCATAATACCAAACAGGAACAGACAACAAAGAAATCAGATCAAGAGTTAGTCAAGCAAGAAAAACAATCGGATGCCTAAATAACATATTTTGGAGCAAGGAAATAGGAAGAAGAGAAAATATAATATATATAACACTATAGTAAAAAGTGGACTATTATATGGTTCGGAAACATGGCGACTAAAGCAAGCTAATAAAAGAATGATAGAAGCAGTGAAACTTGACGTATTCAGAAGGTCCCTGAGGATACCTATCCCGCTTGGAAAGAAGAGGAAACGAAGAAGTTAGACAGCTAATGGGGATAGAGGAACCATTAATAACAGAAATAGAAAATAATCAGTTAATATGGTATGGCCATGTAAAACGCATGGATAATTCAAGACTTCCCAAGAAAGTGATGGAATGGGTACCGCCATTCCGTAGAAAGAAAGGAAGACCAAGAAAGAACTGGATGGAAGGAATAAACAAAGCAATGAGTACCAGAGACCTTAGAGATGAACAATGGGAAAACCGAAGGGAATGGAGAAAGGGCATCGGACAACGTCGTAAGACGATTTAAAACCGATATATATATATCCATAATAATGCGTAATCACCATGGTTTCTGTCAGTTTAATAATGACTTAAATTCAAACGTCAAAATTTTACCGCGGTTAAATTTATGTCAAAATTTAATCGCTTGTGCATAATTTTAATATGATAATTAAAGGTGCTTCACCAACTGAATTTTATCTATTTATTCAGGAAATAATCACGCCGAACATCCCGCGTGCATGTAAACTAGCCTGAATAAATTTTGACAATTTTCTGTCAGAATCTTTTGCTCTGAAAAAATATATCTCGTAAATTTTCCGCTTCCAAATCCCTCGTGCTGCGCACTCGGGATTCTTGTTGAGCGGCAAATTTTCTTGACAAATTTCTTAGCAAAATATTCTGACAGAAAACGTCAAAATTTAATCGGCTATTTTAATGCACTTGGGATAAGTATTACTGTTGACTGTTTCCCACATCTCTTATTATTCAATCAAATGCCATGATTTTCCAAAATTCTACCAATCATGTGTTTTTATAGTGGCAAAAAATCTAAATTTTTGCTTGGGATTTTACCAGTTTCTTTTCCACTTGTAGCCTATCCATGGCAACCACGAAATTGTTGTTTTAATCAAGGTGGTAGTTCAAAAACATCGTTTAAACTGCCATTGTGCATCAATAGCCTAATAGGTAGGTACTAAATGTCAAAATGAACCGATATTTGGGAAATACATAGTCCACTAAATGTATTTCGGGCACATGATTTCGCTCGTTAAACCTCGACAAATTCCCGAGCCAAAGGCATTGCCAAACAAAATACTTTCGTAAAACATTTTTACCGGAAAAATAATTTGCCCTTAATACATTATTACCTACTGATAAAAATAGGGAAATTTTAAACCATGCAGATAGATAGGTACAAGATGAATATCTTTAAAAAATAATTTTCAGCTTTAATTCCAGAACTATTGGTTAGCGAAAAATAATATTTTGCATATTATAGGTAGTTGTACTTAGAGCCGCCTAGCACCGGTGAATATGAGTACAAGAGTAATATTACAAAACAAGACAAGAAAACACGTATGAAAGGTAAAGTACCTATATAATTACCTACCTATACCCTATACCTACCTAATAACAAACTCATTTTGGATCAGAAATAATAGCGCGAATGCCATCACAAATCTTATAAAATCAGAAAATTTGACCCACCAGGCTTTTATGGCCAGAAAATTCTTAAGTGATTCACGCAACTCTAAACTATCCATAATATTGTTTTCTATATATTAGGTATTATAGACAAATCTGTTAAACGTTTATGGGTTTTGAATGATCGTAAATATTTTTTTAAAAATATCAGAATATATAGCTACTTATCTACCTACTACTTTTTTTATAAAAACATTGTAAAATTTTGAGTTCCTGGCAGAGGGCATTAGAATTTTTATCGTTGCTTAATTTCAAGTGTAAATCTTTGCAATGCTTTAAGATATTTTCTAAAATGTAGGTACCTACTGGCGTTTTTTATCGAATAACAAACTAACAGACATTGTAGGTATACTTAGCGATCTTCTTCGTTTTTATCATCTTCTGAATCCAATTACCATATCGAGAACGTTAGCTTTTTACAAATCAAGATAGTCTTTTGACGTGACATTTTTAATACAAGTCACATAAACTACCTACCTGGTAAAGTCCCAGAGACTACGCACAGTATGAATACTAAACATTGTAAACGAAACCACTGCCATGTGCCACTCTAGCATTTATCAACATCTCCACTCAAGCAAAGTACTGGAGATACTAGTCGATTGGTTAAATTTTGCAAGAAATAAATGAATCTATGGTGAGAGGAGTCCCAAGGACCCCGGGGGACCCCAGTAATAGATCATTTAAAAATGTGGTGCGAGACACGCACACAACTTCCTTTTACAGTGATCTTACAATTTGCCAATAATTTGATTTTAAATTTTTAGGCATTTGTTAAAAATTTTCAAAAATTACCTACAAGTTCTACAGAAACCGTACAAAATAGAACGTTAGTTGAAGAAACAATTTTTCTAAAATTTTAAGCTGAATTCAAAAATATAATAATATACCGGGTGTTCTATTTAAAATAGGAGTTAATAAACAAAAAGAAATAACAAAATAAACCCATTTTAGAGGTATTCAACTTGAAAATATCTCACATCAATAAGTACACATTAAAAATATAATTAAAATGTAGGTAAGGTTTAAAGAATACTATCTTACAGCCGTTTTTTGAAAAAATCGAAAAAAACTGGAAAATCACAAGAATAACACCATACTTCCGGTTATGCTATTTTCTTCAAAAGCTTGCTGTCTCATCTAGATAGTAAACAAAACTTAAATTTGAAGTTTCAACGCCACACACAGACAGACACACAGACAGACAGACCAATGAACAAAAACATGTTTTTTGTGTTCAGGGGGCTCTAAAACGTGAAGATCTGTTGAAAACTCAATTTGGAATTTCTGGGATGAATCCAACTTTCTTTATTGTAAAAGGAAGTAATAAAGATAAAAAGAACATAAAAGTATTGAGAGCAAAGTGAATATGACAATTTGCTGCTAATAGGTATTGTATATTTTCCGTGAGAGTAATTTTATCGCCATCTCAAGATATTTAGTGATAATTATCTAAATCTTATTGGCAGCATAAGTTTTCATCCGTAAATAATGTAACACACTCTTGTTTTTCTAATTAAACAAAAATAATCCTTATGATAAACTTACTTTTTGGGCATAACTCGATTGGTACATATACCTATATGAAAACAAATTAGAACTATGGCTAAAGCCTAATTTTTGGTTATTAATTAAACATTTTGTGAAATAGAATCTGAAAAGCTGTAAGTAGTGATAGTTTTTTTCTTAAGGATGAAAACGATATAGCCCAAATAACCTTTGATTCAGATCTTATGCTTTATCCAAATGAGCTAGGGTTTTATCCTATTTACCTACTGGGAGATACATGTCATTGCAATTGTAAATGTAAAATTTTTGTTATTTATACTTTCTATAATTCCATTGGTTTCTAATAATTTCGATGGCAAGTCTGTGGCAGGTATGTATACTTAGACAAAATAAATAAATACAGGACGTGCAAATGTCTCAATTTTCTGTAATAGCATATCTAAGTAAAGTGATTTCTTTTTATTTATTTAGATATGCATTTGATAAATATCATTTTTCAATAACTTGAATTTTGTACAACTTTACATGACAAAATCGTGTATATATGTATATATCGCGATATTGCTGAGAAAAAGAGGCCCTGATGTGTATATTTAATTTACTATAGGTAAGTACTTTATTGTTGACCTATTAATTACTGTTAATCACATTAAAAAAATCTTGTCCTTGGTAAAAGTATTTCCTTTCCCTACGCAGACTAATCTTGGTCGGACAGAGGACATTTTTAATCAAATTTAAAAATTCTCAAAATAAAAAAAATATTTCTTGGACACCCAGTATATATTGCACTGGCTACACGTTGCCGTGCCTCAAATTTGTAGTGAACGGATTAGCTTTTCAAATTACAAACTGCCCTATTCTGTATTATAATGTCAATAATTACTATTATCAATAGCTCCTCAAAACTCAACAGGGGTGGATTCTTTTATCTAGTTACTTGCTTTCTGAAAGATTGATTTCCTAATATTTTAAATCTCATTTTTATAAGTCAATACTTATGTCAACCAAATGTCAAAACAGTTTTGAAATTCAAATGACAAATACAGATTGTTTTCCTATTACACAACAATATTAAAAACACAGTAATTCTTTGATAACTAATTCACTTTTATAGTCTTTTATTTGCCTTTTTCTAGTAATTACCTTTCAATTGATCTCTACAACGTTCAGGATGTAAACCAACCTGCTCCTCTCTTCCTACTGATACAAGCTCTGACGCACGTTCCCGCAATGAAAGGTCCCTCCTATAGACAAGACATCTCTAGCTGTCCCGAATCAGTAACTCTAACCTCCCAACAGAATGTAGCCAACCGACCAAATCTGCAGATACTGACTTCATTTACTGCCGCTGCCAAACTTCCTTTACTGCCCTCTTAACTGATGGTGCTCCTCTGGAACTCTCCCTTATCACTGAACAGCTTGACGTAATCCAATTCAATTAATGTCTTACGTTAAATGTATTTTTCCAATAAACTTGACTTCATATTCTTCTCCAGTTATTTACGTTTATAGATTAATTATTCTGCTTGCTATTATTTTTAACCACATACTTGTAACCATCTTTAGTTTTATATTTGTTAGTCTCCTTATATGTTTAACACGTTGATCGCCGTAATAGTAAACATTTTTCGAATATCTGGGGCCACAACTTTTTTTTGCTTATACATGTCAAAAATAATTTGTTAGTATTATTATGAAATGTCACTAATATAACACCCTTTAAATTTAGTCTAGAGCCGGGCCAACACATACGTTTGGTTTCCAGGCCATACTCCTTAATCTCTCATAAGAATACGACTATAGTGCAGCGCAAATGTGAGCTGCGTGGCTTAGAGTGAAATTATACATGCGAAACGCATGTGAGTGGCGTGGCCCATATATTAAGGAGCCATGCGATGCACACGTGCTTCACATGGCGGTCAACGTGTTAAATCTTCTTATATCTCCACCACGCAAATTTTATGATTGTCCTAGTATTATCCAAATAGTTTTATAATAAAATAGGGTTCATTTCCAATACTTTAATTACTCCAAATTATTTTTCGTTACGTTTTTTAAAAGTTATTATTATCAATAATTAGAATCCCATTTCTTAACTACCTCATTTTCCTTTTTATACAATCTAGTCTTATTTATTTGAGTTAAACCTACTAAAATTTTATTTTATTTCAAATTAAGCATTTGTCATTCGTTTTAAAAGTGTAATTTATGCAATATTATTTTATTTTCAAATCCACCTGTTTTTCAATAGCTATTTTTTATTCACATTATCTCTGAATAAATCCAAATTATTTTATTAACCAATTGTACCTAATTATTTTAATATTAATCAATTTGATTCTAACTACATTAAGGTCGTATCATAACAATATAATATACACTTGTATAACTCTTCTAGGAACAGAAAATTTGTGATTAGCAATTACTACACTGACTCCTGTAAAAAGAACCGCCTCCACCCCCCGTCCCTTATACGTAACCACGACCGCAAATTCGAACTTAAAAGGACCATTCGCAGGGACTCATTTTCTTAATCTGGCCATTTCTACGAATTTCTGAAATATTAGAGCTTTTTGTTGGTTATTTGTGACCTGCCTGTACAAGTTCGTGTTACTAGGTTGACAGATTCTGTGTAACTACATAATACCAAGGCTATTATTAAAAATGTATTGTTTATAGTCTGTTGTCAGTTAGTTCTTGTAACAGCTTAGAGCACTATAACCAAACGGCGTTATAAACAAAAAAAGAGTTTAGAACTCAGTGAAAAAGAATTATCCCGGTGAAATTTCGTCATTGATCAAAAATAAAAAAGCTTCATATTATTTTCTTTCATCTTTCGGTTCGTCCCAAATCCTGATCACTTTAATTTCGTTGAACTTTACAATCGGTTTTCATGAGTGAATAATTATTAATAATTATCAGCTAACATTGTAGTTTTTGAGAATAAGTGCAGCACAATTTGTAGGTTCGATTGTAGAGAAAACTATTGCTCTTAGCAGATTAGAACAAGAGTATTTTTTTATGCAGAAAAGACTGAATTTTTTGAATATGGTACTATACTGTCGACGATTTTTTTTTTATTATTAAACTATGTAGTCAATAAAAAATACTCTTCGCCCTTGCGTAGTTTGACCTTGAAGCGAACCATAATTTTATTCAAACATAACACATTGGCTGTAAAAAGTTATTTTGCCAAATTTAATCAAATTTGTTTTTACACAAAAAATTAATAATTTTTACGGATAAATGTCAGACAGATCTTCAAAATATTATTCAAAGTTTAAACTAAGTTCGTTTTATCAAATTAAATTGCTATTGCTGTTAATCCTACTTGAAATTCTACAGATATAATCTTAAATACTACAATAACAAACAATCACTAAATAACCACAATGGAGTATCAACTTTATTTTGCAAACCAGTAAATAAAAAATAAAAATCTGAAATCTAAGTAAGTAACCAACTATTGGTAATAAAGGAAATAACATTTTTAAAATGTAGGTAACTAATTCATTATAGAATATCCTTAAATTTCTACAATAATGATGGAATAACCACCAAGTTTTTGAGCAGGAATAAAAAAATTACAAGATTTTATCAAAATTAGTTTCTATTCCACATTTTGGAAACCTGTATCTGCTATCCACATAATAAACTCTATAAAAAATATTCTAAATGCATGATGTCAACTAATATCATAAATTGCAATAATAAATAACTCTATGCCTATCACACATGATCTAAATAAAATTTAAAAGTTACGCTAATAGATCAACAAATTCAGGTGAATAAAATTACAACATATATTAAAATTACCATGGTTTTGAATACGTTTTCCCTTACAGAGAATAAACAAAAACATCTCATAACTCTGCTAAAAGTGAGATAAAAATTGGAACACCAAAAATAACGATTCATGTACCTACTATTCATAAATTTACAAATATTGACTAACAGGTAAATATACAGTTTGAGAAGGTTTATTTTTTCAGTGGCTTATTTTTAATTTCTAATACTTTGTCTTTTATTCTTACAGCTTTTAACGTGTAAAATTGTTTTTTTTTAAATTACTGAAGAAAACACCAGGTGTCGAAATATATGAATTTTAACCTCTTGTTATTGTTAACTTCAACATATATGACAAACAAAATAGGTATTTCCTTTTTAACATCGAATTCTGAAAAAATCATCAAAGTACTGTGTATCTATTAATTGTCATAATTACAGTTATTTGACAGCAGAACAGATAATAGTTATTTATGTATTAAGGGCATAATCAATAGATTATAGCACGAGGAAATGTTTAAATCGGACGCAAAGCAGCGAACTTTAAATTTTCCGAGATCTATAATCGTGATTAGATATGTGGTACATACAACGTTTGATTTCATTTTGGTTCTCAAACGGAAAAAAATCAAAGTTTCAGAATTTTACCTATAGACTACTGCGTCATCATTATGCTGGCGGTGTAAATTTTTGGTGTGCTATGGTTTTTATGCAAATAATTGTTGTTACTATACTACATTTGTAGTCCTTGTTATTCCGCTTAGCAACTTTATAGGCCCTAGGGCCATAAAAGTCATTTTACGCCCTCTATCGAGGTCCAATAAACAAGATTATGATTCCAAAATGAAATAAAGAGAATATAAAATATGTTTTTATTTTTTTTTTAACTATTTTCCCTAAAACTATTCAATTTTGACTAGGTACAAGCTCACGCAAAAGATGTAACTATTTTTCAAGAATGTCTACTTTTTCGTTTCTTCAAATTTCGGCAATGAGTATTTTTTATATAATTTAGAGGTTGTCCTAAATGCTACAGCGAAGGCACTATCAAATTGTCCATTTTAGCCATTACACTTTCCAGTAGTAAGTTTTTGATCGCGTCAAACGTATTCTTATTTTTCAAAATAGATGGAAACTATAAAAGAAAAAGTTGTCCAAATATGAAATCCCATCAAGCTATCTCAAAAATAATTTTGCTACGATTTTTCAAATAAAAAAATCCTAAACTAGCTCTGTTGTTTGTACTGGTGTGTTTGGTTTAACCCTTCACCAAGGTATAATTTTTTTGAAATGAACTGTGTCGAGGAGTTCATGGAGTTCCTTTAATTGATAAAACACGGTAACATATTTTATAAATTGTTTCATTCAATTGGAAGCAGTAAATCACAATCAACATAGGTTTTCAGAATAATTCTATTATGAAAACATAAGTTTTGTACAAAAAAATAACACAAACATTGTTCCGCTATTGAGAAATAGAACGTTAATTTCAAGGGGGAGCATATTTATTCCGTGTACTTTTCAGGGTTATCGACCCACTGATCTTGTTCGTTACTACTAAACTGTGGCTGTTAAAAAACGTCAGATCATCTTACACACTTACAGAACGTTATGATTAGGAGAACAAATGTTTCGTGAGGGCTCAAAAAACATATTTATAACGATTTTTACCATAAAAGTATTTTTATATAAAAGAAACTACATCTTCATTCTTTCTACTGCATCAAGCTTTTTTCATCTAAAACGTTTTACTTTGGGTTGCATGTCGCTGACAATAGGTAAGTTGCTGGAACAAGAACATGTTAAATTTGAATCTGATTTTAGACATTTGTTTTTATAACGTTCGATAGGTACTTCAAAAGCAGTTTTCTTATTTTAAATGTAGGTACTTGAAGAATGAGCTGACTGTTTAAAAAAGCTTATATTTTACTCGATTTTTCAATAATAAATTTAAATTACGGCTTAGACCGCGTCCTCTTCAGAGATGAGCATTTAGATTTTTTTTTGTTATACTTATATGCTTTACACCTTGTGAACCCAAGGAAGAATTTTATTATAATTAAGTATGTACGTTGGTAGCTCGTCAACGCTTACCTACAAGCTGCAAGCCACCCAAATTTAGCACGTTTTGTTAAATTACCTTCGAGCGAAGATAGTTAGATAGACGTAGCCTTTTTGCTGTTTGTGCACCCATACCGACTAACAGTTGTTCTAATTTTATCATCTATAGCTTATTTTTATTTCTCCATTGGTGCAAGGTGAGCTAATAGTGCGTCGTTGGTTCACATCTTCCTTATCTTTAAATTTCAAGCTTTTTAAGCTTGATAACCTGGAATTATTTTCAACTCTACAGGGTATTCAGTTTTTGCTGGTCAGCACACAAGTTAATTTTTTTAAATGAAAAACTATAAGATGCCTTATCGGACTTTTTCCACTGTCTTGGGTGTTTATTACACGACTTTTCGGGAGTTTTTGATCTACCCCAGTCTTCAGGTATTTCTGGTTAGTCCTGAGAAGGACTGACTTTTGTACGTCTTTGTACGTACACTCGTATCTACCCCGGGCTTAGATCGCTTTGATTACAAGTCTCTCACTCTTGCCACTAGGCCACCAGCGCGGTTATATATGCAACTACTATGTGTTTAAATATTCATATCCGCTATTTTCCTTTCTGATGATATTTAGTTTTTAAATTCTCCTTGTTTAGTTATTTTTATTCTATATATACCTATTATTCTTACTGACAAAATTTACTTCATTTAAATTCTCATGCGGCGTTGCCAAGTTACAATTTTTTTCTGAGTTAACTACAAACGTTTTTTTTAAATTCCAAACAGTTGCAGTACTCTTCTCTCATGTGACAGTAAAAAATCTTGGCTGATTTACTACACAGAGTATATATTTAGAGAAAACATTTGTATTTTTTACTTAATTGCTGATGATAATATTCAGTACGCTGTTGAGTTCAGTTATATCACCTAAAAGTAGACTATGAAATAGTGGTAATCAGGATAAAAGAATAAAAAATGGAAACAATAGGTAGTATATTATATTATTAGGAGTAAAAGTAATACTTTGTGTGACGAGACCTTACGCGTTTGACTGACGTTAGCGTTAGCGAGTCAGAGAAGGCTTTTTATTTTAGTTACTTGAAAAAAAATTTAATACGCCTTTTGAAAACACAAAAAAACAAATAATCACGTTTGAAACCTACAAATAACAGGTTATGAAACAGATAATATGCAATAACAAACAAAAATTCACAAAATGTGCCAAGTATGACCACCATTCTGATTTATGCATAGGTACCTATCTGTAACTTGTAAAACAACAAATCATTTATATGTTCACATCTACTGCTCGAAATGCATTTCAAATGGAAATTGTTGTACCACCGTTAAACGAGGAGTGCACACAGCCGTGGCTAGCTTAAATACTTGACAAAAAATGGCGTGAATAATGACCAGGCAGTGATTCTTAAGGTTACATAAAAACAATAAATTGAATAAAACGGGCGCCAGTCGTTATTCACAACAAAAACACCAGTCTAGCTAACATCAAATCACCACCTACCTTGGATGCTTCTTACTTTGTAACGCCCCGTTTCAATTTCATTTCAAAAGCGCGTTAATGCATTTGGCATCTTATTTCGGACAACCTTATATCTAATTATTGTAGCAAAAGAATTTAAGTTTATCGCAGCAGGCGTGTGTGCGAAGTGATAAACGCTGTGTTTTGCGCGCTGGCATTTCAATTCTAGTAGGCCGCTAAACCAACCGAATAGCTGACAAAGTATTGATTTTTCGGAGGCACGCTCTGGCGGATGTTGATTGCTGGGCTAACTGAAACCGTTTTTGTTGCTTAACAAGCGAAGCCGCAAGGCGCATTCAGCGTAGGTAAGGAAGCTCATGTACTAAATGTATTTCCTGCGTACTGATCTTTTTATTCAAGCTGGATTTTCATATATTTAGGCCGTTTAGTATGGGCTATATATATTGCGAACCATACAGTATTTACTGCTTCTCGCTTTCTAGAAAGGCTATATAAATAGCATGCCATTATAAAATATACAATAAAATATCTGAAATACAATAATATATAACAACAAACAATAAATATGTACATGTCACACTATTCTTTTTTTTTTTTTTTTTTTTTTTGGGACTACTTATGAGTTTATTAAATTCCGCCAGTGTTTTCTGTCTTGCCAACTATCGTGTGGAATTCCTCGGTTGTCCATGGCTTCTGATATTTCCTTTAGCCAAGATCTTCTGGGCCGGCCTCTTTTTCTACGTTTTGGAGGAATCCACTCTAGAAGTCGTTTTGGTGTTCTCTCCTGGGGCATTCTCTTAACATGACCGTACCAAATCAGCCTTTTGCTGTCAATCTCATCTGTAATGGATTGTTGGACTCCCATGATGTCTTTTATGGTTTGGTTTCTAACGTGCTGCAGTTTAGATATTGCACAACTTCTCCGCCAAAAGTCCATTTCAAGTGCGAGTAAATTTTTCTTTCGACGCTGATCTATACACCATACCTCCGAACCATAAAGAGTGATACTTTTTATAATGGAATTATAGATTTTCTTTTTTGTATCTTTTGTAATTTGTTTACTCCACAATACCGAATTTAATTGTCGTATTGCTGTTCTTCCTCGGCCGATCTTTGTTTTAATATCACTATACATAGTTGCTTCTGAAGTGATTGTTACCCCCAAATATGTGAAACTATGACACAGATTAATTATTTCATTCCCCACTATTAGATTCGACCCGGGTACTCCTATTGTCATATATTTTGTTTTAGTAGTATTTATTTCTAGCCCCCATTTTGCGTACTCTTCTATTAGCTTCCTCACCATATATGAGGCATCATCCTCGTCTGCTGCAAACACTACCTGGTCGTCGGCGAAATGGAGAGAGTACAGTCTTTCATCGTCTATTTGTATGCCCATATTATAACATTTATTTTTCCATACTTCAAGTACACTTGTCAAGTAAATTTTAAATAAAGTAGGTGATATGCAGCATCCCTGCCGCAGTCCCTTTGTCACCTCAAATGGTCGAGAGAGTTGGTTTCGTATCTTAACTTGGCTGGCATTCCCTTGGTAGAGATTTTTTACCGCATTTACATATGTTTTATTAATTCCCATTTCTTCCATAGCTTGCCACATTTTATTAATAGGAACGGAGTCGTATGCTTTATGCAAATCGATAAATATCATGTGTGCCTCTTCGTTAAACGCTATGGTCTTTTCTAGTAATTGGGCAATACAAAATACATTATCCACACACGATCTACCAGCTCTAAATCCACTTTGAGTTTCGTCAATCTTTAGTTCCTTTTCGATACGATTTTTTAGTACTTTGCCATACAAACGACTCATTGTACTCGTCACGCTTATACCACGATAGTTATTACAGTCTCTTCGTTTTCCTTTTTTAAATATTGGTGATATATATGCGATTTTCCATTCCTTTGGTAAAATCCCTCCATTTAAGCATTTATTAAACATTTTTGCAATATATTCATACGTAACTTGGGGACTGTTCTTAATAAACTCTGCTGGAATGTTTCCTGGGCCTGGGGATCTTTTGTTCTTTAACCCTTTCACTGCTTGTATAACTTCTTCTACAGTTATGTCGTCTACGTTCTCATATTCTCCGATGTCATAGTTCAGCTTATTATATGCTGATCTGTTTTCCGTTAGCAGTTCTGCATAATGTTTTGTCCATTCTTCTATTCCTATTATGTTTATAGCTGCGTTCTCCCTGCAATTCGTTCGTAAACTTTTCAGTATCTTCCACGACTGCGTAGACTGTGATCCTCCCAAATAGCTATCTATCTCGTCACATGTTTTTTCCCACATTACATTTTTTGCTTTCGCCACACTTTTCCGTACTTCTCTATTACACTGCATATATTGTTTCCGATCTTCTTGGTCTTTTGTATTTAACCATTTTCCATAGAGGTACTTTTTCTCTTGGACTAGCTCTTTTATGTCTTTGTTCCACCAGTCACTCCTCTTCCATTGGTCTTTCTCTCCTTTTAGGCCTAATGCCTCTTTTGCGGCTTCGAACCAGATGTTCTTTAAACAATAATACATTATTTCGGGACTCCCATCGAAATTCGTCGGCATTTTATTGGCTACTCTAAGCTTGAATAAAAATTGAGTAGACTCGTTAACTAATGCTTCTAAATTATATTTGTTACTTTCCGGCAACACATCTTCTTTTCCATTCGATTTTTTTGTGCTGTGGAATCTATATTTATATATTACTTTTGCCCGTACTAAGTGGTGGTCGGAACCACATTCCGCGCCTCGTTGAACTCGCACATCTTGTGTTTTTATGGAGCTATTCTGCTTCGTGATAAAATAATCTATGATAGACTGTAGCTGTCTTTTTGGCTGTGTCCATGTAAATCTGTGTATATATTTATGTTTATAAAATCCGTTTTGTATTTTGAGGGAGAATTGCTCGCATATTTCAATTAACCGCTCTCCGTTATCATTGGTTCTATCTTCCCCATATCGTCCCACAACCATATCGTTGAGTTTTTGTCCTACTCTCCCATTAAAGTCACCTAATAACATGACTTCTTTGTTTTGATCTATATCCGTTAGGACAGTTGTCAATTTATCAAAGAACATATCTTTAATATTAACAGGAGAGTTGTCTGTCGGTATATAAACTCCAATTATCACTGTATTATAACCATATAGTTCCATCTCTACTTTAATTATTCTTTCGTTTACGAACTCCCAGTATTTTATAAAACGTCCTAGAGATCTTTTAATTATTATTGAGACACCTGCAGTAGCTCTTTCTGATTTGTCCACACCGCTATAAAAATGAATGTAATTCTCAGTTTCTTCGCTTCCATGCCCCTTCTTCTTAGTTTCACTTAATATTCCAATATCGATCTTGAATTTTTTCAATTCTTCGAAAACCTCTTTATACTTTGTGCTTAGTCCCTGAATGTTCCATGTACCTATATTCATAATCCTATTTCGTAGCTTTTGTCGTTTTCGTGTAAATCCATCCGGCTTTCCAATCTTTCTAGAATTTTTAGCAATTGTATTGTTTTGTAAGATCTGAGGAGCTGGCCCAGTCTCAACCCCCAACCTGGAGGACCAGGTAATTTAACTTTAGGGTTTTCTTCCCTTAGACCGATTGCTTTGCCGAGCTGTAGAGATCGGTCTTCCCTATATTGGTTCTTCCGCTCTCTCGGACGTTTTACCGCAAGACCGTTGACCGGTTATCATCTATACCCTAGACAGGGGCCCTTACTGAGTACTATCAGCCGGAGCCAGGTGATATAGGATAAAGGAAGGATATAATAGGTTGAGGACAGGATTAAGCTACGGACACGACTCCCCTCCCGGTACTAGGAGGTGGAAGAGAGTCGAGGCTCGCGTGGGCAGGGTCGCTTTCCTGAAGTAGACTTATTCTCTACCGGGATCGAAGAGGAATGTCTACCCGCTACCCATTCTACCCGCTACCCATGTATGGGTAGTATGGGCTAATGGGTTAATATCGGCTAGCATAAGTTCAAACGAAGACTAAATTCAGCTAATTAGATCCCCGATTTTGCTTCCTTATGTGGTCAGGAATTCCCAACATGTGCCGCATGTGACTTCTAAAAGTGGCCACCCTGGAATTCTCATAATTTTGCAGCCAAACCCGGCTTAGAGTCTTCATGGATTGCAACACCACAGGATTCCACTTGCGATCGCTGCACTTCAGCATCAAGCTAAATTGTAAGTGCATGCCATTATCAGCTCTGTTTTAAATCGACAAGGCATTCGCCTTAATTAGGTCAGTTCTTACTAAGATCTTAGTAAATCAAAGTGAGCGTGTTTAATCAACTTTTTGGTTCAATCTTTTATGACGCCAATGAGCGCAAATTTAAACAATTCAAAGTTGCTGAAATATGCATGTGCATTGCGACCTATGAGCAGCGCCTTAGGCGTTGTGGGTTTATGCATTGCGATAGCACAGGTGTTGTCCTGAAAGTTGTAATTTAAGTTAAAATTAGCATTTTGTGGTTTGAATATTTAGAAGTTAATTCCTATTTGTGATTTATAGTTCATTTGATGGGCAATATTCCTCCATTTTTTTAAATTTTTACATGTCTTGAGGGCAATTGCAATTAATTCATATGTTACAACCACATTTAGGTTTGAATAAATGCCCTTATTGCTATTATTTTTTGTGTTTTATTCTGCAACTCCTCAAGCTGAACAAGTAATCTAGGTATGCGGTGGAACACCAAAGGTATGTGGCGTGTTTTTAAGTAGTTAGTTTTGTTTTTATATGTTGTGAGTAACGACAATTCGCCCAATTTGTATGAATCCTTCTGTTCAGTTTTAAAACCCGAAGTATTTCTTAGCCTGCTCCTTACACCACTCCATATTCTGCAGAGAGTTAAAAGAGCTATCCGAGACATTGTCAACCCCTTCGTTTAAGGGTGATACAACTTCACAACTTAAATCTAACAAACACCAGCAGATTTATAAAGGGAAGTACGTATAGATAAACAAGAGATATACCAGTAACAGTAAGTTAAATTTACTTTCACCCTAACAGTGTTACAATTATTAATCGTAATTAAATTACATGTGGATCATAAGGCTCAGAAATAGCAATTAACAAAAACAAATTAGGTAAAAACCTGGCGCTCTGCAGCGGCATAGTAATTAAATATAACTAGAATCAAACCCAAATCATAAAGTCAAACAATTAATATAATTGTAATTAAAATTCGAAATAACATTTGATAAAACAACAAGTTAAAATCTAACGTTTCAGCAAACATCTTCTCGGCTGCGCTGACAAAAGAACATCTGATCGTCGGTTATGCAAACCGTTAAATTGAACTGAAACGCCCGGCGATCAAAGTCGGATTACACATAAACTACAGTAGAGCTTGTACAAGCTTGGTGCGTAAATTCAGTAGATAATAAATCTAAATAAGTTATTTGATCCGCGCGTGATTGCTAAACCAAAGACCTTTGTTTATATCGACGCATAACCTATCGCTGGCATAATTGCCTGTATCGTCAACACAAATCCACTGAATTTTGCAAAATAAGCGTGTACTTACTGCGGTTTACTGGAACACTTCGACATGGGTTTTCAATAGACAGAAAGCAGCCAAGAAGTGTATCTGCAGCTCAGAAATGCGGCTGGGAACTTAACGCAGGTGTTTAGCAGCCCAAAAGGTCTTGGAGAATTGTATTCCACCAACATCGCTCATGAGCGTGCATTATGCTAGTGTAGTGCAAATTTCAACAATTGAGTTGCCGCATAAGGAGCTATAATTACCAAATTAATTAGAACGGAATGTGGTTACCCAAAGATAAAAAATGCGCAGTAGTAAAACGTGCAGATCGCATTTTAAGCCTTTCCAAATGTTTTGTTTAAAGATAAATAACCATCGCCAAATTGCAAGGTCTATTCTGAGACCACGTTAAGCATATACTATATATCGGTGGCTTTTTACCAGCGCTGGCGGAAAAAGGTCGGACGTGCGAATTTTCAAATTCGGCGATCGTTGTTATCTCCAAGTTCGCATTCGAAAATTGAAATTCCTTTGCGGCAACGCTCGGAAAGATAAAGATGCGAACGTTGATATTAATTTTAGAGATGCGCAAGCAAAAATCCGAAGGCCCAATCCATTAAAGGAACGCCAAAATACAACGGAGCGTTACATTGTACGAAAATTCATTGTTATTTAGAACTTCAAGGCTGTAGTGTCCCTGAGCACCATCATGTTGAACCATAATTGGCGAATTGTATGTCCAGAGGTACATTTTCAAGAGATTCTTATATATTTTTTTTGCAAAAATTTACAGTAGTTTTATCCATTAATATTCCTTTAAAAACAATAGCATCCAGTCAGTGATCTCGCACTATAATAAAGTAAGAATTTTCTGTAGCATAATGATTCTGAATATTTTTAAAAACAAAGCTCTAAGTATATGACATTCTATATAAACTTATAGATAATTAACTAGGGAATACAAAAATATAATTGGCCGAATTTAAAGAATTGGGATAGGAAGGTGGCTCTTTTTAAATTCCTATTCTACTTTTTCGCCTTCTATCTAAATCTGAAGTAACATTTTAGAAATTTCAAAAAAATGCACATGTGGACAAATAGCTACACATATCGAAGTTTGTCCTCCATTTCCTCCATGTTGCGTACAAGATAGGAGGTTGGTTTTTCGGATATCCTTATTCTACTTTTTCACGAATACCAAAAAAAGCGAACACACAGACAAATACTAGACACTATAAGAAATGTAAATCAATTGTTGATAGGAATACCTTAAAATATACAGGGCATTCTATTTAAAAAATGAAGTCTTCTACTGACCAGCCAAAACTGCAGAGTTGAAAATAACTTTAGATTATACAAAATATTTTTTTGTATTTTATGTATCAATGACGCAATAACTGAATTAATATGCACAAAAAATGAACAGTAGGCTATGTTTGTTTAATCAAAAACCAATACATGTTTCAGATCTCATCGTCACTGCGCTATTGGTTACTGTTAAAGTTCAATTAATGTACAGAGAAAATGTTATTTAAACAGACTAACCACCAATAAGTAAAATTGTCGAATGTTTACATGAAAGTAAAACTAGAAAATTAGCTTGATAATGTGCCGCTTATTTACTTCCGAATTATGAATAAAACAACGCAAAAAGTAGTGCCAAGCAACCAAACGCTGGACACAAGCACCAGCAAGCAGGCCATTTACCTTTTTTTCGTTGGCATCGACTATTTGCCCCTAATACAAAATCAATTCGTTTTGTAGAGAATAACTCACTTATAGCCGCCATAAAAAAATGTAGGACCACTAATCACGCCAATAAGTAAAAATCAATTTCTTGCGACATTAGCTCGGTTCTGAGAAACGTCAAAATTACTGCGAGCTGGCCAGAACGAAATTCGATCGCTATTATTTGGGCGATTGAAAGAAACCTTATCGCGCCTTTATCGGAGCTTGGGATTTTTTGCAGAACTAATTTAAAATTGAAAATCGATTTAAAATGTTGTGATTGGTGCTGTTAGCTTCTTGGTTTTATTTTGACAGAGCAATAATGGTCACTGTAAAAATAAATTCTTACAGTTGCGAAACACGTTGCTATAATTTGTAATGATTTATTTACACAAATTTTAGCTTTCAAGTCTGCATCGGTTGTTATTGATTTCAGCAAAGTAGTATATGCCATCGTGCTTTTAGCAAAACTAAGGGAAACTATAAAAAAATAATATTAATAATATAGGAATACGACCATCAGGATCAAGGCTACTGACAGAATAACGAAATTATTTATTTACTGCAACTAAACGCCTAAACCATGCAGGGCCGTAACTAGGGATACGCCAAGTAGGCTCCCGCCTACAGGCGCAATCAGCAAGGGGCGCCAAAATGGCACGAAAAAAAAATCTTTTGTACGAATTAGAAAAAACAAATAAAATTCATTTATAATATTAACGATTTTAGCCTAAATAATGTAAATTGTGCCCAATCTGGTCGATACATTACATTGCCTTATGCAATTTGCAAAGAGAACGTTCTATGTCTACCAGATTGTAACGCGTTTTACAATTCTCACCTATATCAATCAAAGCATTAAAATGATTCGCTTTTTAACCCACCACATTGGTGGCCTTATTCTAACTATTTTTTTATTGTTAAAGCTGACTGTAATACAGCAGTGGTGACAAACTAATTTAAATTTTAAACAATTGTTGGAACGACTTCACTGATTGCACATATTACATATTACTGCTTTGGGCTCATCGCTGGTACAGTCGCCCATTGCAACAATCAATAGAACACCACAGACCGATTTTGCGAGTTTACTTGTTCCACTACTATAGCATTTTTCGCTACAATCAGTTGCCCCCTAGAATTTCTCTAATTTAAGACACATCTGTAACTCTACATGATGGCAGCTTTAATTAAAAGAAGATTATGGAAGTCGGCCTGAAGGCAAGGCTCATACTAGGTGCCGACAGAAACAGAATCACGTTGTAAACAGTGTGGCTGCGTGTACAGAACCTTATTCTACGTTCATATAGTACTACGCATAATATGTAATTTGTTCATATTGTATTATTATAACATATTAAAATGTCTTTACTAGCTTTTCAGCGCACCACATAAGTGGTCTTATTGTAATTAAAATAATTTTTGAATTTTTAAAATTGAGTTGTACATAAAAAAGTTACCAAAAAACTTTATCAACATATTTAATACAGAAAGCGCGCTGCAAGAAAAACAACTTTTGTCGACATCTGCCATTGAAAGTTCATTTTTCTACTTGGTTTTTAATGTTGAAAGTACTTGTTTTCCGTATGTGTGCTGCAAAATGTAAAAGTGTGTTGCAAAGTATTTTGCCGTACACTTTTAGGCACTTTCAGCACAGTTTTTTTTGACATTTCACAATAAGTATATAGTTATTATGAAAATTAATATAAAACCTCAAGTTGTTTTAAAATTTTAAATTATGGTTTTCGCATTTTTAAGCTTTCACAGGTTGCAGGAATACACAAAATAGTGTGTATGACTCGTGTTGTTAAACACTTGTTATACAAATAACTATCGCTAGATTGAATTATGGTTGAAGAGCCTTCAAAATTATCTACAAAATGAGTAAAAGTAGTTTAATGCTGTTAATAACACTGCAACACTTAATACCTACATAATGCGAATTATTTGAATTTGGAAATCTAAAAAAACGTTGCAACCAGTGGGGTTCGAATTCGCTTTGACTAATAAATACATATGCTTATCGTTGCATTATAAATAATAAAGATCGGTGCCGATGAAATGGTGACACAAAGACGCAGTTACACCACATGTTTATATATATAGGAATTTATAAAATGTTCTAATTTTGTACTTCCCTCGTCTGAAAGAGGAAAGAAGTATGTAGGTATTGTAATCGCAAAAAAATCATCTTTCAATATTTCTTCAGATATTCACGTTTCAAGGTCCTTAGATGACGAAAAACAGGTTTTCTCAATTTTGTTTGTCTGCCTGTCTGTCTGTTGCCTGTATAACTCAAAAACTAATTGTCGAATAAAGATTATATTTTACATGCAGATTATATGCTTTCCTGGCATGAAACCGAGAAGATTTCGGTAAAATATATACGGGGTGAGCACCTTAAAAATAAAATTCTTTCTATTTTTGCTTTAACTCGGGAACTTTTACTTAAATGAAAGTAATATTTTGCACATAGCTCACGTTTTTATACTTTAAGAAAAAGGAAATATTTTGGACCCAACATGGAGTGAGCACCTTAAAAAATATTTTTTTGTTTATTTTTGCTTTAAACTAGAAATAGATAAAAGTAATAATTTGCACATATCTCAAGCTTTACACTTGACGAAAATGGGACCCAACAGTTAGAAGGCAAATGTAGAGTCAAAAAGGGGCAAAAATAAATGCGTTCAGTTTAATATAGCTGGGCATCGCACAGATTCCAGAGATCCTGGATGGTTTAGTGGAACAGGCGGGTGGAACCGAAATCGCATTCGCAAGCGCTGTAGTTCGAATCCCAGCACCGTTAATGTTTTATTTTATTTTAAAATTGGTATATAATTCGCATTAGCAAGTGTTTTCTTTTGTTTCAGTATTATTAGGAACGTTAAGATATTTGCCCTACTTTCCTTTCATTTTTAAAATTGTTTAGTGTTATTTATTTATTTATTTATCCTCAAACAGACGTTATTGCCTTATTACATGAGGACCTTACATATAAACAAAATATATACATTAACATAATTAGGTGGAATCCACACAATATCACTAAAGTGCCATCAGAATCCCAGGGATATGAGTACACAAACGTTTACCTATAATTCCTCAAATATTGCAGAATTAAACTTCTAAACATTTTGTAACTGGTGCAAAAAATATCTATATTCAAAATAGCAATATAGTAATTCCTAAGTTTGTGCATTGATATAATCGGGGTGACTGGCGACAGTGGCGTAACTACCGAGGGGGCAAAGGGGGCAGCGGCTCCCGGGCCCTGAACTTCAGGGGGCCCAACGGGCCTTCTAAAATTTTTAGCCCGGCAGGTCCAAACTCGGTCCCGTATAAAATTTCAATGAGTCCGGAAAAAACACTGGCTATTGTTCATTTTGCTATGATGTTTCTGCTTATGAATTAAAAATAAATAATTGAAAAATGATAATCAAAAATGCTTTAGCAAGAATAGGACTTACACTTGGCAATTAAGGGGCCCGGTGAAGATCACGGCCCCCTGGGCCCAAAATTTGAAGTTACGCCACTGACTGGCGACACTGTTGTAAGAGATAATGCAAATAGAGTTTGGCTTCTTGTGAATCTACCAGGCACCCTTAATGAGCATAAATTCAAGAGGTCACTACAATCTATATAATTGTTGCATATTTTATAACACATCATTGTTATATAAAACTGGCGTCTATCATTTAAAGAAATTATTTTGAACATACGCAGTAGATCATTTGTTCGTGTATTCGAATAGTGTGGGTAAGAGCTAAATTTTTTATAATATAAAAATCTCAAGAACCGATTTTGGACTTTTTCTATTTTTTTTGCTCTGTTCTAGAGAACTTGGGTTCCACACTACACAACAGGATTCTAATTTTGAACGCACTAGCGTTTGATATAAAAGTTTTAGAGTGTCAATGCTTCTGAATCCACATGTATTTCTGATAATAAAACCCATACACCGTCTCGCTTCTGAAACAATTTTTAAAATGTGTTGTTCGAAATTTAAATTTGTAGTTAAAGTAACTCCCAGATCATTAATATTGCTTTTACGAGTTAGTTGCAATGCATTTAATGTGTAATTTAAATTAACTGGTTGAAGTTTTTTTGTAAAAGTTATTGCATAACATTTGTTGATGTTGAAATATAATTTGTTTGCTACACTCCATTTAGATGCGTTATCTAAGTCCTGTTGCAGCTCGCGAGTTAAGTTTTCTTCACGTGGAAAACACTTTTTAAAAATTGTAACTTTATTTATAAAAAGCAAAAAATACGGAGTTTACAAAACGTCTTATTACTATGGGAGCGAATGCAGAACTAACTTCTAAAAGCTGCAGCTGAAAGCAATCGGAATATGCACATACAAAGGCTTATTATAACTTATCTACAGATATGTCCTATCTTAGCAGTGTAAGCTAGTCTAGGCATGGTAACTCCTCCCTTATCAGAGGGAATATTATATTTTAAAATATAATAATCTATATACATATAAAGTGAACTCAATTATCCGAAGTGGATTTACAATGTATCAATGGTATTGGTTCGAGTTCAATATTATTATCATTTATTTGCTGTCTTAAGGGCAGTATGCTAAGTAATTTCTGAGCGATCGATATTCGTTTACAGTAGACGTAAATGACTGTACATATAGTAATTATTAATATTATAAGAACAATAATTAAAGAACTATAACTCATATGTTTATAACTAATGGAATCGATATTTTGCAGTGTCGATATTTCATTTGTTAATTTTGTTTGACTCTGAATGAGACTATGAACGTTAATAGGTGCCAAGTCGATTTTAGCTATATCGGTTTGGGTTGAGGCAGTAATTTGTAATTTGCCAATGGATGAAATTTGAATTTGTTTTTCTACTGTAGAAGATGATTCGAAAGTGGTTAAAAGTTCATTTTGGTTTATCAAAACGGAACAATCGTTTGTAACGTGAATTAGTATTGATCCAATAGCGGTTTTCCTGCTTAAGGAATTAGTGCACTTTATGTCGATAATAGTGTCATTAGGAGAACTGACGATCCACGTAGATGGATTTAACTTTATTATTTTGGTAGAGTATAAATGAAAAATAAACGGTTGACAGGTTTGATTGCTTTTGAAAGTTAATAATTGGGTTTCACATAGTTTGGAATTAGGTATTGCAAAGTGGTTGTCTTGCGAACAAAAATAGTGAGAAACAGCAATTTGTTTACAACGGTTATTACCAACGGGAATGCTAAATTCGGTATTAAAAAGGAGAGTATTATAAGTTGGTATGATCATTTGAAAATACTCATTATTGAAGGCAGGAAACGGGATTAATTTGATATATTGATATTCCGAGAATGACTTTATGAGAGGGATTTCGTATATGAAAGTAAATGTAGTGTTTTTTTGGTAGGCTTTAATTTCGATTAAAGATTCATATAAATGTAAGTTTCCAGGTTTAACGGGGTAAGGTAATTTTAAAGTCTTTTTAATGGTTGTTTGTAATTCAAATAGGTTTTTCGATATGAGTTCTAAAGCAGATAAGAGATCATCATTGTCTATTAAAGATAAATGTAATTGTTGGTTTTGGGCGAAAGTCAGGGAGGTTTCCAGGTCTGTACAAGTTAAAATGAATAATTCCAAGGATTGAATTGACTGATCAAGAATGGCATAAGTAGAAAGTGTGCCTAAAATTTGATCATTATCTATTTTGGTGTTAAGGATTATTTTATTTAAATTTTCATTCAAGAGTTCTTGATTTTTTGCAAGATTTTTAATATTTGTATTGAAGGTATTGATTGTGTCGTTTAGGATTTGTGCTTGTTCTTGTAAAACAGTTTTTTGGGTGTCTGAGGATTTAATTAATTTACCGATAAGTTCGTCATATCGTCTGCCATCTTCTGCATTAAGGTTACCAGTGATAAATTTTATTATGTCGCCAAGTCCGTCTATTATCGCTCTTTTGGATCTGGTTTTAATGTGAATTTCGGGAAATAATTGTTTGATTAGTTGATCCGATTTATCTAAATATTGTTGTATTAGTAATAACTGGTTTTCATAATTGAAAGTGACTTCATGAGTGGTGGAGAGAGTATAAAGCGTAAATTGTTTATTTTTAAGCAAAGCAATAGTATTAAGCAAGTTATCTTTAAGCGTATCGTAATTATATACCAATAGGGAGTAATCTATAGTTTTTATGAGAGTCCATGAGCTTTCTTTCATAAGAGCTCTTCCTTTGGTTAGGGGATATAACCCGGGGTTGTCGCGCAATTGTTGAATTGTCACGTCACTGTAGACGAAAGTCCAGGTGAGGGCGAAGAGGGTGAGTTTCCTGAAAATGGTATCAGGTCATTAGCGTGTCTTTTAATTGTCGTATGGTTGGGTTTATTTCCTTATGGTCGGTGACATAGTTTTCATAAAAGGTTTTGTTATATTCAAGATCAAAGGGGTTTCGGCTCTCGGTATGACCGAATAAAATTTCAAAAGGAGTATAATTTAAATTCGAGTGAATGGAATGATTGTAGGCTGACATACAATATTGAATCTTTTTAGTTTCGGGTATGTTTTTGAGTAATCGATAGTGTTCGAGAATTGTGGAATGAAGTCGTTCTACTACAGAGTTCGATTGGTGATTGTAAGGGGTTGTTACATGTAATTTAATTTTGTGTAGATCTACAAAACTTTTTAGAGGTTGTTTATTGAATTCGCCATCGACGACTAGAGTGTCTGGTGCGGTAAAAGTAGTTATGAAGTTAAATATTTTTTCTGTTACGTCTATAAGATTACTTGACTCTAAATGGTATGCTTGGGCGAATTTTGAGAAAGCATCTATTATAGTAAGGTATTTTTGTCCTCCTATCTGAAATATATCTGCGTGCAAAGTATGGAGTGGTCGATTCTGAGTAGGCGTTAAATTTAAAGGTTGTTTTATTGGTTGTCTATTGTACTTTTGTTTCTTGCAAATTTGGCAATTATCTATATAATTTTTAATATCGTTGGCGATTCCTTTCCAGAAATATTTTCGTTTTAAGTGTTCAATGGTTTCCGGGATTCCTCTGTGATTACTTTTATTTTCGTGATAATTTTGAATTTGGCTGATTCTTTCATCTTTATCTAAAATGTATGTAACTTGGGTGATACATCTAAAAAATTTGGGGGTATTATTATTAGATATTGAAATAATGTAGTTAGAAAATTCTTTGTATAAATCGTCCGTGGGAAAGTAACAATGGTAGTTCATTTTAGGCAAACAATGTTCGATTAATAATTCATTAAATTTATCATGCTTGTTGAATTGATTGATATAAATTTGTATCGATTGGTTTCCGTCGATATTTGTTGTCTTTATTCGTTTTGGTAGGGGTGTCAATATGAATTCGATTTGATGTGGAAAATGTTGAAGGGGTTTTCCACTTATCGGTATAGCAGGGGTTGATTCTTCTTGCGTGTGTACTGTATCTGATTCTGATATTTGCGGATTTTGGATATTTTGTTGTGATGTATTTTCGTCATTTTGGGTATCAATGTTAATAGTAGGGATGTCAAAGAGGTCAGTGAGGTTGGGCGTGTCCGGTCTATTTGGCACTACGCTACAATTATCGATATTGGGTTCTGGGGTGTCAATTCTGTCAGAATTTTGCAGAATATTGTCTATGTCGTTCATGATTTCATCTGTTACGGTTAGGGGGTGAATTTCAACACGAGAGAGGGCGTCTGCTACTTTGTTTATTTTTCCGGGAAGATACTTAATTTCAAAATCAAATTCTTCCAGCTTTAATGACCAACGCGTTAATTTAGAATTCGGTTCCTTAAGGTTCCGTAGCCACACTAAGGGTCTGTGATCAGTAAAAAGTGTAAATTTAATTCCAAATAGGTACGGGCGAAATTGTTTAGTTGCCCAAACGATTGCTAAAAGTTCTCGCTCGACTGTTGAGTATTTTTGTTCCGTTTCATTTAAGGTTCTCGACGCGTAACAAATTGGTTTCTGATTTTGAGACAGAACGGCTCCTAATGCAAATTTAGATGCGTCTGTAGTAAGTTCAAATGTTTTTGTGAAGTCCGGGTATTGTAAAACTGGTTCATTAGTAAGAATTGTTTTGGTATGGTTAAAAGCTTTTATAAAGTCGGGGGTATGGTGAACATGGTTATCCTTTTTTAAACATTGAGTTAAGGGTTTGGTTATCTTGGCGAAATCCTTAATAAATTTTCGATAGTAACCCAATAGTCCTAAATAGCTCTTGATTTCAGTTTTTGATTTCGGTAAAGGAAAGTTTTGAATTGCTTGTATTTTTGAAGGGTCTGGTCGTATTCCATTTGGTGTTATTATGTGTCCGAGGTATTTTACTGACTTGTGCAAGAATTCGGATTTATCCAACTGAATTTTTAGATTTGTAACACGGCATCTCTCGAAAATGCTTTTTAGTCGTGAAATGTGTTCTGTTAAGGAATTTGAATAGACAATTACGTCGTCTAGGTAGACAAGACATTGTGTAGGGGTGAGACCTGTAAGGGCGGTATTTATCATTCGTTGGAAGGCAGCTGGGGCATTTTTTAAACCGAAGGGCAAGCGTTTAAATTGAAAATGTCCCTCTTCTGTAGAAAAAGCGGTCTTTTCACGATCTTTGTCTTCAATTTCGATCTGGTGGAAACCAGAAGCTAAGTCTAACGTTGAAAAATAGTTAGCACGGCCTAAATTATCTAACACTGTTTCTATGTTGGGAATGGGGAACTTATCTTCAATTGTATTCTCATTTAGCTTACGATAGTCGATAACTATTCGCCATTTCCTATTTCCGGAGGCGTCCAGCTTTTTGGGTACTATCCAAATCGGGAAATTATACGGACTTTCGGAGGGTTCAATAATGTCGTCCTCTAACATTTTGCCTATTTGATTTTTAACTTCTTCACGGTGCACGTGAGGATAGCGGTACGTTTTGGAAAAAATGGGAATTTCGTTTTTTGTTCTAATGTGATGTTTCGTTAAATTTGTTGACGATAAGGGTATCTCTGGATGATGAAAAATTTCTTTATACTCGTGACATAAATTTGTTAGTAGGGAATTCTCTTCAGCGTTTAGATGATCTGTTCGTAAATTATCTTTTAAATTTTGCAAAAGTAATTTCTTTGTATGATGTTTATGGGAATTTTTATTAATATGTTCGACATTATGGTTATTAATTTGAATATTGTCATTATCGTTAGTTTCTATATAATCTTCCAAATAAAGTGGATTATTAATTGTCAAAAGTTGTGGTTCGTCTGACGTATTAATAACAGTGGTACAAAAATAGTTGTTGTGTAAGCGGACTAAAGCAGACGGCATAGCCAAATCATTTGTAAAGTTAAGCTTTGGTGCAATTTTATTACCATTTTTACCTACTGCAGGTATTTTTATCACTTGTTCTGTTCTTGGGGGTATAGTATGTGCTACTAATGTATTTTTAGTGATTTTCGAAAAGTTTCCGGAGCAATTTCGTTTTTGTATTTCTTTTTCTGTTTGGATTTCGTTAAAATAAAAAGGAATTACTGTTTTTTCAGTTTGTATGTGATTCCAACGGTAGTCAATGTTCGCGGGCAATTTTGCTAGTAAGTCCGAACCAATTAGACCTACGTATTCTGGGTGGAAGTTATAAAGATAAACTAAATGGTCTCCTTCTTCATTGAAAAGACTGGGTAAAGGAATTTCTGCTACATATTGATGGTTTGTTTTGCCATGTGAAGTTATAATTTCGAATGGGTGTTCGTAAATGGATTCTGGAAAATGCTGGTAAACAAATTCGGGGGATAATATTGTTTTGGAACTGCCAGTATCTATTAAAAGTTTTTCGTTCGTTTTTGGGATAATGATGAATGGTAGAGAAGATTTTGGATTTATCGAAAAGGATTCGAGTTGTTCTCCGAGGCACATATTGGAAAATTTGCGTCACATGTTGGGAAATTTACATTGAGTGTTTGTTCGTTCGCGTCATCTGCTTGTTCGGATAACATATCTGGGAAGTTATTGTATTCGTCGGTATTAGTGTATCCTAGTTCGTTTTGAGAATAATCGGTTGTATTTTCTGGAATGTAGCCGAAATTTGGATCTAGCTCGTTCTCAAAAGAAACATCTGCATGATTTAGTTCTTCACAGTGAAAGTTTCTGGGTTGAGAACTTTGCTGGATGTAATTAGTACGTTGATTTTGATTGAAGTTTGGGTAAAAAGGTCTTTGGGGTGGATTGGTACGTTGACCTTGATGTGAGGCCGGTCTTTTCTTTATCGTACTTGTATCCATGGGTTCTGGGCGATTTTGGGGTACAAAATTTCGTTTAGGGGCAAAAGCATTTTGACTAGGTCCTCCAAATCTTGGATTTCCAAAATTAGGATTCATCCCAAACTGTCGAGGTGGTAGATTGGCGTTAAAATTTTGTCTGAATTGAGTAGCTTGATTTTGTTGGCAAAACATAGCATTAGGGTTGTGATTAAAAGGGTATTGATAATTTTGGGAAGGTGGTATAAAATTTTGTTTTGGTTGGAAGGTTCTGTTCTGAAATGTTTGATTTACAGGTGTTAATCTTTGTTGCGGGTAGTTGTGATTAATTTTTTGAAAATACCGAATATCTAATTCCTCTTTTACATACGTTAGGGCTGTCTCAAGGTTTTGAGGCGCTCTACTACGAAGAAAACTGCCTAGGGGTTCTAAAAGTCCTCCAACATAGGTTTTTAGGGCTAACGATTTTGAATCTTCTAGTTTGTAATTTTTAATAACTTGTACTTCCGGTCCTAGCGAAATTTTTGAGTTGAGAATAGCCAAAAGTGACCTAATCCTATTGTAGAAATCAATGGGTGATTCCTTTGGCGATTGTCTCATTCGAGTAAGATCAATACGAATGTTAAGTTCGGATCTTTGATCTCCAAAGTTACCAATTAGGGTTTGTTTCAGCTCATTCCATGAGTTATAAACTTGTCCGGCTACAACCTCTAGGGCTGCGCCTTTCAGTCGATTACGTGCTGATGACAATAATAATTTATTTATGTACGCATTAGCGTCTTCTTGTTGAAATTGGTTTACAATGTCTTCAACAGCTCTGATATATTCAGAAAGCTCTGAAGGGTTTCCATTATATTGCGGAATCTCGTTCAATAGGCTAGTGTGAAAACCTACTGGATATCCCGCAAAGGGTGGAACTTGTTGGACTTGTTGGACTTGCGCTTGGGGAATTGGCTGCTGTTGTTGCATAGCCATTTCGTAATTTAGTCGAGGAGGTCTTAAAATTGTTCTTCTATTTATTTGAATTTGAGGTTGAGTTCCTTCGTTTTCACTTTCACTAGATTCACTCTCGGATGTCCTATCGCTTTCGGACATAAACTTAAAATTATTGTGTACCTATCATGTATAATTTTAACTTAAACTAATGCACTGCGGGTTCGTGTGCTTGTTGAATCCACAGCGTGTCTAATAAATCTTTATCGGCATTAAATGTTAATCGCTACTCGATATAACAATGCTTAGATAAAAATCTTGTAAAATGTATTGTTTTATTGCGTCGACTGTCGTTAGATGGTATATTTACACCCTTTTAGGCAACCTAATGACGTACGATCGACACGGGACTGTAGTATTTATTATTATTGTTTAAGGGTTGCAATTGGTAAATGGATAATAATCGTGCTACCTATTCGTCTATCGAAGTAGGAAATTACATCGATTGATTATGCCAGTTACTTGCTTAAAACTAAATTATTATTTTGACACTGTTGCTCTCAAAGGCGAGCGTTACTTAGAACTAAATTTTACTCACATAAACATATTTTCTTGACGATCCTTCGAAGCGGGTGGAATCGTCTAGGTGTCTCCAATAGACTGGGTGTCTCCAATAGACTGGGTGTCTCCAATAGACTGGGTGTCTCCAATAGACTGGGAAACTGGAACCAGCGTTGCTATTAACCGGGGCGATGTTTGTCCCACTCGAACGGCGGTGTTGGTCCTAGTTGTGATTTTTCTAAATGAAGCCGACTTCCTTCCTTCGGCGATGCTTGTCCTCCAGACAGGAATCGGAACTTCAAAGGCGGTGGCAAATTAAGACTTTGGAAAGTCAAGGAGCTGAAGTTTAATTTTTGATTTTCGAAAAATCTCACTAGAGCCCTTTTGCCATCCTACAGCGACTGCGCCAGTTAAGTTTTCTTCACGTGGAAAACACTTTTTAAAAATTGTAACTTTATTTATAAAAAGCAAAAAATACGGAGTTTACAAAACGTCTTATTACTATGGGAGCGAATGCAGAACTAACTTCTAAAAGCTGCAGCTGAAAGCAATCGGAATATGCACATACAAAGGCTTATTATAACTTATCTACAGATATGTCCTATCTTAGCAGTGTAAGCTAGTCTAGGCATGGTAACTCGCGTGCGTTTTGTAATGAATTTATACAAGAATAAATGTTCATATCGTCCGCAAAAGAAGGCATTTTGATTGTTTTATTACTGAAGGTAAATCGTGTATAAATAAAAGGAACAAGCGGGCCTAGATTCAATCCCTGCGGCACCCCAGAATAAGCAATATAAGTGGCTGAGGTAGTATTATTGTGGCTTACAAAGAAAGTTCTATTTTGTAAGTAATTTGAAAGTAAATTATGAGTTGCCCCTTGAATTCCAAAAGACAACAACTTTTTAAGTAAAATATCATGGTCCACTTTATCGAACGCTTTAATGAAATCAGTGTATATAACGTCGATCTGGGATTGGTTTTCAAAAGCATTATAGATGTCATTTGTAAATACGGTTAAATTTGTACAGGTTGACCTTTTTGGTAGAAAACCATGTTGTACAGAAGTTATATGATTTTGTACATGATGAAACATTTTTTTGCAGATAATATGCTCAAATATTTTAGCCGGTGATAATAAAATTGATAAAGTCCACTAGCGAGGGAAGTGCTTAGTGAAGCCCTTTACAGATTTTTGTTATTAGAATTGTGATTTATAATCTTGTTTTCTGTTCTTATTTCATTTGTGTTGCATTTTGTTACTTTAACATTTAGTTGTTTATTTTTAAAATTTTTGTATTAAAAATGTTGGATTTATTTTTGAATACCCATCTCTTTTGAATACATTACATCATATATCCGGAGACAAATTTAGAAATCATACAGTAACTTGAGTATTTTTTGTCACATATATCGTTAGTGTACAGAGAGGCCTAAAAATGTTGTCTTGCCTACAATAAAAGTTTGCCTAGTTACGGCCCTAAAAACAAGGATCTGGCATGGGGACAAGCGTGATAAAAAACCTATATTTAATATACTGCTCAACAGATGAACTGGACCATTTGCATATATTGGTGCAATTTTTAAAAATATTTACCGAAAGGTCAGTCCTATAGTTTTTGATAACCTTTCAGGATTGTGTCACTATAAAGAGCATTCCTTTTCATAATTTGGTTTAAATAAAACTAAGTCTATTAATAAATATTATCATTTGAACATTTTGAATTTTGCCCAAATGTTGATAGCACATTGCATACAAAGTATGCCAAATTGTTGGAATTTTTTTTAAACGTTCCGGGGAGACTCAAAAAACGATTAATTTATTTTATTTTGTTCTGCCTCTTATTTTTTTTAAGTATAGTTTTTTATGATTTCATTATTTTTTAATTTTATTAGTATGATCTGGTTAATGCTTCAATTAATATTTGAGGACAGTGCAATTAAATATGCTTAATATGAGCATACATAAAACAAAAATTTCTAAATATATTTTATGACGTATTGCAATAAATACAATTTTTATGAGTGGTCCAGTTCATTTGTTGAGCAGTATATATTGTAAACTTAAGATCTAGAAGTGAAAGAGTGCACTAGAAAAGCGGCCTAAAAAACAGGTTAAACATAGTTGGTTATATACAGTAACGGCTCGCACAGAATTTTGAACGTAGACCCAACCGAACGTAAAATGCATTTTCCACCCGTTCACAGACAAAGACAGATTTTGACATCCCGAGATTTAAATATTTCCACGTGAACTGGCAAAAGTTAGCATCAGTGAACAAAATTACCAGACCAATTAGAAATGATGAACTAAATCGAATATCTTTTCATGATTAAATTTACTGTATAATTGGGACAAAGAAGTTGTATCTCCATTGTTTGAGAATTAAGTTTATCTTCACATGTAATAAGTAAATAATACACAATATAAATTTATTGTTGAGTCTACCAAACTGCTTTATTTTAAGTTTTTCTTCGAGAGAATATGATGAAAGAGGCTTATAATGAGAACTATTCATTATTGCGAATCTGGCATTTCAATTGAACGGTCTTCATAGCTTTCTGTAGAGCGACGAATAAAGTATATGAATCAATTTTTAAATAAATTGAAACTTAGGTTAAATTAAGTAAAATTTATAGCAACACTATTAGCGCAACATGCAAATAAATCGTTTTTTTGAAATACTTCACATCAGCAACATTTCTATAGCAAACTATTAAAACCCATGCAATCCAATTGCCGCGCCCTTAGAAATAAAAGTGATTAAACTAACAGGCTTGCAACCTTGCGTATGAATGACATTCCAAGACTGCATTCGATGAACTAACTCCCTGTACGTGCCAAAAGTTATAAGCATTGATATCAGTAACTTTAGACTCACGCTATCATCCGCTGTGAGACACTCGAGAGCTGCATCTATAATGGCGCTGATTGAATCTTAAAATATTCTTATCTTTTGACTTACTTCTTGCCGATAAATCTCTCTGCAGTGAAAGCATGCAGCGGTGATCATACAGTTAAAATTACCTGTGCTTTGTTTAACTCTTTATTAAGATTAAACAAATCTTGGATGACTGTTTGTTATAGTAGAACCACGCCCCTTTAACTCCTTATAGTGAGCTGCCACTGATTATAGGGGACTATATTGAAACAAAAATGTTGCAATTTTGAGTTGGCAGTTTGAGATTTTTTCGCTACTACATCTTCCAATCAACAGTTAAACATGGTGGTTAAGATTTTTCTTTCATGACTAATATACGTACAACAAATAACTATAAATTGCAAAGAATGAGTTTTTTTTAAAATTTTTTACTTATTTCTTCTTCTTTTTATGCATGCTATGTCTTCAAGTCGTATTTATCTAGAAGTAGTAAGAATCACTTAAATGTTGAATAATCTCTACCATCTACCAAAACTACCAACTTTCGTATTTCTCCTTTTCTTTGTATTTGTGCTGGTGAAATCTAATCATGGAATCTATGTCCACTGAGACTGAATGGCTCAATTTTTTTAAATTAATTTTACTCAGTGGCGTAAGACCTCGCAAGACCCCGCAGTGTGAGAGGGCCCCACAGAGTAGAGGGCCTGATGGAAAGAATTTCTCTTCTAATTTACAAGCTGTACTGTTGAAAGCTTAGGGGCTCAAATAAACACATGAACATAAATGTAAAAGGATTGTAATAGAGAATGGGGTCGAACAGCCACGAAGTCACTTTCGCGCGAATTTTGATATGACGTCATTCTCAAAGTTACTGCTTCAAAAGTAACCCTTGTCGACATACGCGTTAAAGTATAGAATATCGAAGATCAGATTTGTCGTTGCCTCAGAAACAGAAACTGTATAGTTTTTCTCTTCTATATTTTTAAAGAATTCAAATTCAAAATGATCTTCTTAAATTTTTAGATAAAATTGATATTGACGGAATCGGAATTGCATGCCGTAACGCCACGCATTATGGTGAATGGGGCGTCAGCTGTCAGCTGTCATTCAGGGCCTCCTAACTCAATAATTAGTGCAATTAAAAAACGCTAGGCGGTCGCGCTACTGTCGGGTCTTTTATTTCGTCCCGACTCGGGATCGATTGGAATCCATGTAGTAGTCGCAATTTGTTTTCGCCCGTTTCAACTATTGTGAGGTTGGTCGAAAATTCAATTTTATTGAGTGTTATGGAATTATAAAGTTTAATACATTATGGAAACGTGATGCGAAAGTTATTTTTTCCAACTATAAAACAAAATTAATCAAACTTGAATTTATATACTGTTACCTGTAATATTCATGCATTTTCGGACGGCAACAATTCAGACCAAAGGATAAAAATATGTGATAAGTACACGGACATTCAGAAAAGAATATTTGTGAATGCTAATGTAAACTCTCTGAAAATAAGGAAATTTAATCACAAGCATAATCATGTCGCCAGCGTGGCCGAGCAGTTAGGGCGTCAGATTGCGGTGCCACGGTATGGGGTTCAATCCTGACATCTGGCAACTGGCGGGCGGCCCACCCAGTCTTTTTAAAAATTGGGTACCAAAACCACAGTTGTGGAAGTAGGGAAAGTAAGGGAGTCGTCGAAGGCGTCATGCTAACCACATCACCCAGTACTCCGTTAACGTGTGCCAGATGACTGACTCTTGAAAAGAGATATTTCGGCGACCCTGCCTCGCCTTGTCATGTTCCTACATGGAATGAAGTGCCCGAACTTTACTTATAATGATGGTGGAAGAATCGAGGAAGAATTTTCAGCTCTGCTCCACCAAATGAAATTGCCTGATAGTGCAAAAGGTATTCACAATTTATCAAACCTTTAAACTACTGCAGTTACATCAGTGCGTGATCCAGGCGAAGCCAAGATCCAAAACCAGCAGAAAGGTACGGAAAACACACTTTTCCGAAGTATTGTACACATAAATTTCTCTAATGCGGCATTGGCAACGTTTTGGGGATTTATTGAAAATTTTGAACAGAAAATTCGAAAATCTTAAAAATTGGATAGCTTTCGATCGTGTTACGATTTGCGTTCTTGAGTGAAAATACTATACGCGGTTGTACGAATAGACTGTACTTTAGTTAGCCATAAGTGATTTGCATCGTAATTATTTTAAGGTAGAATTTCGTAGGCAAAATAGTCATATTAAATTTACAACAGGAGAGTATTTAGCCGGTATTTGAAACGTGATTTTTTCTGGGAAGATGGAAATATTGAAATCTCATGGAATTAAGGGTAAATTTATGCAGAGTTTACCTCGTAAGCCGAAAAATTGGGCGAAGCTAGATTATGAGTACGTGATCAGAAGTGCAACTGTTGCAACTGGGTCATAAAAATTAAATGCGGGCTGGAGAAAATTCCTTTAGGAGAATTGTAAAATTTATTAGGGATTCTTTGCGAGGTGTCTGCAGCTTGACAAATTTTAGCGTATGAAACCTTAGAGTTTGTAGAATTCATAGAGCTATTATAAATTGTCACGTACGTCTGTACTTGACATAATCCAAAATTTAGAGCTGCTCTGATAGGCTTATCAGAAATTTTGAGAACGCCTACCGAGGTTTCTTGGTAAAACTGGAGTAAGTTAATAAGTAACGGTGTTAAACTTAAGTTGTTCTGTAAACGGCAAGAAATAAATGCAAGTATTTGTACTTAAGTATCTTATTAATCTCGCAACGGTAGCTTTGGTCTTCGTGTACAAGTATATTTTAACTAAAAGGATTGTCAGTTACCCCGACTTTAAACGAATTTCGCTACAGTCGTTATGGAAGTAAATGTAAATATTAACAATAAACAATTTTATTGGTTATTTTAAATTGTTGTACTGTGATGTCTTAACTGAAGTATGAGAGAGGAAAAGTCAGAGTTTTCGATGCCGAATTGGAAACAATAAATTTGAAAAATGTCTTAAATGTCTTCAAAGTGAAAATATGCTGATGTTGACTATTTTAAACGATGATGATACCAACATATGCAGAATGAAAAATACAAGGTAAACATTTCCAGAATTGTTTGCCATTCATGCCACCTGTAAGCTGTGAAGCATTTGGATTCCCATTTTTTGAGAAATTCTGAAGATGATAACGATAAAGTGTCGAATGGTTTTCGATGACATATAAAAAAATAATAATAATTGGACGTACTCGAACCAGATGTAATCAAGAACTCATTTTCCCATGCTAACAAAAAACAGAATTGATTATAACTTAATGATAGGTTCTTCCGGGTTATGCCGTGGTCGTCGATTTGAACTGACGTTTCGCTGCTCATACTGTCAGCTTCTTCAGAAGTTTTCTAAAGACTAAAGACTGTATCATTGTGGACAACGGCCGTGAAAGCCTGCATTTGATTATAACGTTAATATATAATATTTTCTAATACAATGCGTTTGTTCAATAAAAAATAAGGATTTATATGTTGCAATAATTATAGTATGGGTTTCAATATGTTATGATCAGGGCTGTAGAGTCGGAGTCGGAGTCGGGAGTCGGAGTCGAGGAGTCGGAACTTTTAGGGTGGAGTCGGAGTCGGAGTCCGTATAAATTACCCGACTCCGACTCCCACTTATCAAATTTTTTTAACAAAAACGCCAAAATCTGTCAAACTATTTGAACGACTGTAGTACTAACTATTTGAAGACAGACTTAGGGTTAATAAAAATCGATTTTTCTTTATTTATGTTAGTTTATGAAAATGCACGTGCACTACTATAACATGTTAATTCATAGGTCCACGAGTGTGCAGAGTGTGTTCTAGAATCAGAGTGATCACCGCTTGTAAATTTAAATATCTGCCAAACTATTTTAAAAATGCCGACTTTGTTCTTGTACAGCGTAGTAGACGGTTTTTCTATATCTTACCAATAACTGTTTTATGTGATTAACAATAAAACAAGCTTAGTACGTATTATTACTATTATTAGTATTACCTCTAATTTCTAACTTTCATATTGCACCTTATTTTTATGTTTTATTTCATACTGATGTCAAAAATGACATTTTTGGGATTATTTTTGGTACAAAAAATGGAACATTAAAATTCTAGTACTTTAAAGTAAAATTTTAAAGTTCAAGTACTTTAAAAGTATACTTCAGTTGTTGACATGAAATTTGAAATGATTTACAACTTTTTATTTACAATTCATTAAACTTGCAGTATGAAATAAACCGTTGTATTCACCACGAACGAAAAGTGTTTTTAAAGGTCCTCGCAAGTAATTCCGTCCTTGGCTAACGCCTTGGACGTAAACAACTTTCTCGTCTTTAAAATGCCACTTTTCGTTCTAGATAAATAAACTACTATTAACTATTTCAAGATGTATTTTTTATTAAAAGTTAAACCAGTTTCAGCATTTTGTTATATTGTTACTGTTCATGGTGTTTTTGTTTAATTGGCAATATTTGAAGGGCACTTCTTTGGTGTATTTGTTTTGTTGATTTGGCAAAATATAAAAAAAATATTATTTAAATCAATGATTTTGATAATTAAATTCCTCCATTAAATTCAGTATTTTAATCAAATAATTTAAATCTGCTCAACCCTGCTCAGACGTCAGACCATTTGAATTTTCTTTGACTCAGAAAACTTGTATTATGTAGGCAGGTAGTAAATGACCCGTTAAGAAAATAATCTACTACGGAATGTAGTTAGTACTGTTAGTTTAGTAGACAGGTAAGAAGCTGTCTTGTTATAACAATGGCATTTGCACGTTTATGAAATTTTGCCATGAAATGTATTCTTCTTAAAGTAAATTTATCATTTTCCTCATTTACGTTTGTAAACCTCTCTGTGTATTTGTAAGTGAAATCAGTACGTTGCTGGAAGCCGTGAATGCAATATTTGTAAATATGAAATTAATTATAATCAACCACATTCCGCAAAGCTTGTGAAATTCGTTATGAGCCGGTAAAGTTTATCAGGTAGATGAAAAGAAATGGGGGGGGGGGTTATCAATATTCTAGTACTGTCGTAGTCGGAGTCGGGAGTCGGAGTCGGGAGTCGGAGTCGGATTCAAACTACTAAAATATCAGGAGTCGGAGTCGGAGTCGAAGTCGGATTTTTTGTGACCGACTCCACAGCCCTGGTTGGACCTGTCAAAATATGACAGTTATTAATATGCCTATTTCCCGCATCTGTTATTACCCAATCAAATGCCATAAGTTCAACCAATCGCATATTTTATAGTGGTAAAACATAAAAAAATTTCCTTGGGACATTTTTCAGTTTCTTTTACCACTGGTATCCATGGCAACCACCGAATATGTTGTTTTAATTAAGGTGGTATTTTAAAAACGTCATTTAGACTGTCGTTGTGCATCAGTATAAATGTCATATTCATTGCATACCAGTACAAAATAAACCGATATTTGGGAAATAGTACACAAAATGTATTTCGGAGTAATGATTTTCCTCGGACAAATTTTTACTCAAGATTTGTTGTTTTTTTTGGCAATGTACCTCCACAGCTAACATTGCCAAAACCAAAAAAAAGTCGTAAAACATTTTTACCGGCAAAATAATTTGCCCTTAATACATTATTACTGATAATTTAAGAATAAAGTTATATCCCAGCTCGCACACGTACGTTTAAAATACGTCGAAAAGACGTTTACATAGTTAAAAAGACGTTGAAAATTAATCGTTAAATTTTAGTCCAATAGTTAACGTTGTTTATAATAATCTCTGAAACTTTTGCTGTGGCCTTTGATTATCTATGCTGTTTTTTTTTGATTATCTCTTAAATCTTCAAATATCGCAAAGCTACGGGAGTATATTTGAAGGACCACCAGCTAGACTTGGTGAAGACAACGTGCAGTACCTGACAAGATGTTATTACCAAATATTATGAGTGCCAACAAGTCTTTACTTACAACAAATATAGTCAGATAGGTCAAGCACTTATAAAATCACATAATCGCAGCAGGCAATAGTACACTATCTGAAATACAACAGGTAGCAGTAACTAAATCAGATATATAAAACATTAGCAGTATAACATATTTAATTAAAATTAAAGTCGCATAAAATATAGCCAGTACATAAACTTTTCGACACAAGCCAGTACTAGAGATATCGGAACATTAATTAAGCGAAAGGTGCACCCCAAATGGCATTTTATACTAGTAATTAACACAATTAAATAAGCAGTTCAAGGTTAAACAATTTAAATGTAAACTTCAGAGTGAGAACAGATCTAAAGTACTCTAAAGTAATTCAATATTGAGCCAGCAGTAATGAGCTACAATCGATCTTACTTTAATTTCTCTACGATAATGTACCCGAAGCTCACATAATTAATATCATTAACCCAATTTAGAATCGGCTGAGTCCTGAAGGGAAACAACCAGGTGTGCCGCTTGAGCAGCACGACACGGAGGTCAGAACGCTACGCCAAGAAGGTATAATTCTACAACTCTGATGGCGTTGCGGCAACGCCGTTCACTTGGCCATAATTTACTTATTTGGAAGACCAAGCTTCTACAGAAGATAGTTACATGGCCTCCAAGCGGGCTCTTGCAGCTATGCTTGCAATAGGTTGAGAGTGCTTGCAGAAACCACCAGGTCACAAGCAAAATATTACTGCAAAGCGGATTGCTCAAGCGATGAAAATCAAAGTCATATGGGGTTCACAGGACAAACGTAATGCACTCCTCTCAAAACAGGCTAAACCGGTGCCTTCTAACCTCCAGCAGAAAAAGCTAGAAATGAAGCAAGCAATTAGCTAAATTCCAAACGCTACCAAAAAGCAAAAATGGAAGTACCCACTCACCCTGTATAACAGGTTTTTCTGGGAAACGACAATTACATGCTTGCTGCTAACTCGAGGCCACGTACGGAAAATAACACGATTGAAGCCGCAATAAGTCGTATCTCAAAAAGCTGTAAAGAATTATACCTGCACGACGAGATCAGGATTTCAACGCATAAAAAAAATTAGCGAAGCCTGCCAGTATTGCAGTAACAAACAAATTATTTTCTCTGCAAATCAACCAACATATGTACTTTTTGTCAACAACGGCCACCACGCGGAACGCGTTTTGGCACCTTTTTCCAAACGTGATACTAGAAAACCATCTAAATTTCTTTTGACGCTTTTATAAACATTTGCTCATTTTCTTTATGAACCTAAAATTTATATTATTTTTATATTGATTTGATATTATTTTGGAAAATAAAAGGAGTTTTTCGTCATCACGTTTTGTAAGTTCTTACAAATGCTGCATATTTTCTGTTTCTTTCACCTGATTGGGCTTTGCAACTAATGAGCAGTCATGAATGTGAACATTTTCGAGGGATTATCATATCCACGAGCTGTTGGCGAGGCCCTAGACACTCGGCTCTCGATATTTTGCAAGAGATTACAATGTCTCTGAGCTGCTTGCAAGGTCCTGGTTTTCAAGTAAAGTTGTATCATCTCATAATCATCATTAAAGCTTCGCGTAAGCACTTTTATTTTTGGTCTCCGGAATATAGGCCTTATTGCCCCCTCCCTCCTTAATGTATCCAGTGTGTGCGACAACCATGATTAAGTTTTGATAAATTAATATTATTTTTGTTAAAATTTTAAGTACACAGGGTGAGTTAAATCCCCCTCTACTTTGTTTCCAGTTTTCCAGCATTTACTTTTCGTCTCCGGGACATAGATCCCATTGCACCCCCTTCCCCAATCTGATACTGCTGGTTACTGATAATTTTTCCGGAACTTCTTCATTTTATTGACTCTCATTATAACGAAGTGTAGAACATCAAATTTTATTTAGCTACCAACCAGTGACTGCCTATGATAATTGTATATGGGGGCTCTTAATTTTTAACAATAGCTAAGCAAAAAATTCTAATTAATGACTCATCTACGTTTCGCCGATGTTTTAATCCAAAGATAGCCATCATCTTTAATTTCAGTAATCCGAAAGGAAACGTCATATGCACAGAAAGTATTCAAACACAATATAAAATGTACATACGTTTAAAAAACGAAACATAATAATGTATTTAATAATGGAAAACAAACGTATCTAATGCATCACATCCACAAATCCATCTATTTTTCTTGTTAATTGCGAGTTCCAACTTTTCCGGTCAAAACTTAAAACCGGTGTACACCGTTCACGTTCTTTTTATTTTAACAGTTCATCTAATGGTAGGCTTTTAAAATGAATGTTGAGCATATTACTTAGTTATGCTAGTCTCCGCCATTTTTTGTATAAAGCTGCAACTGAAATTAATAAGATAAATAAGCACGCTCCAACTGCAACCGGTAATACGTCCAAACACGGCCCACAAATTTACAAGAACGTCGTTGCTGCATTGGCATTCATTTTCAATGTCAAATCTTGTAACGTTTCGCTCTCCCGAATTTAACTTTAGTCCTGGTAATTACTTCTGGTCAGGTAACGTTTTAAATATGGTGTGATATGACCTCCATTAATTTCGAAAAGGCCCAAATGTCTATTAATTTCTGCCTCGGATTAGCTCAAATCGGAGAAATATGTTCCACAACTCAAATATATACGGCCAGGAAAAACACAGTATAATTACCATCAACATATTGTTGTTAGCTATTTTTACAAAACAATCGATAATTTTAAATAAAATAAAATTATATTTACAAAAATGAACAAATCCTGTTCAGGTCGTGTTTAGATTTCCTGTTGTTCCGCAACCCTTTTAGCAGGCGATGACGGCTGGCTGCTTTATCCGGGATTGAGCCAAGTACCTATGTATTTTGACCCTGTGTATAACGGATGCCCCACAGTGCTGTTTCGTTGATAACGGTTTGGTTTACCTTTGCCGGGCTGTAATTATAAGCGGAGTTTAAGGAGTTTTAGCCGATACTGTGACTCCTGTGGTGCGTAAGGGTTGATGCGGCTGGTTTTTGTGAGTTGGGAGGACGGCGAACTGTTCCCGAGGACGATTGGACCGTGGATTTCTCCAGGTGTAGTATGCTGATTTTTAACCTTGCAATTGCATTTTGACAGCTCGGTCTTTGCTGACAACAGATTTCTCAAGTTCGGGCTTAGGTCGCTGGTTTCGCCTTTTGGGCTGCAGGAAGGCGTCGCTGGACGTACATGGTTGTCCAAACAGGTAATCTAATTACGGCCATTATTTTATTAACGCCGCCGTCGGGCAGAACGTATAAAATAATTCCTACAGGCCAGGTTTACTAATAAATTATATTATTTTCATCGCATACGGTTATAACGTGAACGTGGGGTTTAGGAATTAAAAAGGAATACATAAGGAGACCGACAGGCACAGCCACATACTGACGCTCAGGTAAGGACAGTTTCTAGGTGGCGTATGTCAGGAGACCGAAAGACACGGCCACATGCCGATTCTAGGAGAGGGTTTAGGGATATGGGAAGCCCAAAGACTCAAATTTTACTGACAGGATCTGGTTCTAAGCCCAAGAGGGCCTAGGGCGAAAATATCTTCCAGGTTAGAGCATTTGCAAGTCGGGATCGGTAGACTCAAGAGAGTTGAAATGGTTGCGGAGTCTTCTTATATACTCTTCGGGCCGGGTTATCGAAACAGCCGCTTCCGGTATCGTAGAGTGGGTGGCGGCGCGGGGGTTGTTTCTTCGTAAACTCGCGCATAGCTGGCATGAGTACACTATCACTAATTCGAGCGCTGGTTAGATGCAACGCCTGATAACGTTTAAACGAGCGATGCATAAATTGCATACATTGTTTAATGTTCAATTAATTTACCCTTTGATTACAATACATTTCGGGAGCCTTATATTTGTAACTATAAAGATAAGCCCTCGAATTTACCGCGATTTTGGCTGCAACATCGGTAGCCTTTGCATCACATTGAAACTGCTATACCGCCGATTCTGCAGCGACCGTTTTATGCTGTAATTCTCATGTGTGTTCACACATAACTCATGGTATTTTGGCATATTTTTTAAATATTGTTTTATGCGGTATCGAATAGGGATTTCCAGATCTCATTACTTAAATCTTGATATATTATAACGGTAGTGTAGATGATAAAACATGTTTTCAATTATAGAATAGTTACATTTCTCTAATAACATATACGCATATAGAGCAGCCGCTAATCGCTACCTAACTGTTCTAAATGTCTGATTACAGTAAAATAGTAGTTATACTTATAATAAACACATTCGACCAACTCAATTTTTTTATTCAAATAAAGATATGTTTTTAAAGTGATTATTTACTTTGGAATTCATCAAGTTCCTGATCATTAAGAAGTCATTACAACAAGTGTATTGCAGGTGCACTGTATGTGGCTAATTCACAAGTCGCACATTTATTTTTACTGCGGAACAGCTTTGATAACTGAAAAGTAGTATATTTGCCATATCAGACGTCAGCTAACAAGAAAGTGTAGCCTAAGAAGCTGCCTCTTAAGTAGCCAGGCTCCGAAGCATCGTTCATTGCGAGCTTTATTGTTGGCGGCCTTTGTTTTGCGAGCTTTTAGCAGACAACTGTCAGTTCATTCCGCCGTAATTGTTATCGCCACGATGTCGCCCGATAGCCGCCGCAGCCGAGCTGTAAAATATAAAAAGTCTTAATTATCTTGATGGATAAATAAAGCGTCATTAAACCCTGCACGCGTCCGCGGCCGCAATTTACCAACAATGGCCCAAGCCATCTTCGGGAATGTGGAGCAGCAGCAGCGGCCAGCGCTAAGAACTAAATTATATATTATTAGAATCGAAAGGCCGGGAACGCATTTAGCGAGCGCGCGCCGCCAACCGCAGGGAGCGGTGTAACAATCACTCACAATTTCTTAATTTCGTGGGGTTATTTATTGTAAACAATTGCTTTTCTACAACTGGCCAGATTGATTACTCTCAATTGTCATCGATGACAATCATGATAAACTACGAATTTTGTATTTACTTTAAGCTGCTATCCGTGAGACCTGCAAGCAATATACATAATTTGAAGAAAAAATGTGTTGCAGTTTAAAAACTACAGCCCTCCACGATGTTGTTCTCGTCCATTGCCGCTCGCAGCCACTGTGGACCGCACTAGCCGTAAGTGGCAATGAATCAGCGATTTCGAGTAATGCTTTGTCCGTATATATTAGCTGATGTTCAATATACACACCCCTGCTTTTTTAAAATGTGCACTACGCCTAATGGGATCTTAAACTGACTATGCAATTTGGACAAGGCCAAGCTGCTTGTTTTCGGGCAACACGCGTTCCGGTCACTTCGCTGTGATTAGTCCAAGTGGCATTTATTGTACCGTATAAGTGTATATAAGGTGCCTATTTCTAACATGTGTGAGGTGTAATCAAATAAAAGTGTCTTAATTAAATGTAAAATGTCACTTAATCTCATTCAAAACGCTCTCCTTGGCTTGCCACACGCATATTCCAACTTCTGTTCTAAAATAATTTTTCTTAAGTACTTTTAATTGCAATGTCGTCGTCGCTTCAATGCCTTCTATCGATGATCAGTTGCGGAAATACGGTAATTTTTTTATCAGACAAAAACTATCGAATCAGAGGCACTGTGTGACAAGGGGCGTTATCGTGGTGTAGAAGAAAACCATTGATTGCAGACTGATCGGGTATTTTTCGACACATATCATTTTTTAAACATTGCAGTAGTCCCGTATAGTATTCAAAATAAATACTTTAATGTTGGATTTCAGTTGGAGTACATAGTCAGCCGATTTAAGCTGGACGTTTTCTATTGTAAACTCTGTCTAAATATTGGTCTCAGGATCATAATAAAATACTCAAGACTCATCTCCGTTGCAACGCTCTTTAAAAATTTTGGGCCTGAAACCACACATTCACGCAATAGACAGAGGCTTTTGCTTTTCATCGGCTGACAAAAGGAGCGGAGCTTTTGATAAATAAACTTGTCTTTTATAGTAATGGGTAAAACAATCGCATGGCTATTGAATTATCTCAAAAATAGATATCAAGTAACTAAATGGGAAAATACAACTTGAAGTTATGTAAAAGCCCCATAGGGGTTCCCCAAGGTAGTGTTATAGGCCCATTATTATTTTTAATATACATGAATGATATAGTTAAATATACCATAATTCATTTATTTGACGATGACATCTTATTGCATTACATCCATCTTATATCCTACGTAAATATAACGAAACAGGCTCTAAATCTGATTGCCGAGTTTTTAACGGTGAATAAACTAAAATTGAAGTTGGATAAAACGAAGTTTATGTTCCTAACCCGTAAAAGAAACCGTAAATATTTTCTAAATTAGTATAATATTACTATTGCTTGCAAACTGATTCAAAATACAGATAAATTTAAATATCTTGGTCTTGTATTGGAGCAAGGACTGCAAATGAATAAGCTTGTTGAATACATAGCTAAGAAAATCGCTAAGAAAATTAGTTACTTATACAGGATTGGCAAATGTTTGAGTAGATATGCGAAACTAACAATATTTAAAACAATAATCTACCCTAGCAGCACCAAATATACATACTATATTTCTGTAATGTAGATGTGATATTATTTGTCACTAAAATAATGTGAGATATAGTGGATATTAGCATGATATTTTAAAATGGGATATGAGCAATATATCAAAGATATATGCAAACAACATCTCTAAGATATTTAAAAATGTTTACATTTAACTGAGATTTCCCATATATTAGGAGGATATTATAAATTAGATGTAACGGATATTGGATTCCGATTAATAACGGATATCTGATGTATATTTCGAACTGAGTTGGTTGTGTTGTATATTGCAAATATTAGAATGATATCACCGGTAGATTCTCAAACAAATGTATTTATACAAGATACAAGCAATATTTGTAGGATAATTAATAAAGGGTTAAAAACAATATTTAATTAGGTTGTTTACTGTATACAGGGATGCAGTATGCAGGGTATAAATTATTTGTGGAGCAAACTACACGGGGCAATGTTAGTCATAAAAGTCTGAGTAAAAAATCTTAATACTAAAATGTTTAATTCGTCTTCATGGGCCCCCACGAGCGGCAAATAAAAAATATGATACCTTTTCTGTTGCAAATATGTGAAAGTATCGTCAAGCAAAGTTGTTCAAAATGTAAAATTATGGTCGCCTGCAAAATTTAAGAAATATTGGCTTACTTTTATCAAACCGTGTGTACTAGATGAAGTAGGTACTTTTGTGGTAACACAGTTCCATAAAAGTAGCTCGATATTTCTGAAATTTTGCATGGGGCCATAATTGGGTGCACCCATAATTGTATATTTTGAACAACCTTCCTTGAAGATACTTTCACATATTTGAAACAGAAAAGGTACTTTACCTGAAAAAATCATGTTTTATATCTTCCGTTCGGAGGGCTCATGAAGACCAATTCAAAATTTTTCTTGACTCAGAATTTTATGACTAACATCACCACTTGTACTTTGCTCCGCAATTAATTTACACCCTGTATAGAATGTACATGACATTGTATATCGGTGGAATCTGCATTAGTGTACACGAACCTTTCGTATCTGATTATTTTTAAGATTTAAATAAATTAGTGACACTAACATATTGTTCTCGTTGGATTTTTGTTCTAAGATTCGTCGGGTATATCTTCCAAGAAAACCCTTTCAATGTCCTATGATTAAATAAAGCAAACTGAAAGTGTAATTTAGTAAAACCTGTAAAACTGTAATTAATTATTGAATTATTTTCATAACACTCCAGACAACCGTACTACAAAATGATGGTAGTGTAAAAAAGTAAGAATTTTCAAAAGCAAAGGCACCATTTAGTAAATAGCTCTGGAATGTTAAAGTTTCTTAATCACTAACGACGTCTTATGGCCGTAATTCTTGCAATCATTGTAGAAGAATTTGCCTGGTTGAAGATGATGCTTTTAAAAGCTTATAGCGAATTAACATGACTTATAGGATACATTTCCAACTTTGGAGATACCCGGTGATCCTAAATATTTTACTTCAACAACAGTAATAACATTTTGATTTGAATGCAAAAAATCTTATATTTTATGCAAATTAAGAATTTCTAAAAATATGCAGAATCTACAAAACTGAAATATATGTAGATATTTATTGTATAATACATTGATAAATAATTAATTGATACCCATCTTAAGTTTGATAATGTATCACCTAGGTATCACTTACGTACTTTAATATAAATCTCTCTGTTGTTTTCAATTTAGTATGCTTATTACGTAGTTCGCAAGTGAAGAGGTTAAGTTAATAATACGTGGGAACGTAAATCGTAGTTTTGAGTTAATTTGTTGTTTACAATAATTTTTGTTTTAAATAATTATGTGTTCTTATAATTAAGGGCTTGGCTGGGCAGTATTTGATAAAGCCATTATTTGAAAAAGCCCATTTTTGCTTAATCATTCTTTAAGTCGAAGATCTATTTATTATATTTGCTAACTTTTACTGTTTCTTTTACCTTCAAATGTTAATCGAGTTGTTTGTCATACGCGTACCATTAGATTTTCATAGATAAAAATAAGAAATGCAAATATTTGATTAATGAGAAGTTTTTTCGAGTTTCTAAGTAATAATAAATATTTTATCACTGTGTACATGTATATGCTACCTACAAGCAATAATACGTTTCTAAAACAAAACTTTGAATGCTAAAATCATAACAATTGAAAAGTGCATTCAAAAAATATTTTAACGGAATAGCCATATAGCGAATCCGAAATTTATTCCCGTTTAAAAAGCACCTAGTTACAGAGTAAGAGAGAAAACTACCTGCTGCTTTTGTAACCAGCTTAAAACAGGTACTTAGTTCTTAGAAATAGCATCTTCCTTACGAGTTTCTCATAATGCAGGGTGAATTTCTTTCTAGTGTTCAGTTTGGTTTCAGCTTTTGTGTTGCAACTACAAATTTTTGTGGAAGTGCTCAAAAAGTGTTTTTTGTGTTTAAGAAAACCAGTAGAGGTAAGTTTAATTATTAAAAGTATTAATTAGTCTATTACCCCAACCATGTCGTCTAAATATAGGAAAGCAAAAAGTCACTTTATAAAACGAACTATTGCACGGAAGGTTGAAGTTGTTCGGATTTCTACAAATGCTACAGTAGTATTAAATCGAACTATTGATCAACAAGATTCTGCTATAAATGTAAGCACAATTATTAATAATAGACTGCAAACATAAAAATTAAGTACATTCATAGGAGTATTCAAATTTACTTATCTTTTGTTTTAAGAATTTCTTTTTTGTGTTTCAGACTCAGCTATTATACCTAGTAGGTGGTGAAACAACACACAAGTCGATCTACTTGCAAATGGGAAACCTATCAAAGGCAGAAGCGGCAACATTTTATTCTGGCCTAGGGAAAAAGAAAAAGTTGCCCTTTTGAAGTCTAACTCTATTTGCAGTTATTGTTGGTATGCAAACAAAAGAAAAGTTTCTATAAATATAGTTTTGAATGAGTTGCAACATCCGGAAGATCTGAACTGTTGGAATTATTCCACCTTTTGGAGACATTAACCCAGAAAATTTTAAATTTATGTTTATTGGAACTTTTTTGTTGCTGTGATTTGTAGAACTAATCCTAAAAATTATTTTCACCTCTTAAAAAAACACCCAGAAGTTCTTGTAATTATAACGACTCGCAACAAGAGTTCTTTGAATGAAAAACGTGATTTTTAGGACAGATTGATGTGACCTTCACATAAGACACTATGGAGCACTTATTCAACATAGATAAATATAAAATGTTAAATGAGTAGTATAATTGTCCGCTAACCGTTGAGTCAGAGTGTCACTCCTAAGAAAGAATTTCCGGAACTAGGTATATTTTCTTTTTCTTTTTCTGCATAATCAGTACCTACACCCATTTTTCGTCGGCAATTTGGAAACAGTCCGTAGTTAGTGGCACCCGAAACAAAGCCTGTTTGATTTTATAATTAAATTTTGCCACTGCTGCACTTTTCCCATTTTTGTAATGAATTTCCATTGCTTGTTTTCCTAAATATTATATTATAGTAACACAATGGTTGGTGTATGTGGGAAAATTGTAAAATGAACCAAGTAAACTTCAAATTAATGCATATTATGTATTTTTTTCAGATGCTAGTAGGCAAAGATACCCCACTACTACTGAGGTGGAAATCCGAAAATCCGTAGCTCTATATCTAGCAAATTCCAAAGATAGAACGCTAAGGCAAACTGCAATGTAATATATATGTGTACAAAACTTTAATAAATGTTGTTGACAATTAGTGTAACAATTTTAATGAAGAATATAATGTTATTATATTTCTTATACCCACATAATATAATACACTGTGTTATATAAAAAGCAAATAGCATTAACGCCAGTTTTTTAATATCAACTGAACAGCACCTAATAAAAAACATATAGTTGATAGTGCAAAGAGACATAAACAGGATATTTAACAAAGCATGTTGTTTCAATATTCCGTTTCAGACAAGTCAAATAAATCAAAGTAACTATTGGCTATCGAGCGATTCTTTTTATCTAGCTCACTACTGGGATATTTTGATAATGATGAGAAATGAAAACGTTGGTTGTATTAGAAAAAAGTTGCATAATTTATGGCCTTTCCAAAATCCGTCTATGCATTTTTAATTTTTCACTAGTTTATGAAATATTGAAAATTGGGTTTTTTGTTTTCTTCAAACATTTAAAAAACATGTATAAGAACACGATTCAAAGAAAAAAAATGTATAGCTTCACACATACTCTTTAAATATTGGAATATTTAAAGAAACAAAAATTGATTTTCAGTTGTTTTTCAAGACATTTCAGGAAGGACCCAGCAAATTACAAATCAGTAAACGGCATCTGAAAAAGCCTAAATTATGCAACTTGTCTAATTTAACCAATCTCATTTCTCTTACTGTTATCAATTTCCCAATAGCGAGCGAAATGAATAAAATTGCACGGGACGCTCAGTTTAGATGGTTTGGCAATATACGGTGTAAATCCTATTATAAATAAATTACCGATATTTGTAAGATATATATAGGAGGTCTAGGCGACTGGCATCTAGAAAATATTCCTTGCTAATATTGTGTATACACATTCTACAAATATTAAGCGGATAATGGTGAGATATCTTCAGCAGATGTACGCGACCTATATCTGGCGAATACCGATTGCTAATATAGTGAATACATCCTTCAAAAATATCTGAGGGATATTTTTAAGATATATTCAGCAGATATCTGCGGTTAACATCTAGGTAAGATCGGCAACAGATATAGTAATGATGTATTTTTATATATATGGCCAATATTTAAAAGTGTGACATTAATTTATCCCATAGACATTACTAACTAATATCCTTGGTATATAGTGTGCTGCTAGGGTATTCTTACTGTATATATTCCAGTAGTTTGTTATATTATTGGAATAAGGAACAATTACGTAAGTTGAAATTACTACCAAATAGAGGTAAGTATGCGATTAACACGGCGCTGTAATAGATTTACTAGATTTTAAACAATGTTGAGTGCAATAAACTGGATGAATACATCCCAATTATATTTTTATAATGCAATGCAATTCATCGACATGATTAAAAAAGGGTTACTTTTATCTTCTCCAGAAGTTACGTTATTTATAACAAAGCTGCAAACCGAGATATAGAAATGGTAGATAGTACTAGTTATTGCTGCGGTTCTGGGGACCACCGGGTGTTTCATCCACTCCCAGAAGTGGTCTAGTTTGCTCAAATATTGTCGCCGGTAGTGCAGTCAGACTCTCACTGTGGTGCGTCATCTGATGTTAAAAGATGGTCGTTGTTTAACTTGTGAATAGACTGACGCCTGCCCTAACGTCCTGTGTTGGCTTGATGACATCGACTCGTCTAAGTTAGCATCTGCATCTTGCAAACTCGCACTTGGGTGCGTTATCTGCTCTAGCTCGTCTCTCTTGTTGGGCGTTCCTCTTGCGTTCTTTTTGTTTTTAATTTCTCCATAATCTTATTATCTTAGACTAGCAACCCAGTGAGACAAATGTCTCATTTAAAAAAACAAAAAAGACCGTTTTTTAAATAGAACGCGTATTAAATAAAAACTGTACCCAGACCTGGAAGGTGTCAAAGTGGTAAGCCGCATCAGAACATTCTGGAAGCTGTCAAAGTGGTTGCCTAACCGATCGAGGTTTTAAGGCGCAGAGGATCGCAGCTCCGTTTGGCTGCTGAAACAGCGTACTGACACTTCCGGTTTTCGAGAAATCACGTGATTTCTCGAAAACCGGAAGTGACACGTGACTGAAATTCGGTTCCTGACCTGACATGACGATTCCAAACATATAACTTTCATAACTTTTTTCTCTATCTCTTACGGTTTGGCTGCTGAAACCGCGTCCCGGACAGACAAAACAGCGTCCCGGACAGACAAGTCTATTAGATAAAGGATGCTGTTCGTCTTTGGTATCCACCAAAGATGGACAAGCGTTCTGGGCGCCAATTAACACAGTTAAAAGAATCTGGCGTTGAGCCTCGATTAGCACGAAAATATATTTTCCTTATAGCTCGGTTGAGCTACTTCGGGGTTGGAATGTTAATCAAAACACTAAAGCGAAGACTGATTATAATTTGATTTTGTTGATATAGAGAGGTATGTGTATAATAACTACAAAATTAATTGACCAGAGTGCATGCTTACACATTGGCGGCGGTTTCTGATGGTTTTTACTTCTCTACGGAGCGGTGATTACAGACTCGGGTTTGGCAAGGGCTCGAAGAATCGCTCGACTAAGGTGCTGGGCATAGAAAATGAAAAAGTTAAACCCGAGGGGCTACTTCCACCTGGGCGTTGCAGTAGCGAGGTGAACAACGATTCGGCCTTCTGGAGGGTGCATAATGCCAGGCGTTGAGAGGTTCAATGAGACGTTGATCTTTAGTTATGCTTTTTTACTGTTTACGTAATTATTCCGTTTATTAAACGTGTTGGCTATGATGCTTAGTAAGCGTGTTTATATTACTACGATATGTACTTGATATTAAGTGCTTTTTACACTAGCAGGGTAGATTTTACGTTTATAGAAAAACGAAAATTTTACAGTTTCCATATTATATTAAAATAACGTTAATATGAAACGCCTTTTAGATTAGTAGTCGATTTTTAATTTCGATATAACGTTGTTACAACAACGTGATAATAACGTTTTTGCATTACGTTTTGATGTTGTATTTTAGACTAACGGTTAATGTTAAACCTTGTCACGACGTTCACAAAAACACGTAAGTTGTACACCTTTTCAGCGTGTGTGCACACCACAGTGGAATGTTACAATATGCTGACAAGCAGTTTTCTCCCTTTGACTGGTGATGACGCTTTCTACGGTAGGCCAGCAACCTCGTTAGGTTACTGATTTTTCTAACGCTTAATTTTCTGTTGGAGTCTGGAAACCTACAATCTAAAAGCCCATATCAGCTTATATTGGCAATCTCTGAAACCTCTTTGCGGCGTTCTACTATTTATGCTAATCTTTTGGGTATTTCGTAATATTACAAAATGTAAAATATTGAATCACGAACGTTTCGGAAACAAACCTATTCCCCTTTTCAATGAAAGAACAAGTAATATATTAAAAATCAACAACTGTATCTTAGCGTTTATTCATAGGTACGCCACAGAGACGAACCACGTAAGGATCCCCAATGTGGCGGATAGAGAAATGCCTTTATCAGCCACTTGTACGGTCTCTGTTAACAATCATATAATTTACTACAAGTATCTAAAAACCAGGTGATATCGCAAGATTCCAAATAGATTATATTATTACAAGAAAAATACACAGAAAACAAATTAAACAATGTAAAACATGTCCCGGGGCAGACATATGTACAGATCACAACTTGGTAAGCATGATACATGAAATAAATCATAAGCGAACATTTAAACAGAAAGTAATAGTAAGAAGATGGGCGACAGCGAAGCTAAAAGAAGAGACCAAGTTGAAGGAATTCCAAAACACCGTAGAAAAGAAACTTGAAGTAGTTGAAAGAAGGGCGACCAACCAGAAATGGGAATATATTAAGACAGCTATTACGAACATAGCTGAGGAGACATTAGGTTATAGACAGAATGAATCACAGAAACCGTGGATAAACAACATCATAAACCTGATAGAAAAGAGAAGAAAAGTTAAGAATTACAAAAATAAAAGTGAATATAATAGACTTAGAAACTTAATCAATAGGGAAGTGAAAAAAGCAAAAGAAGAATGGATCGACAAGTTTGTGGAAGAGATTGATGACAACTTCAGGAGAGGAAAAATGGAAAAGGCATACCAACTGATAAGAAAGCATTTCACAAAATATAAATGTAGAAATAGGGTTAATTAAATCAAAAGAAGGCAAAAACCTCATTGAGAAGAACTTTATAACTTGCCCTATGAAGAAATTAATATAGAAACAGAAAAGGACATAGAAAGTGATCCTACTGAGAGCTTTAAATGAAAAACAAACAAACACTTTATACGCATTCATCAAGGAAATATATGAAATAGGACAGTACCTACAGATTTTAAGAAAAGCATAATGGTCATGATGCCAAAGAAAAACAAATCAACTAGTTGCGACGACTATAGAACTCTTAGCTTGTTAACGCATGCCTCTAAAATCCTAACAAAAATTTTAAACAAGAGAATTCAAAATAAAATAGAATGCAATTTAAGTGAAGATCAATATGGATTCAGAAGAGACAAAGGTACGAGAGAGGCTATATTCTGCCTCAGAAATGTAATTCAAAAGAGCACTCAAATGAATAAAAATGTATATATTACCTTCACTGATATAAAAAAGGCGTTGACAACGTAAATTAGCATATTATGATGGACATTTTGAAGACATTACATGTGGATTACAGAGACAGAAGATTAATTAAAGAATTGTATGAAAACCGAAAGCTATAATCAAAATCGACGACTGTCAAAGAGAAGTGAAAATTTTGAAAGGAGTCAGACAAGGGTGCAACCTCTCACCTGCATTATTCAATATATACATAGAGCAGGCTATAAATGAATGCAAAGAAATCTGTTCAGCTATCATAGTGGGCGGTGAATACAAACTATACGTTTCGCGAATGACATAGCTGCTGGTGCCCCAGATGAGAGAAATTTATAAAGATCGTTAGAATATATAGATGAGATATTTAAGAAGAAATACAAGATGGAAATTAATAAAAAGAAAACGGAAGTAATGATGTGCTCGAGGACACCAGAATAATTTAATGTAAACATTGACAAAGACACTCTCATCAAGTAACATCTTTTCAATATCTAAGTAGCGAAGACGGCAGAAGCAGAGAAAAAAATAAAAACAGAATTAGACAAGCTAAAGTCGCATTTAATACTAAAAATTCATTGTTCACATCTACTAACCTAAATTTATCTACAAGGAAAACATTTGTTAAGACTTGTATTTGGATCACAGTACTTTACGGATCGGAGATATGGACAATAGGAAAAAAAGAAGAAAGTTTGTTAGAAGCCTTTGAGATGTGAGTATGGAGAAGAATGCTGACAATTAAATGGTCAGAAAGAATTACAAACAGAGAAGTCCTAGAAAGAATAGGAGAAGAAAGACAACTAATAAATACACTAAGACAAAGAAGACACAAATGGATAGGATACATGTATAGAAATAATCCTTACATAATCCAAACAATAGAAGGATCTAGAGCTGGAAAAAGACCCTTAGGAAGTATACAGGCTTAAAGAAAATGACTCGTGATCGACGTAAGTGGAAAGTTGTCAACCAATCCAAGGATTGAAGTAGTAGAGAGAGAGCTAAAAACATTTGTAACACATTCTCATGTTGTAATATGCTGATTCTGGCATCTGCCATATAAACTAACATTTACCATACAGAAGCAAATGCAAACCAAATGATTAGAATGATGTATTTAACCGTTGTAATCCCTTTAAAACAATATCATATGAATATTTCACAAAACTGAACGTGTTAAAACAGCTGAAAGTAATTTAGCGTTACTTGTATTGTTTCTGATATCGATCATTTAATCAACTAAAAGTAGCTAGAAACAGTTCTAACATATTCTCACGTTAATATATTGATTCTGGTATCTGGCGTGTAAGCTCTTTACCACATAGAAACAATTGCAAACCAATTGATTAGAATGGTAAACCATTGTAAACTCTTTAAAAATATTGCATTTGAGTATCTGTAAAAATGTAATGTTGTAGAACAACTGAAAGTAATTTAGTGTCGCTTATATGGGTTTTGTTATCAATTATATAATCTAAAAAGTGGCTAGAAACAATTGTTAACATACTTTCACGTTGTAATAGGTATGTTGATTCTGGTATCTGGCATATAGCTAATATTTACAAAAGAGAAACAATTAATTGCACATCAAATTGCAAATGGTATATTCAACTATCGTAAGGTCTTTAAAAATGTTAAGTTTGAAGATGAAGTAAAGGTCCGAATAATATGTAAAATAATTGAAATTAGTTAACTTTTGATTTGACGTATAACCAGATTACAAGAAATAACTTGTTTTTGACAACCATCATACATATAGTGTGAGAAACCTATTTTCAAATAAGAAAATTATAATGCTATATGTTTTGACAATGAAAAATTATCCATCTGCCACTATACTGTTGACAATTTTTAACATAAAGTGTTACCTGTATTTTTTTAATAAAATGTTAGAAATACACAAAATCGGGACCTATTGTATGAACAAGAGGCAGCTATGGAAGATAAAATCTGGGTCCTAGATTAGTACACATATCTATAATTAGATTCGTATGTGATCATAGAAATATATAACAGAGACAATAGCAGACACGTGACAAAATCAGGCAAATTATAACAACAACAAATAAGAGAAGAATGCGACTTGAAGAATTAGTACGGCGAGGTAGAAAAAAAGGAACAAATCCCAAGAATATATGACCGTAGAATTGCTACGATATTGTAATGACCACTCTTTAGTGGGACAAAATAAATAAATAATTTACACAAATACAAGTGGTTGTAATACAGAATTCAAAATGTTACCAATCTCAGGGTTTATTAAAATTTGTGCTTTGTATTTTATTTACTAGCAAAATAAATGGTTTATTCCTTTTTCTACTTTATTTATTGGCAATCAAATTTAAAAATGAACGCTCCGGCGCAGCATGAGAAAACTCTTATCGAAGGGTTAGGTTTTAACACCTAGTATAGCAATTACTGTTGAGTATAATCTTTGCACGAGTATGGCAAATACCCGATTTTCCTGCATCTGATAGTTAACCTCTAAATTGACAGCAAAACACGAATGGTTGATAGCACAAAGGTCCAGCGTAATTGAATTCAAAATTTCTCCAGCAAGCAACCAATTTCGCGTCAGATAAATATACAATGTACATACAATTTTTTTTTGGGTTTAGCATTTCTGGTGCAATTGGTTAAGTGGAGGAATGACCACAAGGTTAAACTGTTGAAATTTACCTTGAACGTGGAGCTTCGTAGCTGATTTACAAAATCAAAAGACACCACGGCTCCAACTAATCTTCTGGAGGCTTTCTGCTACGGCTTTCTGCACATAGGGTTCAAGGAAGGTCTCCTCCATACGTAGCACACAAAATTCAGCCGGCTGCTAACAATTCCCTCTTCACTGGGAGATTCTAACGCGATAAAACTTTAGACACAGGCACTCTGCGAAATGGTGATTAAATAAAACAACTTTTTGACTCCAACAACTAACTTTTCTATTAAATAATATACAATTTTCTATGAGAAACTCTTGAACACAGCTATTTTTTTGGCTTGGATTAACAACAACAATAATTGAACCTCATTATCTTAGCAACTAAATACAACTGTTTTGGAAGTAAATTTTGGTACAATGTTTTTTACTTCGAAACTAAACTAACTGCTTTCTGGTAGTTGTCAATCGTAGCACTTTATAACCTTCAATCTCTGCTTTTTTCACTTTATTTTTAAATAACATTGTTTTTCACGAGTTTTATTAGCACTGCACTATTGTTTTATCCTATCGTAGGTTTCCTTATCAATTCTTTTTGCATTCTATGCTTTATTACACCGCTTTCGTTACTTTTCAGCTGTGTTGCCGATTGTTGGCCTCATAATTTTAACACTAACGCTTCATATAACTTTCGTTGCGCCTCAAACATCTCTGCATTAAAGCAAATTCACAATATTGTCTTGACTTTACAATGCTAACTCTGTCAGTTCACATAAATTAAGAGCATTTACCATAACGAGCACATTTAATAAAAATCAAGTTAGACGTAACCCTTCCGATACTGCTTTATCTAATGCTAACCTTTGTCAATGCCATTATAGTTACTGCTAATCATATCTTGTGCATTTAGTAATGTATAACAATTCCATTAAAAAGCAGGAAATATTTCCAAACTTCTACATGAAAATGCTTAAAACTCATAATAAGGCAGATCAATGACAAAATAAAAGTAAAAAGCATTTTTACCAACTGCTAATTATTTCAAATAAATTAGAAGCAAACAGCACCCACTTACCGTAGTTAAAAACTCATTCAGCTTCTTATGTGTTTAAATATTTATTTAAAAAGCCTGAACCTGTAACATACATTGCTCTATACTTTCATCTCGGATTTGAAGAAATTATTAAATTCAAACATATGGTTTGCCCTTTGCAAATTTATACCGCACTGTCCTTCCCAGCCCTCCTGTTTTTTTCTGCAACTGGATATTATGGAATAAATTAGAATATTTTGTTTAAATTCTTGCAGCTGTCGCTATAACACGCCTTACTAAATAATGACCTAATTCAATTTCATGTAGATTAGACGACGATACCTAAGTGCATCCGATACTATCTTTGGAGGATTATCGTTGACTCAATTATCCTTAACTCAAATGTTGGATACAAAAAGCATTTAGCCATCTATAGATCTAAAAAGAAAGTACTTTTGAGATTGAAAGGACGAATCATACCAGGTGGAGTTCAATAAATGACTCACTCAATTTTCCTTCAACTGAAAATACCTGCATGTCAAGAGCAGCACCTTATAAAATTTCAAGATATTACCGTAAGTGTTATTATTACTAATCTGTAACATATTCTTTAAGTCACTAAAATGATGTTTAACTTACATTATCTAAAAGATAACAACAGCGAATAGTCTCGAACTAGACTATTCTTTAAGCACAGGTAGATATAGAGAGATAGCAGAGGCAAAAGCAACTCACACGTCAGTTAAGAGCGACGTCAAATAGTCAATTAAAAGAGTCCCTTAATCCGACAAGGAGTCCGAAGCCGCAGCTGGAAAGTCGAGTAAATCGCGTCGGCGATTCGGCACGAAACTGCGATTTAAAGCCGCATATAATAAGCGCAACATAATTGAAATATAAAGTTTGTGAAATGCGAATGTGGGATGAGTTTAGCACAATAGAGGCAGCGGCGAATCCGTTCTTTGGAAAACTCGAGCTATATTTTCCGTGGAGGGCAATTTATTTTTCCAACCCCAGCGCCCTTATCTAAACAGCAGCGAAAATAATATCGCGCTGATAAAACTGGCTGTGGCATCGGTACACTCGGGCGAGCAGATTAGTCATATGTAAAAATGTTGCCTTGCATTAGCCGGATTCTGCTCGCCGGCGTTGTCTGCTGATAATTGCGTCTGTGGTAATTAAGGCCTGCTTTGGAAAATGGAAATTAGCTCGACGACGACAGTGATGGAAGGTCGTCACACTGGGGAAAAGCCATGTCAGTATTTTTCGTGTGGTGGAACAATCAGTTTGAGCATCTTGAATGCTGAAAACAATCCGATATATGATTAAATACGCTTTTTTGAAATCAGCAGGAAAGAACGTCGAAATCGTCATTAAAATACAAGGAATCGGCAGTGAAGTAAACCACTGTTTTACGATTGTTTGTAGATGGCGGGCGACAGATAAACGTCAATCGATGTCAACATAACCTACAAAAGTTGGTTAAAATGTTGTAATGTCGCAATTTCTCAATTTGAGTGCCGTGGTATACAAATTGCTATTTTATCTTTCGTTTATTTAAAATTAATATAAAGTTTAGTAAGAAAATAATAATAATGTGCTGCGTCACTGCTATATACATATTAAAAACAACGCAGACACAAACGTTTTATAATATTTTGGATAGTTTTCGGAGGTTTGATAGTACACTCGAAGTTTCTGGGTAACTGTCATTCATCAGAAATGCCGACACTTTAACTGGTACTGAGTGCAAGTTGCATTAGCCAAATTCTACTTACTGGCGTCGTTGTAATGGTAGCTGACGGTGACATTTGTGCTAATAAAAAAATAGTTCTGCAACAACAATAACCGAAAGTCATTACGATATTTACACTGGGGAAAAGCCTTGTTTTCATATGGTGTAACAAATCGATTTCAGCGGCTTCATCGCAAAAAGTAATTGGACAATAAAACTAATTGCCTTTTAATTTCTTTGTATAACGTTTAGCATTTTTTTTACATTCAGGCACAAACGTTTTTCCAAATGTTGACTATTCAATCTTAGAGATTTGGGAGTGAACATGACGTTTCCGGGTAGTTGTCTTCGTTGGCAGTCGACACACGCCAGTCGTGGATACTCAATTTCACTTAAAAAATCATTAACTGAGATATTTTATCTGCGTTTTAATCTGTTTTATAATGCAGGTCTAAATTTTTGTCTAGTTTCTATGTGAAAAACTAAACAAAACCATTAACTGTGGAGGCGTAGTAGGCCGCGTGGGTGCCCTTTTGCCAAATCAGAGCGTCATGCGAATGAAAATATTATCTTATCGAGGCCCTAACGCTGACAAGAGCAGTTACTCTTCATCCGGAGTGTACCGAACGTTATATACGCCGCCCCCGGAGTGTGTTTTAAAAGTTGCCGCTATAAATTGTCCCGGAGCGATCCCCGGATCTCGCTCTTATCAGTCCCAGTGCCTCTTCTTACGCCCCTCCCCGTCTCCTCATCCCGGATATCTAGTTTACTTGCTTTTGTTTTGTTTTGTCCGAATTACCCTAATTTTTGGACGTATGTAGCGGATGAAATATAGCTGCGACGCGCTTTGTTGCGCCGTTCTGGCCATTGTTATGATATATTTAGGTGCGCCTTTGTTTCGCGGCGCTCTTCAGTTTTAATTAAATCCCAGCGCCTACTGTGACAGCCGCAGAACTGCCTTCCAGTTCGGTGTTTTTGCGACTCGTTTAAAAGTTCCACCTTACAAGATCAGAGTTCTCATGTTTTGTGTTTGTCTTTTTATGGATTTGCTATCAAAGATCACAACTTCCGATCATTCAGGTTTTACGAGCAAATGTCGTTGCGAAACTACGTCCTCAAATGGATATGTAGAAAAGGCAAAGTGCAATGAAGAAAAAATGTTGATAACTGCAGAATCCAATTACATGGTCTAAAAATTTTATCTCAGCAACTAAACGATAACAACGGTGTGTTTCGCAAGGATCTGTGTTAGGGCCGATGTTATACATAATGTATGTTATAAGCTAATCCTGACACCTAAACATTATAGGATAAAAGAGTTGTGTTGCCATCTTAAACTACACTTAAATTTGTTTTTAATAGTTTTGTAGTATAATCATACATTATGACACGGCACAAATTACTTATTGTTGAATTTCTATGTGCATATGAAGTATTTGGATAATATCCGTTTAAGACTCCATTTATTATAATGCCAAGGTTATGCTTCCTCAAGCTTACTGTACTCGTTTTGCGCACCAAGTCAACACAGGTACTTGGTTCTTTGGCATTTATTCGGTTTTTAATTGTCATACACCGAGAGCCCCTAGAGCAACCTACAAGAATTAGAAAATTGCTATAGTTAACAGCTTCATCGCACTAGTGAAACACAAATTTTGATGTATAAATAAATCCTTGCTTGTGCTTCTCTACTTATCGTGTACATATTTACTCATTCAAATTATTTTGTATTTTATAATAGTTCGTAATTGAGTAAAATTATCTATGTTGAAAGAAAAACATAATACATTTTCTTCGTCCAATGTTAGGTTTCTTTTTAATCAATACATGTAAACGAAATCGCCTAAATCTTTTATCTTCAATTAATTAACTTGTATGTCAATATTCAATAGATACCGCGGCTGCAGGGGAATTACAGGTTAGAACAGCATTTTAATTATAGACCTCTCTCTTTGCCTAATTATTATCACAAATATCAATGTTCTCATCATAGGTTGCGAAAAATCACTGTAACATAATTTACTAGACATCTTTATTCAATACTGGAGAAAGCTTTTCTCTACTTTGCCTGTGCCTACCTACACAAGTTTTTATTTCAGGTTAAATTTTCAAAGCTTCCGGTACAAAATTCAAATAAAAATCACGTATATGATGATCTTGTAAAGATTTTTTTAAAATTTAACATTTATTGATATAATTATTATGTAAACATTTAATTCGAAATTCCTTTAAACTTTAACAAATGTAAACATAATCTAGTCGACGTATGTGCATATTTTGTTAAGTTATTGTTTTCGTTGTTGTTTCATGTTGTATCGATCAATTTATGTCAAATACATGAATATTAATCTTGCATTGTTATGTTTAATTTGGTTAATGTTAGTTTTGGAATATTTGTTCAGTTTAACACATTTATTTATGTATTTCTTGATACTTGTTGTTTACGTTGATTAACATCTTGATTTTGAATATGTAAGGGAAGTGACTTAGAGACGTAGGAAATTGCAAATAGCGAATAGAGGATGAAATAATAGTGTCAATTTACATAAAGCTACAGCAAAATAAATTTTGAGGTTAGGAATTAATACCGACAATCAAACAGTAATAAAATCAACACAGAAACAGAACTAATAAAAGTAGCACAAGGTATAAGACAATATGTCTATTAAAGTCATTGAGGGTTTAATTACGCATAAAAAATAAGACGACGAAATAGTCCTACGTTAATCTACAAACACAATAAGCGACTAACCAAATTGAAATCGCGACTCCAAAAGCATACTTGAATCTGGTCCAGAGCATAAAAATGACGAGGTTTTTAGGCGTTCCAAGTGTTTGTAAAGCGGATCCTGAAGGAGATGACATCGATTTTGCGATCAACAAGCTGCCATATTACCTGCCGCATCTGTCAACTAGGCAGTGACCGAATCAACGCGAACATAATTGCTGGGAACGTAAACAAGGCACTAAATTTCACTTTGCTTGTTAAAAAATCAAGTGGATTTTGATCTTGTTAAGTAATATCAATGCCTGATTTGTGCTGGTGAGGCCAAGATAATTGCAGACTTAAAAATCCTGAGAGAAAACTCTGATTTAATATAATATTTTCTAATGAAATAACTTTTTCAATAAAATAATATAGAAGTTATATTTTCATAAAACAGTTCTAACCATAATCGAACTCAAAAATAAAGGGCATCAGCAAGCCTACAACAACTTTGAAAAATGCATTCTGAATGCAACAAAATCGTTAGGAAAGAAGCTCCACGGAGACCAACAATAAACAAATTATCAGAAGAAATGATCATGAGGAAAGTAAAATTACTGAAAAATAAATGTCAACAAACGCTACAGCAAAAATTTAATATCGTGAATACAATAAACAAACTAAGAGAGCAATAACAAACGATATCAGGAAAATTAAATTTGATATTATATATTTTTGGTAATACTGTAGCGTTATAGCACTTTAACTGAACTAAATAAACACATTAAAAGTAATTCATAACAGCCATAACAAACTCTTAAAAGAGAACTAAAAAATCGCGCGAGTGCAACAACGCGTAATAACTAAAGCTGATATTATATGGCAAATGCATATTTTGTATAATTGATATGCCGGCAAAACTTTTTGCATATGTATACTAATTATGTGAAAACAAATCGTTTAAGCCAAATTGCATTTTACATATTTTGCATATTTATACGTTTTTGAGCATATTTTATGAATTTTGCATATTTGGTTATATTTAGCAATAATTTGTAATGTATGAAGAACTTTTTGATTTTTTTTTTGTAAAATTTACTATTTCATTAAATTTATTAATAAAATTTTTATGTACAACTGAGATATATACTTTCACTTTCTGCCGTTGGAGTACAGTGTGCATATCGAAATGAGCAGAGGAAAGGGGAAGTCTCTGTTAAAATCTTTGACTATATAAACACAGACTGCCAGCAACCCCCATTTTTCCCATAGAAGCAGTGTATAAGGAATCGGCCAACACAAAATCCATTGCAAGAGTGTTGGCTGAATAGCAGTCTGGTAGGGTTAGGGGAAATCTCATTATACTTAACAAAATACATGCATATATATGCGCATATTTTCGTACTTTTGAGTGCATATAATTATCAGCTTTAGTAATAACCGTACGAATGGTCTTGACATAGTGCAGTACTGTAAAAAATCTGTAAAGAAGTTTACACGAAACATCCATCGCAAGGGCGCACCACATATGCATAAAAATATCTTAACGTTCCTAATCATACTGAAACAATAAAAGGTAACACTTCGTAATGGGAATTAGATCAACTTGCAAATAAAAAAAGATGCAGCCGATGGGATTCGTACTCAGCGCAATTTCAGCGCCTGAAAATACGATTTCAACGCTTGGGAGCACGTTTGGACTCGATCGCTAGTCTCGTTCGGCCACGACGGCGCGCCTCTTCTTTTCGTTTGCCATTGCTTTAAATAGGACGTGCTCATCGTTGCACATGTTTGTCTTTTTTACAACATTTACCCTGTATCTGTTGGGTTCCATTTTCGTCAAGGGTAAACACCTGACTTATATGCAAAACATTACTTTTTTTCTATAGTAAATGTTAAAGTGTGCTTTAATTGACTCAAAACAAAAGGTCAAGTGTTACTTTAACAGCAAGGGTAGATAAAGTAGCACTTTAACATCAAGGGCAGATAAAGTAATTTAATTTTCTAACTTTTATTTAAATGAAATATTACAGCTTCATATTATCCTAGCAACCCAATCTAGCTACTGAGATTTTAAAATGCGATTGACTTTCCTTATCAACCAAACTTACAAAGTAAGTGGTTACTATGATCGCTCTTTCTGTGTGTCTGTGTGTCTGTGTGTCTGTCGCACGGTTCCCGTTAAGGCAGAATACAACTGATGGTGGATCCCCATGTATTTTTGTCCCCTGAATCCGAATCCACCACTGGCTTTTCGATATCTCGACCCGTTTTCGAAATATTCGACTTTAATGTTCGAATTTTCACATTTTAGGCTTTAATATCACTTTTATGTAGTTTTCTCTCCTCATTCCAAATATGTCACTCATTTCACGATATCTTGAATAGTTTTCGAGATATTTGATTTTTTTAAAATCCGAATTTTCTTTTTGTAAGTTTGGTTTTCAGCCGTACATGCGCGGCTAAGCTTTTTTTTCTTTTGAAATTGTTAAAGTTCTTACCATATTAAAAAAAAATTGTATTATACACGACGATAAAGTTAATACTACACTCTTCAATCGTTAACGTTTCGACGTTAAACGATTCACTGGTGGATAAAATTTAACTTTATCGTCTTGTATAATAATTTACTATTATCTATTCCTGAGTTAAGTAATAACAAATAAGGTGCTTCAGTTTCGAGTCATAAAGACATCCACCAACAAGTAGTTTTTGAGCTATGCCATAAACAGACGGACAGGCAGACGAAAATGACAAAACATGTTATTTGTCATCTAAAGAAATTTCGCATGGTGTTTTTTCCTCGTCTATTAGATGAGGGAAGTAAAAAGTAACAAAAATTAAGCTGGGTACGTTCAAGAGCAAAAGACAGATAAACAGAGCAAGAACATGGAATCCCATTCCAATTAAACGCAAAAGGATGTCCAATGGAAAAGTGGACTACCTCAATTCTAAATGCGTTATCTTATTCAGAAAAATATACAATACTAGCTGTTTAGCCCACCACATAGGTGGCCTTAGTCTAATGAATAGAGTTGTTGTATTTTAAAAATTGAATTGCAAACTTACAGAATAAAATGTATTCAAAGTCTTTAATAACGAAAGCGCACCACCAGACAAAGAACCTTTGCCACATCAAATAGCGATTTAAGAGTGTTCAAACTTATATGCCATATAGCTAAAAATTGTAATAATACTGAAACAGTAAAAATAAACACTTATTAAAGTGAATTACATTAATTCGGAAAAAGAAAAATATTGCAGTCGGTATGATATTAACCTACGATCCTATAGGGAATATAGTTGCTAGTCGGTTACCTTAATTGCTTTGCCAATAAGTATAGTATAGATATGCTTATCGTTGCATTATGATGGATACGGTGACAACAAAACCGATCGCGGACGAGGTATGCCTGATCCGGTAAAATAGTTTACGAAGCAGGTTGCAAAATGTGGTTGTTTTTCACTAGTCGTAAATGCAAATTACGACAAGTAAAATAAACATTTATTTTTGTATACAATATGTTTTGCAATTCTACAATAAACCCAAGATTGTAGATATTCTATTTTAAACTTCACTAATGGCAAAGTGAAAAAAACAATGTTATTGTGACAACACTAATGACAACTAAAGGGTTAACATTTGATATAGGATTTTATTTTTTTAAATCGGCAGTGAGTCACGCTGTCATCCTGATTTCATTTCCATCGTTGTGACATAAGTTCTCATACTTTCTTAGCTGGTCGCTGGCGAATTTTCGGCTATTTGGCTCCGACATCTGTCAGCGTTAAGATGCCTGTCCTTATCGAAGCCATTTAAGCTTGCTTTCTAATTTTTGTTGAAGTGGTTTAACTTTTGGGGTATTTCTAGCTGTTCTAATTTCATATCAAACTGTTTTGGTCCGGTATTTAGTAGTTGTTCTGGTCCCATATAAGTGATGCTTATATAGTGCTGCTGTATAGCTGCTCCCATATGCTGAAGTGTTGACCGGTTTTGTCCGAAGTCTTCTTTTGATGCTTGAACTGTTAAGTTAGCTTTTGTCCTTAGTAGGCTCCTTTTGTTATACGGCCTTGACCTACTGCAGGAGTTTGCTGCTGCTGCCTAGGCGTCAAGGAACAGTTATTTGGTTGTATTTTATAATGTTGTGAGTTGTGCTATCGTTCTTTCTTAGTATTCTTCAAATTCTCTCAGGGCGTATTTTACTTCTTGTATCGAGATTATATTGCTGTTCCATGTGCTAGCGTCTTCGATTGAAATCCTTCAGGATTCCTCGAACGTTACCTTTTGCAACTATACGTTTATCTGTTTAATGTATTTGCGATTTTGATGGCCGATTTAAGCTGGGTTATCTGCGGTAGTAGTTATAATGACCTTTGGGTGCACTCCGCTTAATGATAGTTTTAATGATGCTGCAGTTCTATATTTTATTGATATGGGTTTGACTAGTATACTTTTCATTATGAATATGTGTGTTTTAGTTACTGCACACTGATTTATGACCTGGTTATTATTTATATTCGATTTAATATAATTGCGATTTTGTTTAAGCTTTGAGTTTATGATTTTTCGTTTCTATCTGAGCACATTCGTTCACTTTGGCTATCCTTTTGTAATGATCAATAAATTTAAGCTTTTGCAGCGAACTCTGTCACCGTTTCTACTGATAGCTAGTCGGCTCTCACATGTGCCTATGTAGTCACAATAGTTTGATTTTGGCACATATTTGGTATCAAGTTTGTTAAAATTATTGATGTAGAACCGTAATTGTTGCCTTTTTAGAAGTAGAATTTCATATAATTGAAAAACTTGTTTCTCGCGAAAACAATGAACTTCTGTGTAACATAATACAGAAGCAGTCAAACGTTTTTCTACGTATTATTTACGTTCCTTTTAAAGTTAATTAAAAAAATTAAAACGTAATATTTTAGTCTCCTTTAATCAAAAAGCTTCCTTTGCAAACAAAAAGTATTTTCTAACAGTATAAGTCATGGTTTTAAACACATGCGAAAAACTTAATAATTTTCGCTGGCAAGGCCCAGGACGAGTAAGATCGAAAGAGTCCGAGTAATTTTATGGAAATAAATCCAATTTCGTTGGAGTTTTAAAAGTTCGCCCTTAATAGGCTGTTAAAGCCCGCGCTAATATCTGGGGAGGAAGTTTTAAAATATTCGCCGTAAAAATTAATTTAGTTCTTGGCGTCGCTGCGTTTACCCAATCGCGGCAGCGCTCGGCGCATATTAATTAATTTATTTGTGATTAATTAGTAACGTGTTGGTGATGAGATTAGATAATAGAGTTATTACGGCCGTATGCTAATTCCTTGTAAATCACCATAGTGTTAGATGCTATCGAAATACGAATGGTAATTGTTGCTCATGCGGTGTGTCAAAATTCAATTAGATATGCGCTTAATAAACGGCTTTTAGTAGCGGTTAACGTAGCTCCGGCCCAATTTACAGTTCTTTTGACCAGTGGCGTAGCCGCAACATAATCCAGTTTTGGATTAATAAAATTGACAGGGTAATACCAAAAATTCTCCGTATAAAGAAGCGTATAAGTCGACTTGGGTTTTGTTTCCGTAGTAACTAACTTTCATATTTGGCTATTGATTTTGCAAAGTTCCATAATAGCTTGTTAAATTTTTTCAAAAATTATATTCAAGAACTTTATAGAAATTTACACCGACAGGAAGCCTTTCACAATGTAGATTTTTTCTCTCATAATCGGAAAGATTGTAAAAATCCCGATTTTCCAAACTTTTAGCACTTTAGCTGGAGCATTCTTCTTACTCTCCAGATCTAGCAATCTCTGACTATTTCAAATCTCTGTCCAAGGAAAGAACTCAGCAATTCAGTTTATTAAATTTAAAGTAGAACATGATTCAAAATTAACAAATACAATGCATAAAAGCATTTACATAAAAAATGTGTAGATATCAAACTAGATGTTCTTGTTTTAAACAATTGCCTTTGCATGAATAATTAATTGCTGCGCTAAGGTAGCAGTCTGACAGACGTCACAATATTTACTTTCCGCGGAAACATTAATATTTATGAAATTAACGCAAATACGAGAGTATGACTCAGACGAATTACCGGCTGGTTTCTTTGTCCAAATCCGAAATATTTGACAGCAGGAGTAAATCTTCCTCTTTACTGTTTGTTGGGGGGCAAGGGTGCATTATAGCATACATAACCTAAAACTTGCGAATTCCGAATATTGTTGTAATAAGCATTAATTCCGGTTTACGAGGCAGCAGGCTCCTTGTATGTTAATTTGAAATTAACAAAGAATTTACGGTAATGAATTGCAAATTTGTAATACTCGTTGGGCGCATATTTTATTTTTTTAATGTCATTACCGACAGGCTTCATTAATCAAAAAATTAAATTGTGGAGGTCGAAATTGAAATTTGTTACTTTGAGGGCAATTTTTTGTGTCTGCGCTTTTAGAGACGCTAAATTTAATGGTTCAGGTTATATTTCGGTGTATTTTTCTATATTTACAGCACCTGTAAACTATAACCACACAGTGCAGCTTATTTCTAGTTAAAGGAATTTTGTAAGCGTTAACAATTAAAATTCCAGTATTTGATTTTGGCTCAACTTTTATACGAGCTACCACCAACTTCGGTGTATATGATTATTTTACTACAAACAGTAAAAAATGCCCCAAACCAAAATTTCTCAATGAATCTAACCAGTTTCAAATCGTACCAAACAAATGTTCAGGCTTCATGGAGAATTAGGAAGGCCGACTAGCTACAGTGAAGATGGAGTGTTCTCCTTTTCTATAATTAGCAAATGGTTTCTTTTACAAACGATAAGTCCATTAGCTTACGATAACTGTGAAACTCACTAAGGTGATGTAAGTAGCCAATTCGCTACGACCTGAAACAGACTTTAAAAAGGTTCTGCATCTCAATTGCTTGCATTAGCCATACACAAAACTATAATAAACACAAACAGTGTTATATTAACTACCAACAATAAATATGATACAAAATGTCACATCATTTAGTTTCAGAACTAGTATAAATCACAGACACGACCCACGCTACAGGGGAAAGCAACAAATATAGTAAACTCTACTTGCTCTCTGAATGTCATTTTTTATTTGGATGTGGTCTATTACGATTTTAACCACCACAATAGCGTGAAACGTGGCGTCGCGAGATGCTTATATAGCCGAGCCAAAACCATATGCTGGCAGGAAGAAGACCTTAAACGGGAAATTGCCATAATCACAAAAATGCTGCAAGCTAATGGCGACCCAAAAAGAACTCTAAACCAAACGCTAAAAGAGATGGACAGAAATACAACACCGGCAGGGGATGAAAAAACGGAGTAAACAACTACGGCCGTAATACCATACATCCGAGCAGTTTCCGACAAACTGAGAAGAATTGGAAACAGATTCAATATAAGAACTGCCTTCAAGTCCACAACAACTCTAAGAGGCATGATGACGCATACCAAGCTTCAGAACGAAGATCAGAGTTCAAAGAACTGTATCTACAGCGTACTGTGCGAGTGTGGAAGACAATATATAGGGGATACACAACGACCCCTACGAGTGAGATTATCGGAACACCGTAAAAATGTTAGAATGGGCGAAACCATCAAAGCCAAGATCGCAGAACACGTCTGGAACGAAGACCACCACATACAATGGGATAACGCATCAATTGTAGCTAAAGAGATAAACAGATTCCGTAGGAAGCTGAAAGAAGCTACATACATAGCGCTGGCAGTAGAATCAATTATCCAGGCTAGCGCGGAATTAAAGCCCATTTGGATGTCACTACTGCGCAGAGAATTACAAAAATAGGCTACTGCGCATACAGCGGTAAGATATACCGGGTGCTGACTTGCGCGACGCACCATAGGAATTTGCATAGTAAATTCTTTATGTTCAATTATTTGCTCCCCTAATTATTTTAGAGCTAAAGTGTAAATACATTTTTTGTAGAGTAAAAAATACTGCATCCATTCATACTATTGCTAACAATTTTTCACTTTCCAGAACCGAAGAAATGCAAAAAATCAAACTAGCATTTTTACAAAAATCAGTGATGCCATGGAATTATTGAAACAAGCCAATGCCAACACAAGTGCTTGCGGAGCGATCATCCAGTCACTGCCGTCAAAATATTGAACGTATTGTCGTTTTTCTCATTTTGGTGTGAGTTCTGAACCTCATTATTGCACCTACAATTATTTAATAACCTGCCTGTAGTCTTAAACTTAAAATGAATTAGTCTATTAATGGTTGTACTGTTTGGAATTTGTCGATACGGATATTTTACAATAAACAAGGAGCTTACTTAACGAACGTCCACCATACTCCTAAAACCATTTTTGTTATGGAGAAGGTCTATGTACCTTAGAGACATTAAGCAGAACATAATAATGAATTATTATAAACGTCAAACATCAATGACAAACAAACAAACAGCACATATTGTCGCGCCGCGCGCATTTGCGTTGGCTTGTTTCAATAATTCCATGGCATCACTGATTTTTGTGAAAATGCTAGTTCGTTTTTTGCATTCCTACGGTTCCGGAAAATGAAAAATTCTTAGCAACAGTATGAATGGATGCAGTATTTTTTTCTCTACAAAAAATGTATTTACACTTTAATTCTAAAATAATTAGGGGAGCAAATAATTGAACATAAAGAATTTACCATGCAAATTCCTATGGTGCGTCGCGCAAGTCAGCACCCGGTATATAAGTTGTGTACAACTAAAATATATAACCGCCCTGGTGGCCTAGTGGTTAGAGTGGCAGAGTAGTAATCACAGCGATCAGCGGGGGAGGCACAAATTTACGTTGAAAAACGTACAATATCAGTCCTTCTCAGGACTAACCAGGAACACCTGAAGACGGGAGTAGAACAAAAACTCCCGAAACGTTGTGTGATTTACACCCTAGACAGTGGAAAAAGAAAAGTACGAAAAACATATCTTAAACTCTACTGTTGCTTCGAATTATGGGAGTTTAGCTAGCACATAAAAAAGTTCAATATTAGAAAGGTAACAGGTCTCTAGACAGTTTAAATTAGCGGGCAATTATAAATTTACAATAATATGCCTCAGGTAGAATTTAGCAGGAGAGCTACAATACTAGTATGTCACCAGGTACGTAAAAAATAGAATGTTCCGTAAATGCGCCCGTACTCGGAGGTGATACAATACTAGCCGGTGATTCCAATCTTTCGGTGCGCTTAACCCATACGCGCCTGACGTTGCTATATGGCAAAGCCTTCAGTCTATATTTCTAATTCGAATTTCTATTTCCATGTCGGACGCATATACGACACTACATATTGTCTCTATATGAGTTATTCTACACGTGAATCTGGTATATCTAAATAACCTTCTATTTGATTATGACTTAAAACACCGTGTGTTCTGATATTTGGAGGTTATCCGAAAAATGTAATGGAACCCAGATTTGAGTGAGTATAACTTTGCTGTATGATAATTATTCCGGTTTTCGAGTGTTAGGTGATATAGACTAAATAATATAACTTTGCTTCGCTTGTTATAAAAATAATTTTGAAAAACTACTGTTTTGGCCACATGTGCAGTTTCATACTCGTTACCATATGGCAACGCTAGGCGCTTACGCTACTGTCGTAGTACGTAAATAAATTAATTTATTTTCAAGGCGAGACTTCATGTTACAAAATGTTCTTGAAATAACCTGTGCTGAAAATTTCGACGAAATGAACATTGACCCTCCCGAATTAGTCGTTTTGACTGATGAAGATTTAAAGGATAAAGACCGCGGGTCTACGTTGAAAACCAAATTCTTCAAAATTGCTCATTGTCGACTAAAATAACTTATGGAAATAAGTTCGAGGGGTTATGGATCGATGACTGGCGGTGCTAATTGCATTATACTTGTAAGCTGAGTAGAAAACGGAGTTATAACCGTTGTCTCTATCTGCAATGGTGTCCAGACAACAGGTAGGTTTCGTATATATGTATAATATTCTCAGGCGAAAAAGAAGGTAATTGCTGTACCCAAATCACAGCGTATGGGCCAATATCATGCTTTCATGGGGTCGAGTCGATCTCATGGCCTGCATAGGGTTGCCATGAGAAGTAATAAATGGCGGTGGTGCCTGTTCACATGTATTTTGGACGTTTGCATCCATAATCCATGGCAAATCTATAATTTGTAGGTTTAACACTCAGCTAGAATTTCGAAGAGATATTACTGAAACATATCTTAGAATATATGAGGTAGTTGGTAGTCCTCACTCCTGAAAAGGCGTCCAAAGACTCAATCAGCAGCGTTTTAGAAGATATATTATTTAGGTACGACAAAACGAACCATTTAGTAGCCCACATTGCAAAACACAAATAAAGGCATTGCGCTAGAACTAATTGTCCCTTGCAAACTATGTGTGAAAAATGTAATGTATTAATTTGTTTTCGAGCTTTTATAAACAAATAAAAAAATGTGAGTAATTTAAATAATCTATCTTTTTTTCTTATTTGCAGTATGAGGTAGTGCAAGCGCTTAACGTTGCCATACGGCAACGCTGTTTTTTGCTTAAACTACGAATGATAAAATTAATTTTTTATGTTAGGGCCGATTTCATAATCAATTTTAAATCTAATTTTAACTAAAGTAATGTTAGAATGTGTACGATGACATATGTAGCACATGACACTGTGCGCATTCTAATGCCACTTTAGTTAAATGAAGCTTTAAATTTGATTATGAAATCGACCCTTAGACACTTTATTTTAAGTAGGTATGCTAATGAGAAAATGTATGTAAAAATACAATTTAAAAAATGTTCGACGTTAATAGGTTAATGTACACCAGATCGTATTTTAATACTCCCAGAAACCCGAGGCGGCGTTGCCAACACAAATGTTAGCCGACTGCATAATTAACCACTTGTGCAAGTGGGGACGCAGACAGAACTCTCAGCACCAATTGTTAACCGAAGGAGCAAAGCGGACACCGGAACAAGAACTCAGCAACAAAAAGAACATCAAATACGATGGACAATTAACACCCAAATTTCTTCGATAAATCAACTATACAAATATGTGGTAGCAAAAGTGACCTGGGGCACTATTCTGCCCTAGTAAGTCATTATAAACTCGCCCTAAGAAAAAGGAAAAAGTTAATAAATACGAAGTATAGCACGTGGGCCAAGTCGGAGCGGCTTGCAGAAGAAATCGAGAAATAAAAAACATTGCCGTAGGTGCGCGGAGACAACTGAATGATGCTTGGCCTAGTTGCGCATGACAACGAATTGATAACCCATCTCGAGCTACTGAAGGCCATTCAAAACGAGTAGGGCAACTTCAATGACTATAAAAAGTTGAGTTTTTGGACAGGGGCGATCAAAACGCACAAAATCAAACGAGACACTAAAGGGCCATAACGCTAGTTATCTGTAGGTATATGAATACATTTTATTTACTTACATTTTGTTTGCTATCAAAATCATATTTTTCATATTCTTGCTCAGATATTCACTCTCTTAAACACCAAATCAACTTAACCCCAAATATTGATGGTTATATTCTCCTTTTATTTTATTAAATAGGCCGGTACATTAATTATTTTTTTATGTCAGCTCAGTAATTCTGTTAGAACATGAAGACTCATTTAGGTTGGGACGTGCATTTTATGATTGAAATAAATAAATCTTATACTGGCACCTTCTGTTCAAACCCAAATCTGCCGGTAAGGTGGGATTCTTTAACACGAATTGTTAATTGATACCTTAGTTAACCACAGAATTCGACAACATTGTTCTCTCAGGTAATTAATTATTGTTGATTTATTTATCATTGATTTTGCGCATAAGGTAATTTTTAATCCGGTCTTTAACATTTAATATTATTCTAACCTTTTATGGCTCTCGGCTCCTTAAAAGGTGTCAACACAGCTGAAGGACGTACTTCTGCATGTCCACAACAACTCTTCCTATTGTCAGCACCAAAACCGAGGATGTTGACACTCCCATTACTAGATAAGTGCTAAACAACACCACTTTTAACTTTTTCACAGCAAATATTAGTCCACTTATGCTTCTACACAATTTAAATTATTGGAGCATAGTAAAAATGCATGCACATCTACTACTTATGGAAAATACACTATTTCTATCATAAATATAATTCTTTAAGCAACCAGCCTAGTTGCACTGATTATCTTAGTTACTGCATAAATTTGGCGTTTCTAATATTAATTTGACATATTTAAAAACTGAAATTATCTTATTACATATTAAAACCTGAATTTTCTCTACAACTAAATCACAACTTTTGTACTCAGTTCCAGGCAAGTCTATCTGCCACTACCGATTCCAAACGTAGCACTTCTTACAAAATGTGTAAATCTACACATTCCTGTTTACTTTTGCACATTACATCTCCAAATGGAAAATGCCATGTTTATGTCCGTTTAAAACTTTCCCATCCAGATTCGACTTGAAATTTCTACATTCTCGAAAGAGTCAACTCAAACACGTTTCGCCAACAGTCACTATCGTTGTCATCGTTCTACATCGAGCTGCTAGTTTGCACACTCAGCTGCTAGGCTTCTTCCAAGTGCTCATCTCAATCTTTTTACATATCAACCGTCTATTTACCTTCATCATACCTCTCTTTCTTAATTGCAGTGTACTTCATTAATGTTTACTTTCTTCCAAGTCGTACGGCTGCTTTTATGTGCATTTGCTGCTTAGTCGAACTACCACAACTTATGAAAACCAGCAGAAAACAAAGTAGTTTATAGTCACTTTCGAATGAAAATAAATTGTGTAAATGTAATCTCATTCTGGACTTATATGTTTCAGTAGATAGACATATATATTGCTATGGTTTTAAGCCCTACCATTCAACTCTGTTAGCATTGCCAAATTAATGGACATTTCATGAAAGCTTAGAGTGAGATATATTATATAACTGCAAAACTAAAACTTGAATTTGCCGGTAATTGCAGAATAATTAATTAATGAACGCAATAAGCAAAGCTCAATTTGAACAGGGATCTAAGTTGAATGTAAGTTCAGTTAATTGATTAGGTTTGTGCTAAAGTAAATGCCAAGCTGAATGAAATTTAATAATTACAAGATGAATAGCAAACGCAAGGGAATGAAGCGTAGAATTCAGGCACGGTTTAATAGTGAAATCCAGTCAGGGTTTTATAAGAAAGGTAATTGAAAGATAGATAAGCTTATGAACATTCAAAGGAAGTCAGTGCAGGAAATGCGTGAATTAAATACTGTAATCAGTGCAGTGACATGTGAATATTTAAATGCAAATTAAAAAGACGTGCAGTGACAAATAGACACGCAACAAATTAGTATAAATGTAAACAATTATTTTAGATGTAATATTAGTGTACAAAATCCTAGCTTTAAGTAGAATTTATTGTTAAAAGTCAGTATTTTGAACCATGTTAACATCCGTAATTAATTTAAAACTAACTAGCTTTTGTTTATAACAAAGGGGAAGACAAATGAATAAATTAAGGGCTTGACGTGTGATATTGTGCTCTGTATTAAAAATAAAATTTCTGATATTAAAAATAAAAATACATGTCTGAAACTTTACCAGTGTGTTGAGCAAGTTTTCGTGTCCATGTGGTATTATTTTTAACAAAATCCGCCACCGATCCGAAGCAGTCTTAGTTCCGACAGCTACGAGGAGGTCTACCAGTCCAGCCCATTGGGGAAGACACCAGTGCCATTCAGTAGCCCGTGGAGTACGTGCCCGTGCCCCAACAGCAGGATCCGGCCCATAGCAGCCCCACCACGAGGTCAGCGTAGCCTACGAACACCCCGATATAAGATCGGCTAGTGCAGGTATTCTTAATCCTAAAAATAATTAAGTAAGCACGGGGAAATTTATGCATGCGTAAGAAGAAGAACACTCAATGCAATCCAGGCCAGTTCCATCGCCGTACGAGTGACTTTAGTCTGCCAGGAAGCTCAAAATCCATTATTTGAGGGTATCTCTAGTGTGATCCAGACCCACGCCAAAATAAACAATTGGTAGATAGAAGCGGGCCCCATAAACAAATGCTAGAAACCAATGAGGATTAATGCAGCAAAAACCAACTAATTTAAATAGTTACCAATAGAACTGTGAGCGATTCCACTTGTTTTGTTTATTTAATTTAACGCGAGCTTGCAAACGGCGTCCATCTTGGCTTATACTTGACCCAATTTCAGTTTCTATTGTGCGCAGTTAAGCGTATGCTGAGACAGATCCGTATTTAATAAATTAATAAATTATGCATTCAGGGTGGACCCAACCGAGATGAGCATGTGCTTTATCGATTTGAGCTAGCGTATTATTGGATTAATTGCAGATAAATAAAATATTATAAAGGGCATACAACTATTTATTTTTATCTATCAATTTACAAGTAACTTTTAATTAACCTAAGCTTTGATAACACGAATACGAAAAATATTTGCGTGGTACCCTTATTTAAAAATTAAATTAATAACATATTACAACACTAATTAGACATACCATTGCAATATGTATACTGTGCATAGCTACATTAAAAAAAAATTCACATTGGTGAAAAACCTCTTGCAGCTATTTAAAAGAATAGTCTCGTTTTAAAAAATAACATCTGGTTATAATATTTACATCCTATAGAAGTCTTTTGGCTGCTAATACGTAAATAAAAAGTATGGATTATAGTTATTTTACTCACAACCATAAATCCTTTGAGTCGTAGTAAATTTTTAATAGAAATTATTTGGCTAGCTTGAACCTTCTTTCCGAGCAAAAGCCCTTCGAGTCCCGCATGCCTTCCTTGCACTAAATCCAGGAATCGCCTCGAGAAGCGCTTTCCATCTCCGTCTGTCGCACGAGGAATGCGGCGGGAAAGGCACTCGTGTGTTAAGTTCGTCCGAAACCGAAAGCTCATGTGTTTGACATCTCTATCCGAACGCTATCTCGGGATAAAAAGATGCATCTGCGAGATAAGCCGATGTAGTGATAAGGAACGGTTTTGCGAGCCGTGACGGCTCGTATTCCGACAGAGCTTTGCTGCGAGCTCGCTGCGATAGCTTATTCTTTTATGTAAACTCTTCAACAATGGCTGAAATTTGTTCGTACAAAGCGCCCGCGTGTTTGCATTGTTCGCTCAAAGAGCCGTATTGCTGTGACATTATGCTGCATTGTGCTTAATGAATGCTTATGTATATTGGAAAGAGTGCGTTCGGATTAAACTCCTCGAGGTGCCATTTTGCAGTGGGTGCGCTTGTTTGGCTGAAAGAGTGGCTATCATGCGAATATCTGTGTCAGTGCAACGGTTTATATTTTTAATACCAAGTCGTACAAAATCCTAAATGTAAAAACACATTCAAATCCAAACACTCAAAATGCAGCCTGAGCTTTGCTGTTCTAGAACATATCAATATAAATAGGATCTGAAACAAATATAACTTGTAGATTATGGAGGGTATCAAAATTTTAAACATTTTAAATTTAAAAATTGTAAACATACAAAGTATCATCATTTCTATCTCATCTCTATCCGTTGCTGAACATCTCTAATTACAAATTTCTGGAGCGTTTTTATTAACCGACATTTTTATCAACTGACAGGCTTAGCGACTGATATATTTGTAGACTGATAATGTTATCGAGTGACATTTTTATGGATTTACATTTTTATCGACTAATATCTTTATCGACTGACATTTTTATCGACTGACATTTTTATCGACTAAAAATTTTCTCGACTTTCATCAATTTATATTTTATCAACTGACAGGTTTAGCTACTGATATATTTATAAACTGATATTGTTATCAATGGACATCTTTAAGGACTGACATTTTTATCGACTGACAATTTTGTCGACTTTTTTATAAACTGATATTTTTACAACTGACAGGCTAATATATTTGTATACTGACAGTCGTAAAAACTTAATTTTAATCAAATGACAGTTTTATTGACTACTATTTTTATTACCTGACATTTTTGTCGACTGCAAAATTTTGTCGACTTTTTGTTGACTAACAATTTTGTACAATTTTAACTGACATTTTTATCAACTGGCAGGCCTAGCTATCGATATATTTGTAGACTGACATTGTTATCGAATGCCAGCTTCATCAACCGATATCTTTATCGATTAATATTTCATCAACTGACATATTTATCGACCAACATTTTGATCATCTTAAATGTTTAGCACCTGATATTTGTTAATTGACATTTTTGGAACTCACACAATGGCATGCCTAACGAATGGTATATCTGTACTGGCATTGTTATTTTTAGTCGATATTTCTCAAAGTGGCAGTCGTAAAAGCCTCATTTTAATTTTCTGACACTGACGGTTTTATTAACTAACATATTTATCGTCTGACATTTTTATCGACTGACAATTTTGATTAACTTTTTACTGACTAACGTTTTTAACAACTGACTGGCTTACCGACTGATATATTTGTAGACTGACATTCTGATCGCCTGATATGTTTATCAATGAGATCTTTATACATTGCAGCTTTTACCAACTAGTAACTTTATCTTTTTAAAATTTTATTAACTGACCTCTTTATACTTTGAAATTTTCTTCGACTGCCAATTTTGTCGACTGGTATTTTTATCGATTAACTTTTGTATCAACTTATATTAACTGGCGTATTTGTCAACTAACACTATTATCGATTGACAACTTTATCAACTGACGTCTGTACCGAGTAGCATTTTGGTTGACTGATAGAGTTAACCATTGACATATTTTTCGACTCAAGTGTTTGTTAATTGCAATCTTTGTCGAATGCTATTTTTATCTACCGCTATTTTTTAAAACTATCAGTAGTGGTCAGTGATAATTTTGTTCTCTGATTTATTGTGGATTGACAACTAATTTTTATCGATGGACTTCTTTGTTGACATTTATATCAACTGTCAGTCTTAGCTACTGACATATGTCGATTAGTTTTTTTTTTATTACCTTTTTCATTGACTACATTTTTATCACTTGACAGGCTTAACGAATTATAGATTCGTAGACTAATATTTTTCAAGACTGGCATTTTTAACAACTGACATTTCTATCAACTAACAATTTTATCAACTAACATATTCATCGACTGACGTTTTCACCGATCGACGGTTTCACAGACCGACATTTTTATTAACTCAAATTTTTAGCAACTGATGATATTTGTCAACTGAAATATTTGTCGGCAAACTTTTTCTTGACTGACATATTTGTCGACTAACGCTATTATCGAATGGAAATGTTATCAACTGATATCTATATTGAGTAACAGTTTTATCTACTGATACTGATGAGTTTAACAATTAACATATTTTTCGACACAAATGATTGTTAACTGCATCTTTATCGAATGAAATTTTTATCTATCGCCTTTTCTAGAAACCAACAGTAGTTGCTAGTGACATTTTTCTTCAATGACTTATTTGTAGACTGACACATTGAGATTTTTATCGACCAAATTTTTTTTTACTGAAATTTTAAGCAATTGTCGTTTTTATTGACTGATATTTACATCAACTGCCAGTCTTAACGAATGACATTTTTTGATTGACTTTCTTGTCGAGTGAGATTGCTGTTGACTAACACACTTATTATCTGGAATTTTTAACTTTATATATTCGACGACTGATTACTATCGACTGACAGTATTATCGACTGAATATTTAGAGATTAGCATATTTATCAAATACATGTTTATCGACTGGCGCTTTCAGCAACTGATTATATTTGTCACTAATATATTTATTTGCAAACCTTTTTAGGCGATTGACACACTGACATGTTTATCTATAGACATTTTTATCGACATACATTCTAGTCAGCTGGTATTTTATTAATTAGCAGTCTTAGTAAATGACATGGACGAAGATTTTTATCAATCGACATCTTTATCGACTGATGTATTCCTCGACTGGCAATTTTATTGAATGGAATCAAGTACAGAAGTACTTATCGACTAACAGTTTTATTGACTGGCATGTTTATTGATTAACATTTATGTCGGCCGATATTTTTATCGGGTGCCATATTTATCCATTACTGACATTTTCATCGACTGAAATTTTTATTTTTTACTACTTCTTTTATTAATTGACATTAGTATTGAATGGAATTTTTATCGACGAAGATTTTTATCAATTGATATCTCTATTCACTGAGGTATTCTTCGATTTAAAATTTTAAGATATAAAATAAAATTTATGAGCTAAAATATATGTTGACTAACAGTTTGGTTGACAGACATTTGAAAACTAAGAAGTCCATCGACTGACATTTATGTTAGCCGATATTTGTATCGCATGCCATATTTATCCATCACCGACATTTTTATCTTGTGACATTTTTAGCAACAAGCATATTTGCATTGCCATTATTTAATGAAATGTTTCTCGATAGATATTTCTATTAATTGACAACTTTACTGACTGACACGACCGTCAACTGACGTTTTTATCACGTGCCATTTTTATCAACTGCGGTTTTATAGAATGCCATTTCTATCGATTTACATTTTTAGCAGCTGCCACATCTCGCCTGAGGCTTTTATTGATTGAAATTTTTCTTGACTGGCATGTTTGTCCACTAACACTATTATCGTGAATTGTGAATTTTGTTGGCTGACATATTTATTAGTCGACATTTGTGTCGACTGATATTATTATCACCTGAAATTCTTGTTGACTGACTTCATTTTCACCGACGTGTTTCTAATAGTGTTATTATCGACAGACAATTTTATTAACTGGCATCTGTATCGCTTAACATTTATATATACTGATAGATTTACGATTGACATATTTTTCTACTAACATTTTCTTTAATTATCATCTTTATAGAATACCGTTTTTATTCATCGCCATTTTTAGAAACTAACAATAGTTGCTAGACTGACATTTTTGGAACTGCCACGATGACATTTTTATCGACCGACAAATTTGTTGACTGAAAATTTTATCGGTTCACTTTTTTAGCGACTGACATTTATGTCAAATGACAGACTTAGCAACTGTCATATTTATCGGCTTACGGTTCTGTTACTTTTTTTTAGGTCCATTTTTTGAAACTAGCAATATTTCCCAGTAAAATTCTTGTTCATTGTTTTATTTGTAGACTGATATCTTTAGAACTGCCACGTCGTCATATTTATCAACCGACACTTTTGTTGACATTTTTATCGATTGACTTTTTTACTTAGTGACATTTATATCAACTGAAAGTCTTAGCAACTGACATATTTGTCGTCTGACATTGCTGTCGACTTAGATTGTTGTTGACTAACATATTAGTTGACTAGCATATTTATTACGAAGCATCTTTTAAATGAACATATTTGACGACTGATTACTATCGACTGACAATATTACTGAATGCATAGTTAGAGATTTGCATATTTGTCGAATAACATTTTTATTAATTAACATCCTTATCGATTGACAGTTTTATTGGCTGCCATTTTTATAGACTGGCGTTTTTAGCATCTGACAATGTTTGCCAGCAGATTTTTAAAAGTTGACTAATTTATTTTCAAATCGTTTTGGCGACGGACATTTCATTCGACTGACACTATTGTTGACTAACATATTTATCGACTTTTTTTTTAAATTGTTGTATACACATATGTGAATTTTATTGGCTGACAATATTATTGACTGAATACTTAAAGATTAACATACTTGTCGAGAAATATTTTTGTTTACTTACGTATATGTCGACTGATATTTTATGTTAGCTACTATTTTCTGCGGCTGACATATTTGTCGACTAACATTTTTATTATCTTAAATATTTGTTGACTTATACATTTGTTAACTCGTATTATTTTAACTGATATTGTTGTTGACTAATATATTCACCGACTAACATATGTGCTAACTACCATTTTTCATTGCATCTCATTTCATAGATTGATATATTTTTCGACTGACATTATTATCGAATGAAGCTTTTATCAACTGATATTTTTATCGACTGACACATTTTTTTATTGACATTTTTATCGACTGCCTTTTTATTTATTGACGTATTCTTTGACTGTCAATTTTATCGAATGAAATATTTGGGGATTGAAACATTAGTCGACTAACATTTTTGTTGAGAGATATGATTTTCGACTCACCTGTTCATCGACTGACATGTTTATCGGCTGACATTTATGTCAGCTGGTATTTTAATCGAGTGCAATATTTATCCACCAATGATATTTTTACCGACCGACATTTCTATCAACTGAAATATTTTTCGACTTATATTTTTTAATTGACATTTTTATCTGACATATTTGTGTACTATATGTATTATTGACTTACATTATTATCACCTGACATTTTTTGTTGAATGATATATTATATTGTTTTACTCTACTGAATTGTTTGTTGACATTTTCTTTGACTAACATATTTGCTTACTAACATTTTTATCATCTACATTTTTTATTAACATATTTTTCGACTGATATTATTATCGAATGATATTTTTATCGACTGATGTATTCCTCGCCTGACAATTTTATCTAATAGATTAAAATGTAGGAATTGAAATGTTTGTCGACTAACAATATTGTTGACAGATATCTCTGTCGACTGACATGCTCATCTTCTGTTACTTATGTTAGCTGACATTTATATCGGCTGACATTTTTATGGACCACCATTTTTACCGGTTACAATTTTTATCGACTGCAATTTTTATCAACTGAAATTTTTAGCAACTGACATATTTTTCGACTCATATTTGTATTTCTTCACATTTTTAATGACTGTCATATTTGTTGACTGACATTCTAGTCGACTTACATTATTATCACCTGCAATTTTTGTTGACTGACATATTTGTCAGTCGATAGTTGTGTCGACCCAAATATCAACTGACTTTTTCGTCAACTTACATTTTTGTTGACGGATATAATACATTTTTCTACTAGGTTTTTTAACAAATTGCAATTTTTGTCCACTTATATATATTTTTGATAAAACTATTTTGAATTATTAATTGTTAGTGAAAGTTTTGAAAGGGAACGATGCCAGAGTAATCGAATAATTACAATTTCTTATCGAACCCATCACGACACAGACTGAAGTGACGAAGGTGAGACTCGTTGCCCTTATTAAGTTAAGTGAAAATGTAGTCGCTGAGGCGCTCTTTCCTACATTAGACAAAAACTGTCCAAATATTCTCAGTGTACAGATTCAGCCCAGTCAATCCAATCTGACACCTAAGATCGTATCGAGTAATCGCAAAAATTAATATAGGTTCGACACCTGCGAGACCCGATCCGACAAATCGGCCGCGAAGTCCATCGCCCACAAAGAGGACAAATCGGGGTATTTTGGCAGTTTTGGGTGACCATGCCTACCTGCGACTATCTCAAACCTTAATCTGCGGTCAGGCAGCTATCTGCGACCGAATATCGGAGCGTGCCAGCTGTAACGAAATACTACAACAGAACTTCGTGTCGATTGCAGATACGCTGCCTCGTACTGGCATTTGCTCTTCTTTGTAGTTGAGATGTTCGCCCATCGACGTGTTTCAATTTCTTTCTTCCTGAAAAATGGGCTGGAGGGCCTTGACGTATGGCCGATTGCCTTTAAACATCTATTTTGGGAAATGTGGCGTGTTTGCTTCAGGCGACACCCGAGACGGATTTCTGACTGGAATTGGTATTATGTACTAGCGAATGCTACAACTAGTCTGAGCAAAAATGCAAAATTTATTATTATATATTTAAGTTATGTGTTATCTTATTTTATTTAATATCATTTTCAAGCAGTCAAGTTCAAGAATTGATAACCTAACTAAATAACATTCTCCATAAATGGCTGTTCCTAATCTAGTGTATTGTGACAGGCTAGAGATTTGCCACAAAAGTTAAAAACCTTTATCTACTCTTCTCCAGTTTCAACTTCTCTCGGTCTGAAAAATACAACAGCTTAGCTGTTGAGATACGTATCTGATAAGATGATAAGTAGCGGTAAGGGTTTTTAATCTTTAAAATTCAGAACCGGAACGATTGTTCACAGAGGATATCACACTTACTAATAGTTTACGTAAAATTGACGGATAAAAGATGGTGCGTGGATCAATAATGTAAACATCACAACTCATTATACAGATGAGCAATGAAAAATAAGCTTCTAATTACTTAAAGCCCCTTTCAGAAAATTTTAGTTTATCGTTACTTCTCTGGGAAATTATGACTTTTTATTAACTCAAATTTATTTTTATAAAAACTGTTTATGTCTCCAAACACAAATATATACGTTTTACATATTTTTTTCTAATTAAGGGGTTCATTTTCTTGGGTAATTACTCAACAGCACTAAATACGAATCTTTCTTATTCAATCACCTCAATATTGTTATTAGAATCTTATTAGAATTCATTCTACTCATAGTAAATTTAAAATATGCCCCTTTTAAATTATCAATCATTTTAATATTATTTGCTAGCTCTGGTATAACATTTTAACTCTTATCTCAGGTGAGTTCAGTTAGTTTTAACTCTTATGATCTTTAGATTCAAATTTGCGTATTTAAAATACTTCTGTCATTAATATTTAGTTTAAACGTCAAACTGACAGTCAAGCCAATATGCTGCCCTTACATTCAAATAGTATCAATTTCTATAATCTGGGTAAGTACTTCATATTTGGTGTTTCTTTTTTAATATTAATTAATCAATTTTATTTATACAGATACCTTCAATTTAACCACTTACTCTGCACTGACATTTCCAAACTCCAACAGGATCTATACCTTTCCATCTGCAGCCACGTTCACCATGCCTCATTCCGCAACATGTCTCCTCGGTAATAAACTGCACCTCTCCAAGGACAATCAGGCTGATAACTTAATACTCTGCAACTTATACATAGACTGCTCCTTTCCAGGGACAGCTAGGTCCTCCATCCTCCAGACTGCAACTGCAAGTATCTTCATAATAGGCTGCACTTCTCTATTGACAGATATGTCAATGTCTTCTACTTAGCAAGCGACTGCATACCAGAAATGTCTATGCATACCAATCCTCTCCATCATCCACTAACTTAGCTAAGTTTAATGTATTCTTCTTACTCGTAATAGCCCATATATCCACCAAATTTTACATCAATTTTTCTTCAACCTTTCTTTTAAATTTTATTTTTAACAATTTCCCACCTCCATTCATTTTCATAAAAATACAATTCATTTAACACTGTAGTTTATTAATTCTTTATCACATTAGAAAATCTAATCATCACATTTTAAAATTTTTGTCCGTTGTTATTTACTAATTACCTCTCACGATAGTTACATTATATTTTTCCAATTTTTCTATCTGTTACATTCTGGATGTTAAAATTTAACCCTAATTTATGCTACTACCATATAATTATTAATGACTTTTTAAATATTATATTAGCTTGACTTCTCAGTTGTAATCTTATTACTTTGTACTTAACCTCTTATTCCAAAATATTATTAATAAATCATATCTTCTAAGTAAAACCAAATAGTTCTTTGTATTTGCTCATATCAAAAATTACTACATCAACTCATAGCTAAAACTTCCTTTTGAATAAAGTCAAATCAAATTACTGTATTTTATTTCTAAATTGTTCATAACTTCTCACAAATAGTTCATTAACACCACAGTGAAAATCCCTACTTTATATTATTCAAAATAAATTCAATGTACTATTATTATACAAAATGTTCATTCATCTCAATATTTTGCACAAAAAAGATCTTACATTATTGAATTTTTAATTAGAATAGTTTAATGGCATATAAGTGTATTTATGTTTATTCGAAAAAGGATTGTTTGTTAGGTATTTATTGGGTGTTACCTCGTTTTAAAATATAGTTCGCTATATTGATTTTATTTGCAATATATTAGTTGATTGTAAAATAATACCGATAGCTCCATTTAAAGTATATGGAGCCACACTAGACACAAATTTTTGTTGATCACTTTATATACGTATAATTACAGCCCCAACGGTATATTGTTTTAATAGAATTAAATGTAGCTCTTTGCTTGACAAGCAATTATGTTTCCATTTACGAGGCGAGGCGCAGCAGAGCCGAGCGAACGCAAAAATTGCAAGTGAAACCGAGCCCTTTTTAATCGAAATATTCATACTATTTGTTCTGCAATCAAGAATAGTACAAAATATTCGAAATTTGAAATGAGTGATAGCTTTTGCTGTTTTAATTTAAAAAGCATTGGGACAACTGCATCCATATCCGACCAAGTAGAACCTACTTTTAGATCATAGGAAGTAAAAGTACTGTATGTACGATCGATCAATAATACGCGTTTCTTAGACCTTATTTTCAAACGTAAAGCAAGTCTTTTTCGCCTGCTGACGCTATTTTAGTTATTAATTATAAACACGTATTAATGAAAACCATACCTGGTTAAGAAGGTACTATTGAGCTAAAATAATTGTAAAAATTGTGTTGTTTTCATTTCTCAATGTTTTACGTAATTTAGATATGCCTTGTCGTGTTATAGCCCACCGTACTTCGCACCTCGTGTTATAAAATTCACACCGCAGGCCAAAAACGCCTGTTTTACGCCCTTGATACATAAATAACTATCAATCCCAGGAACTAAAAGTGTTGCTTAGCAACATGTACGTGTTCTCTGAATGTTATTTTTTTTGGCAGTGGCCTATTATGATATGTTTTGTCGGACTTTTTCCACTTACTAGGGCAGGGGTGTCGAACCTTTATTGATCTACGTGCCATTTTTTCTAAAGAAATGGTTAATGAGGCCATGACGTGCCATTAAATAATGCCAGGTAGAAATAGGCTAAAAATACATATTCCTAGGTACAGAACTGAGCTAAAAGGAGGGAGCTGAAGAAGACTAACCTGGAGGTGGCGGACAGCCTGGAGTGCCGTGCAAACAACGAAAGTGGGCCCCGAAATTCCGCAAGAGCGCAGTGAACGTAAGGATTGCAACCATAAACAATTATCTTAACGTTCAGTGGGCTTTCGTTGCTTCCAAATTCTCCCTCACAAATGAACCAAGCTATAATTAAGCTGGTGAAGCACGAAGCCGAGGGGCAACCAACTTATTCAAGCGAAGTCTGGGATGGAAAAGGTCGACAAATATTACCACAAGCAATTCAACTCAGGTTAACAAAATCTCCCAAAAATTGGAAAAGGACCACCAGAAAAACTATTGGAATGCAGAGTGGTTTAAATTGATAGCAACATAGCTGTAATTTGCTGAAAAATGTTATCATAAGATGAAAATAGGGTTACCTAGCTACTCAGAAAATAATTTATTCAATATTTAAAAATAAATGTGAATAGGGCTGCCTAACGATCCAGGGGAGAACTTACAAAATAAATGCTTAAAGTAAAATCCAACTAGTTATTTCAAATACTGCATGCGAACTACAAACTAAGCGTAACAGCGCCCCTCTCGCCGTCCCTCCGCGTCGCCCGCGCTAGCTCACTCCGTAGCTCACTCCCATCCGTTCGGTCAGAAATTCGCGCAAAATCTACCTATATCTGTCCCGCAGTCTGTTGCCATTCCGGCACCGGTAGCCTTGTTCACAATGAATTTTCTACTATGACCTCAAATCTAGACGAAAAATCAATTGTTTTGATGAGGTACCTAAATTCTTTAATTAAAGCCATGCCCAAATTATTTTGCCGTGTGCCATCAATGGCAAGCGTGCCATTGGTTCGCCACCCCTCGTCTAGGGTGTATATCACACAACGTACCAGTTAGAAAAATCGGGGCATTTTCATATTTGATGGCGAAAATAAAACACTATTGAATGTCACAAAACCAACTTGTCAGTGTCAATTAAAACCTAACTCTGCATGTTACAATCAGTATTCCCACTTGCAACTTTTATGAGAAAATTGACACCTATTGATACTGACAAGTTGGTTTTGTGACATTCAACAGTGTTTTATTGTCGCCCTCAAATATGAAAATGTCTCTGTCAACTTTAATGACAGATTTTAGTATTAAAAGTAATGACCTTTAAGACGGTTGCAGAAAATAGATATTTATGCATTAAGGGAGATATGAATATGTTTTTTCCCTGAGGTTGACATGTGAGACCGAGAGGCTCTGGCCCGAGGTCTGTAAGTCAACCGAAGGTAAAAAACATGAATATCTCCCGTGGTGCATACAATATTTTATTTACTAGCATATTAGTAAGAATAGTATGAAATTTCAAAATGTCATAATGACATTTAAAATTAGAATATGTAAGTAACATCAAGGATTGCCTCATTGTATGGTTGCTAAGACGTTATTTGTAGTTGCCATGGTTACCATGAGTTTGAGGGAGAAACAATTTGACAAGTCCCTTGGGAGTTATGAGCAGCTTTTCATATTTTGTTTCTATGACGAAAATGTACACTATCATGTTGCCAGTAAATAAAAAATATTGGGTGCCGCTTATATACAATTATCAATGGTTTTACATGTAAGCTAGTTAAGATGGTATAATATACAGGGTGTAACAGCACGAGTGACACGGCATTAACACTCAATTATGTAAGCTATAAAAATTTAATGTCACTTTTAAACCAGGAGTATCCTCAACTTTGTTGTATTAACTAGTAAGGTGATATTTTTTTCTTATGTGGTATACAGAATGTTATCTTTTCAACAGGTATATTCCATAACAATGAAATTTAATCATTCTAGGATAAGGAGACATTTGTTTAATACTTAAGATGCATTGTTTAATTTAAAACAATATATTTCAAAGTTTTGTGGAACGTATTTATTAGTAACATTTCGTAAAACTTCTGTATGAATTCTTCTTCAGTCAGAATTTATACTAAGTATATTGCAGATCTTTTAAAGTAGGGGGCTTCTTGTCATACGCAATCACTTGAAAGTGGCTTCGCTTAAGAACAGTTTTTTATTTTTTTACAATAAAGGAAGTACTGGATTCACATTCAACAGATCTTCACGTTTTCGAGTCCCCTGAACCCAAAACACATATTTTTGTTCATTGGTCTGCCTATGTGTGTGTGTGTGTCTGCCTGTAAACAGAATATCTCAAAAACGAAAACAGGTATGAAGGTGAAACTTCATATATACGTTTTTTGTACTATGTAGATGAGACAGCAAGATTTTGAAGAAAATCGCATAACAGGAAGTAGGTAGGTGTTTAGTTTACTCTTGTGATTTTTCAGTTTTTTCGATTTTTTCAAAAACGGCTCCAACAATTTTTTTCAAACTTTACGTTTTGATTAAATTTTTAATGTGTATTGATGTGAGATAGGTAATTTTTAAGTTGAATACTTCTAAAATGGGTTTCTTTTGTTTTTTTTCAATTTTTTTTATTAACTCCTATTTTAAATAGAACACCCGGTATATTATTACATTTTTGAATTTTCTTAACATTTTAGAGAAAATTTGTCTCTTCAACTAACGCTCTATTTTGTACCGTTTTTGTAGAATTTGTAATTTTTTACAAATGCTTAAAAATTCAAAATCAAATTTTTGCCAAATTATAAGATCACTGTAAAAGGAATTTGTGTGAGATTTTATTTCCTATTTTTCTGTTACTTTCCACAAATGTAAAGATATGGATTTCAGTTTGGTGGACATGATTACTATAACGTACTGCACTAATGGAAACATTTTCGTAACTGTAAAATGCCATATCTTTAAAATCGTGTTTTAGCTCTAAATGTGGCATCTCTAACACTTTAAAATTGTAGATTATTATCTCAAACGAAATTAAAAGCTTAAAAATAAGGTATTCTTAGTTCATGAGTGTAAAAGCAACCATTTACTTTAATATTTCTCTCCAAGTTTTGGGTTGTCATTAAGATGTGCAATTAGAAAGTAGCTATGATCACAAAAACAGTGGATGGTGTTTGTGATCTCGTAAACAACAATGAATATCAATTAATGCCGTTGGTGACAGAAAGTTTTTCCTTCGTGTTTACGAAAATGCCACGACATAACGAACATTTCAAAGGATTCTTATATTTGCTCTCTACGGAGAAAAGTATTATTTTTGTCATAATTTTTCCAACCCAGAAACTAATTTCTACACCCGGTCGTGGAAATTTTGTTTCAATCGTCAGTGAAGAACGTCGAAATCATCATTAAAATACGAGAAATCGACAGTGAAGTAATTCATTGTTTTACGATTTTTTAAGGTGGCAGGGTGAGAAATGGATAACGAAAAACGTCAACATAACCTACAAAAGTGGGTAAAAATTTAGAAATTTCTCGATGTCTCCATTTAAAAAAATATGTAATGTGCCCCTCGGCACTGAAGTTTCATTTATCCCTCATATGGCTTATTTACCTTGGCTCTAAGGGCCTCGGCAACTAAATCCCCATTCGTGATAAAAATGTAAACTCCAGTGCCTTGGTAGATAAATAACTACTCTGTCCGCTGACGTCATTTTGGTTATTATTTACAAACACGTATTCATGGAAACCATAGTACATAGTTATAATGTTATAAACACTATTCATAGCATTATCAAATATTTTTGTAAGTACACCCTTAATAAGATATTTGTCTAATCTGAAAATGTATCTTATCACACTTTTCCCGAACGAATTTCAAATTAGAAATATTTCTATGCGTTTAACAAAATGACACCTCCAGTTCATTTATAAATTCCTCTTTTGTTTCACAGTTTTAAATGGTAATTTTAATATGCTAATCTTCATGAAAATACATAGCAACAATCAGTAAATAACAAATTGATGCAAATTTTCGATAAGGTACTAGTGCAAATTATCTCTGTAATTTGATCTCGATTTATAGTAAATGTGAGTACAGTTTTTAACTTCCTTTAACTTATTACAATAACAGAGCAGTGTCTCACGACGTGTCCCATTAATTAATTGGCAGTGTGAGTGGGAGTGAAAGATTAACTAATTTTTCATTCTAATATTACATTTTATTAAGGGACATAATTATTTTTTTCCTAAATTACCCGTGTCTTCAATTATTAGAATACATAAGACAAGAACCTGCTAGGTTAGGTAATAATATGTTGAGTTGGGTTAAATAACTCAGGAGAGATTAGGTTAGCTAACATTAGACATGAGTAGGTTACGACCAGTTTGACTATGGGCCAGTATTATGCATACTAATATAGGTTTAGCAGTTTTTAAACTGAAGTACCAAAACGATTTTTTTTCATAGTTTCTGAAGAATACACTAAAATATGAACTTAATATATTGATATTCATACGAGTAACTTAAAATTAGTGCAATTCAGATTTAATTTACAGCATATGTATAGATTAATATTGCTATATGTACACACTTTAAGCTTTTATGATTATAACAGCAATTAATAGTAAGTATTTCAAGCGTATCAAATAATATTTTACAAAATATTCCAGAAATGTGCTAGTTTAATTTTTGCCAATTGTATAAAATAGCATTGGCCTTGATAATATTTTGAAAAACAGTATTAAAAATAGCGTTAGCTTGGATTTGAACAACAAAATGTAATAAGAGCAGGCTTGGAAATGATATAAAGCTATGTAAGATCGAAGACAAATAATTGGTGAAAGGAAGCCAAGCTGTGAAGTGGTGCTAATTTGGCTTCCCCAATAAATAATCATTCATACATGAATAAATAGCTTTTTCCCAATTCAGTGTGTTTGAAATTAATTTTATATCCTTTGGGCATGCTGTAGTAGGTTGCAGAATTCGTGGCACCTTTGTAGAGGTTTATAAAATGTGTTTGATTTGCGCATCGCGTGTTAGCTGTTCGAAATTGTATACGAAGTTCAAGCAGTGTAATTGGAGCCCTGTGAGCTAGAGACAGGCAGCGACTTTTGTGGGAAGCAGTTGGAACCGTATGTGTTAGACAACGGCTGAATTAGAGGCGTTTTCGAAGCGGTCGAGCTACAGGGGTTGTTCTGCAAGGTATCGACTGCTTGTATCTGCAGGCCAACCGAGAAAGAAGGGCCCAGGCATCGTGGAACTTGCTGGGAACTTGAGTTAATTCCTAGTTTCCATAGCAAAAGCCACGGAAAGGTCAGGAGGGTTTATTCTAAAAGATTGAATTTAGTGATTTCTAAGTGACGTCGGTTTTTGCGCACTTCCGGCAAGCGCTTTATCTGAGTGTTTTTGTTTGTGACTTGTATTTACTTACTGCTATTGTTTTCACCTAGACAAAGCTTTGATTGCGGCATCACTGATAATTTGCGGAAGGAAATCGAATTTGTTGGGAAATTTTGAGATTGGATCGCCATATTTGAATTTGGTTCCCATTAATTATAATATTTAGTATTGTGGCGGTCCCAGTGATTAAATATGCATTGTTTAAAGCGTTTATAAGTAAATTATTAAAAGGTTGCAGCAATAATTAAGTTGATAGCAAATATATTTCCAATATTTTCTACTAAATCAATAATATTTTCTAGGGTGTAGAAACTCAACCCTTTGGCATGATAGAAACAGTAGAATATAAACTCTTTTATTTAAATAAACAATCCACAACAGGAACTACCACACTCTTGCATACAATTTTTGTTAACCATTTGCAAACCACATCGTAAACGACATAGCTTTGCTTTGAATTTTTGTTCATTTAATATTTCTACGAATATGCGAGTTTTACCTCTTTTCGTGTTATAGATCCTAAAAATTGTAAACGAGAATGCCAGTTTTTAGTTTCTAGTTTTATAAGTAATTTAAAAAATATTTTATTATCAAAAATATTAGGTTATAGTTAACATAGCAAAGTTTTTTATAATGATCTGTCAATTGCGCAGTAATGTGTTTATGAAAATACCTAAGTAATTTAATTTTGAAATTGTGCTATTTGATCTGGTGTAACGTGATGCTAAATATAAAGAACTGCATTAGAGATCGGCGTTATTCAATTTTCCCTTAATAATTTTTAAAAGGAATTGCATAAAGTTGCAGGACAGTAACTAATGACTGTTTATTGCATAATTCAATTGAAGCTTAACTTAAAAGCCGTCTGCATTGCAGTAATAGTACAACACACATGTGATACAAGGGATTAATAATTACTTCATAATACCAATATTATAAATATTAAAAAAGAACGTTTTGTGTAAATACAAAAGTGGTGGAATATAATATTACATAATGGGTATTTACTGACAAAGAAACAGTTTTTGTAGAACTGTCATTTATTAACAATAATATACGCGAAGTTGTATTTGTCTGGTTTTTTGCATTTAAAAGTTATTAATTTAGTTTAATTGTGGTAGTTTGGATTTTTTAAATTGACAAAACTGAAACAAGGGCTGTTGTAAAGTACCTCTGTAAAAAGGGTTTATCACCGCAAGATATTCAGAAGAGTATGACTGATGTATTGGGCGATTCTTGATCTTCATATCGAGTTATTAAGAATTGTTCTTCCCAACTTGGGGAGGGAGTGCCGCAAACATGCACCACTTGCTGTTAAACCGCTGAAAACAGTCGTTAAAAAAATAAGTAAATATTGATTTGGTACATGGTATGGTAGTTAATATTCGAAAAATTACTGGGATATTGGGTTTTTCTGTGGGTAGCATTGAAAAAAAATTGTGTGAAGAATTGATTCTTAAAAAGGTCTCTGCACGTTGGGTATCAAAAATGTTATCGGCCGATCAGAACCGCATCAGAGAAGTCCCCTCTGAGACTGCTAGATAATAATTAATAAAACCCATTTTTCGAGTATAGTAATCATGATTTATTTCGAACTCGAGATTTTAGCTGACATATCAGTTTCCGTGTCTTCTGATTCAGAAAAGGTTGTTTTTGAAGCAGTGCCTGTCTGTCAGTCTGTCTGTGTCCTGTCTACCCCGCAGATGATTTAATCGATCGGCCTGAAAATGTGTGTCTTCGTTGTTAAGAAATTCAGAGATCTCAGCGATTTTTGGTTAAATTTGGGTAACCGGAAGTGTCACTTTACTCTATGTTTTTTCCGTTTTCCGTGAGCATTTTATAATTGTTTGATAATATCATAAAACAAGATCATATTATATAATGCAATTATTTGCAACTTTTGTTTAAAATGTTTTTGTAAGAAGTATAGTTTGTGGAAACATTGCAAAAATCCAAAAATAATGGGAATAAATTTTAGTTTGGCATTTTTGAAATCATTTAAAACTGCCGGATGCACACCTCGAGCCTGAGCAAATACTGAAATTCGGTGCGCCGGCTAAGCAATTAATACGCGCGCAATAATAAAGGCTAAAAGGCACTTTACATACTCAGCACACACATGAAATCACAGAGGAGAGAGGGCCTTCCCCGGCGCGGGGTCGCAGCTGCCGCGCCTGCAGCAAGCGCTGATAACATCACGGCCGCCCTTATGCATTCAGCAAGATTTGAAAGAGATCTCTGATAACATTCTGGGCCCGTGTTTTGGCATGACAGTCCTGACGATAACGAACGCAGCCCCACAATGACGCGACCAACTCCGAGGGCTCGTCTCTCGATTGAACGGGCTCTGATGGGATGTTTATGTCGAGGGTTTATGTGTATGTAGATGGAGGCCGAATGTTTTACTCGCCGCTGACGTATTGTTGCGTTTTCCGGCGAGCTTTTTGTGCGGCCCTTCGGCCGCTGCGTGAAAATGCTGCCTTCCTACGTGCATAAGCACAGCCGGATTCGTTTTTTTGTAATTTAACCGCAACAACGATGACTTACAAGTAGTTCAGATAAAATCGCCAATGAAAGTCGTTCTGAGATCGTCAGCATCTCCTATGTAATATTTTTATTAGTTTGAATTTCATTCTAACGGCTTTTTACCAGTGTGAAATTAGCGATTTCCAGAGACTTTGTATTAGAAATGATTGAAACCAGATATTTAAGAGATTTTTGCATTTCTTCACTGCCGATTCAGTTTTAGTGCGACAATGAATGGCTAGGCATTCTTCATTTATTAAAAATTTAAATTATCTGTATTTGTTGCTACCTTTCTCCATTAAGGGAGATTTATTATTCAAGGTAAATTATAGTAATCATGCAATGTGTATATTGAATTTGGCAACGAATCTATTTTGAATATGACCGACAACATCGGGTTGGAGGTTAAACAACTCGTGTGATAATAGCTAGAGATCTAGCTAGTAGGTTGATTTAATTGTTAAGAGTTCGTTTGTCTCAAACTGGCGATTTGAACCTAGAGATTCTGCAGCCCGTTAGATGTGATCTTCACAATCCATATGTACCAACTATTGCCACCTACATTAGAAGGCTCACATAACTCCGACTAGCTCAATCTTCGGCTGCAATATGGGTATTATAAATGTGGGATTTTTGTTTACTTCACTTTCACATAAAGGTTTTAGGTTCACTAAGAAAGAAGTATTGGGCGCCAACAACTTTATTTAAATTGTTAATGTTTTCTTTATAATATGTATGTACATTCAATAATATAATTCATGGGTCATGTTAATGGTTAATTATGGATTTAATATAATAATGGTTTATCTACTATGGCAGTTTCTATATGATACTTTATACGGAAATATCGAATTAGAGTTCATATAGTTTGATTTACATTGATTAATCAAAAATGAGTTTTATAGAAATGTTTTCTTCCTTTTTCCAAAATCCAACACCTTTAAATAAGATAAATTTAAAGAGCTCTTTATACCCTCTTAACCTATTTCTATCTTTAATGAAGGCTGTTAAATGATTATCGGCCAACTCAATTTACATTTCTAAAATATAAGAAATTATTTGACACATACCTGCGGTATAACATTAAATCCATTTTTGACATTTACAAAAATAACCTGGTTTTTAGCCTTGTTACTGAAAACGTAATTAAATCTTCTTATTACATTATTATGAAGTTATTAACAGCAGACTGAATTTCATAGGCACATTTTAAACTGGTCACTTGACATATTTTGGTTTATGAATGAACTGAATAGTTTATATAATTTTCCTGCTGTTTTAGGACTAACCTAACTAAAAAAAGAGGCGATTTTATGCTGCTAGAAACTGTTGCCTTGCCCATCGAGTTGAACTCTACTTATTAGGAAACGACCCCATCGTCAAACCAATGAAACGGCTTTTCGGGTGAGGAGCTTTTACACGAGAATTAATGTTGGTCCAACATGGTCTTCCATTTCTGTTAGGCCCTTCAAAAAGGTTTCACCAAGACTCCGGGTGACACTATCTCACTGAATCATAATGTCCTGTGCTCAAAGATAGCAAAGAATAACAGGGAAAGCAAAAAGCTAAACCAAAGACATTTTCTATTAGGGTATGTACGGATCGCAAAATGTATCTACCTACCAGTTAATTCGTAACTGCTTTTTTCTATTAAGAAACTGCTCAATGAATTAATTCTATTTGCCTGAAAAATCATTACTTCTTAATATAATGCAGAATTAGATTAATTACAACCTTACAGATGAAAATTTTTCAATTTTGTATTGTGTTAAGCTGGGAATCAGCTTCTAATTTATTTGCTGCTAGACGCTATCAAGTACAATTTTTTTTCAAAACCGGAAGTGATTTCCTCTTTTATTTTTAATTTGAAAATTCTCAAATTAGCCTTCTATTTAAAATCACCAAAAACTAGATGAACATTATGCAACCTGTATTTCTCCTAAGTACTTTAAGTTGTCTAACTATCAGGTTTTGTGATCATTCAGATTTATTATATTTTAGTAGATCGACTTTGGAATGCTACACATATGGAAATTATACCTTGTGGTTGTACGAAACATAATAACATTTTTTACTAATAAATAATGTCGCCCACCAAATGCATCGTTTATAAATAATATGTTGACTCCTCAAACATTGTGCTTAAAACTGAAATTTTCAAGAGCGCCATTCAAAAATACCAGTTTTGAAAACAACGTCATCATAATAATGAAGCCAAGGGACTTTATGTATGAACAAATAAATGGTGGTATATATTTCACTGTTCAGCTAACATATCATTGTATTTTCTAGCGAATAAAAAATCTTGCAAAGAACTAATGCCGATGGTTAAAAATGTCGTTTAGCCAAAGTTTCGCCTACAAATTAGTTCACTTATAAAATAAACAGCTTTGAAAATCACCTGCAAAGACGCCATCAGAAATATCGCATACAAAAATGTTATGTTTTCTATAAACATTACGTAAACCCGGTCAAACACCAGCTTCACCATCTGAAGCAATTTGTTCGGTCAATAACCTATAAAGAATGTGCTCGATAATGAGTAGCTCTAGGTTACCGATATAGTTACACAACACTATTCAGCAAAATCCATTTACAAAACTTCTGAACAAACTGCACCGTTTTTGTTATATATTCGTTTGTATTTACCTGTAACTATTAGTCATCATGTATTATTAGGTTAGCATGTGCTTGTGCATAACTCTTTGAGTTAACTATATAAAAAATGTATATAAGGAATAGATAAAATAAATCAGTATCATTATTTACGATTGTACTCATTCAACATCTACAAGGGTATACTTTTCCAGTCAAAATTACTTGGTCCCTAAGGCTGGAGACAGGCTTAACCCTCTACCATTTGGCAGAAAGCGCATTCTAAGCCCTAATTATTTGGTCTCTGAGGCTGGAGACTGGTGATCTTCTATTATTTATTATCAATTTTTGACGAAAACGTTGTTGAGTGTAACTCTTTTCAAGCACTACACTTTTGGGTGACAATTTACTGGCAAGCGTTGTTTATGAAGTGGCTATCTTCCTCGAGTCATATGCTTTACTTAACTTGAACTTTTTAATTTCTATGTATACTACGCCCTATCGGTTTAGTTTTCGTTCAAATAGAACACAGAATTGCTTATAAACAATTCAAATACAATCATCAACCAAAACCTATAAACTAATAAACAAATAACCTGTTTACTAGAAGTGAAGAGCAACGTTCGAATTTTAATATTTGTAATTTTGTAGGGTCCCGAAATACCTAACAAACAGCAAGAATTATTAATATGTTTTTAGAACACAACTATAAAAATTGTGGTTTTGAAGATAATATTTTGAATGGGAACGGTGCATTGTTAAATTTTCCAGTTATAGCGAGTGTAATCAGAGACAGAACGATTTTGACGAATTTTAGAGCTAGTCTTGAATTCGATAATTATTATTGGACAAGGCGTTTTTAAACAAACGATGATATAAAAAACCTTTTTTTTTAGTGTTTTTATTCATTGCAAAAAAAAATTAAAATTTAAATATCGTACAATATGAGAAATAAATAGGTAGTCATTAATACTGCAGTAACTAGATTTCTAACTAACATTTTCAATTAAACTATTACGTTGCATATTTCTTAGATAATTTGATGTTCAATACGGCAGTGACTTTTCAACCAAGGTTATAAACTCCATGCGAAATTTAATAAGTATTTATCCTGCAAAAATTAATTGTGTCTAACCAATTATAACAACACAAATTCGTTGTTACCGTTATCCTATAACTCTTTTTAACGCCCTCCCAAATCACTTCTTGGTGGATTTTTCTCTCAAATCTGGCGTTACTGTCTTCTGAGACGCAGGCTTCTTCAAGCGCCCGTGTTTATTTTGGTTCTTTTTGAGAAAATTTGCAAATGTCATCTGCTATCTGATTATTGCTGGCGCAATACTCTTTTTGGTATTTTACAGGAATTGAGCACTTGTCTTTATACCTTCTTAGAAATCAGTTTGCTGCCGGAGAAACTTAAGTAAGATTTACCTCTTAAACCATCATTTCTTTCGAAGCCACTTATCAAATCATCCTTGTGCCTTGCAGATTTCGTGTTGTTGCTCGCTTTGTTCTAGGAGAGTTTTCTACCTGCAGGTATAAATTGCAATCGTTGTGGCTTTAAAGAAGATTAATTCATTTTCAGGCACGTTTCAGTTCCCCCGGCTTTGTGATATTGTGCTCTCTTCAGTGATCAGACAATTATTTGCTAATATATTAAGTGTTACACGTCTGTGTTACGGACCTGATGAAGCCGCCTGCTTGGATACGTATTTAAAGCCATCCGGCCGCTGTTCGACCTTTAAAATGTTAATTAACTTTGAGATTCTTTCGGCTTGTACAATTGTGTTTTAACCGAAAGGATTTGTTTTTTACGAAGCGTTGATTTTATACTATAAGCGCTTCGTTGTCCAAAGGCCTTTGTTATAACCGTCGCGTACGCGAATTACATTTAAATACTGCCTGAGAAGAATCCTCTAATGCCGATGATGTTGCTGATAACAAGTCGAAAAAGCCTAGGACTAAAAATTAATTACAAAAAAACCAGGGCAAGCAGGAACGATTTTCTAATTAAGAAAATACAATCTCAAAATGTTAGGGTCATCAAATGTATGTTAAACTCAATCCGTGAATACGCTGTATATTTAAAATTTTAAAAATCTTGTAATAATAATAATAGTAATGCAAAGGTAAACTAGGTACAATAAAATAAAGAATGTTGACTAATTATTTTGTGTGTTACAAATTTTAAGCGTTTCGGAAATTGAGAAAAACAATTTCTCTAAATAAAATCAAGAAATGGTATCCTATGCATTTAATGGAAAAAAGCTCGCCATATATTATCATTAACATGTGAAACAGTTGCGCTTTGAAACTTGTTATTATGTGTACGAGTAGATATGTAAGTCTGAGCAAGCTACATACATAATAGTTATTGAAAAGTAAAAAGCTACAAGTCTGCAAACGCCAAGCAGCAACCGCCAGAATCCAGTTAAAATAAGCCTTATTCTAGAGGTTTGCAAGTGTCAAAACTCCCGGATACATTAGAACTGTTAAGCAAATGGGGACTAAAACCGTGGCCGGTATGCAGGTATAAATAATGCATCGCGATTATTCACCTTCAGCCGAATGCAGCATCATGCCCGAGAACGTATCAGATTACGGCTTAATGGTATCAACAATCAAGATACAAGATAATCCGTTTTAGATTCGAGTTAGAATTATCGAATCACAATCTCGGTTTACCACCTCACACTTCCACTCGTTTATCAGATTTCATATAAATATCCCATATTAGCGCTGCTGCAGCTGAATGCGGGCATCTATGGACTGCCTCGTCACTAATTAAATGTGGACACGTGTTTTTGTTGTTAATTGAAAGTTTATGCTTTTTATTTACGGTTACTTACAAGGCACATTGAATTTTTGAAATAGCTAGTAAATTTAGTGGTAAATACGTGTTGCATTTGATTTATTTTCACATCTTTAATTATTGTTAAAAGAAGTTATATAAATATTAGAACCCAGATAGCTTCGGGCTAAAAAAAATTACAAAACAGTTCAATGAAAGATCATGGGAAACATCCATAATCTGAACAATGTTCGTAGGGTTTTTTGTATTAAATTCTATCAAGAAAAAATACTTCATTAAAAAATAAATAAATAGTTTTAATAGTGTAGGGGCACATTGTCGTTTAACAAATACTACACAAACTCCGTTTGTATTTCGTGAAAAGACTATATATCCAATGTTAGACTTTGACACAATCAAATCCTTCTAACAGGAATGAATTAATTACAGGGGCTTTCCTTTACTCAATATGCATTTGTTTGTAAAAACTAACTCTGCTGTTGCTCTATTTAGACGAATCTTCATTATTTAAACAAATAAATTAATTTGTTTTTATTTAAACCACTGCTGCTCTGTAATTGCCAGCTTCTATGATATATCAGATAAATAGTAAAGGCACCGGTGAGTTTGAACATCTTCACAAAAAGGTTTGAACCAGAAGAACATATATAATCTTTCGTAATTAATCATAATTGCATTTATAATATTATGTAGCGTTTCTAGGTTACAGAATTTCTGAGGATTTTGAAGATTACTGTGTATATTTGGGTTGCTTACGCTTCTTGAACATTCTTTACTTTATGTTTTATGAGTTTTTGAAGATCCTTAGGCATATCGGTTGCCTATACAGTTTTGACAACTTTTGGTTTATTATTGGTATTCTTCTTTGTAAATGTCCAGTATATTTCGTCAGATGCGAGCAGCTATTCCCTGTTCCCATTCTAAAACTTTTGAGCCTTCAATTAGCTTTTAAGGCTGTAGGACGCCCTTTTGGGAGTTTTTTTGGTATACACTTTGAAGGTGGTATTATACCTTATTGGCACAACACGTATTCAACAATATCTTTAAATTAAAAGCTACATTGGTTGCTTAATAATATCTTATAAACCTTTGTTTATTTTTTATTAATAACTAGTAAACACTTTAGAAATAACTGCAACATTGTTAAATTTTGAAATCCAGTTATTCAATAGAAAATAAAATAATGTGTTTACACGAGAAAATGCTATGAAAATTAAGAAATAATGCATAAAATGAGAGCTCGGATTCAAACCAATTAAGAGTACAATATAAACTTGGCAAAGCATTTTAAATAAATTATAATTAACATGCCACTTAATTATAAAGCAAATACAAAGGCTATTGAGCAGAATTACACAGTGTTAGCATTAAAATGTCTGTTTCCTGCAATAGTATCGGCAGTTCTTCAGTAACTTTGACTGTCAATTAGCTAAAACAAATATTAAGTTAGAAAGGATTATATTTATTAATTTATGTTACATGTGAAGTTATAACCGATACCAGTTAGTTGTCCATTTGTTGATTGCAAGGGTAATTCAAGTTGATAAAGATGATAAAGTTTTGTACTAAGTTATTTTGTTAATCAGGCTTTATCTGTAAAAGAAATTTTATCAGAAGAGATAAAACATAAGCTTATTTCCTACATATTTGTTGTATAAAAGGATTAATGAAGCAGAATAAATGTGAACGGTCAGATTTGAGAACTAGGTAACCTAAAAATATGACATGTTAGTTAAAACGTCACAATGGTTGATAAGTAGGAATCTGTAATTTTGATATTTTGATTTTATTCATATCCAAGGTTTTGGCGAGTATTATAAAAAATAACAAGAACAAAATGTGTCTGTAAATTTTTTTAATGAGAATGGAAACAGCTTAAAATAAATAATAACAAAGACTGGTATGTGCGCAGAAGAAGTGTTTTAACAATAAATGTAATTTGGTATAAGAAAATGTTGATGGTGTGTGCGTGTAGCATAACCAGCAGGAGTTGCTGACGACGGTACAAGCAAGCAGTCGGATGTAGCAGTTGCAAAGTCCTTTTTGCCAAATCAAAGAAAAAGAAATCGAGCTCGAAGAAAGAAAAGTCTAAAACGTAAGTGAAAAACAAATGTTATATATACAAATGCCAGACCTGCGTAAAAAGCAGAAAGTTAAAAGACCTAAGTTGCTAATTTGAACAACGATAAAACTGATTAAAAACAAATATCAGTATTAATTACGTGAAAGTGAATTTAATACAAAATTTTTAACTAACGATATTTTGATAAATTTTCTTAATATTGAAAATACAGATTTGTAATAACTAAATATCAATTGCGTCATATGTTCTTCTATTGTGTATATTCTAATTAAAATCTGCAGTAACCCAACGATATTAAAAGTCGAACAATTAGTTTTGTTACAAGTGCATGCTCTAGCTGTGGACCAAAAAAAGTAAGATTACATATAACGTGATAAAATGCTGAAATTAAATAATTCATAATAATTCATTTCAATTACAATAAAATAAAGTCATAGGACCATAGCAGTATATAAGCAAAGAAATGATGATAACCAAGAAACAATAGAAATATACAAAATAATTTAAAATTTGTCACGATCTAGAACGTTAAAACTAAACTAAAATAATAAAATCATATAGCATGACGTACAAACATTTGTTTTGAAGAATTTGTTAATATTGTGCAATTTTTGTCTATTTTGTAGTTGCTTGCATTTTAAAATTATTTTAAAATCGATTGTTCTGTAGAATGAAGTCATGAAAAAATCCTAAAATAAAATGGCAATCAGCAGACATGGATCACTTATTCTGATGATACCGTTTCCAATTCCCAAACTACTATGAAAACTGCAGTGTAGAAAACTACGGTTTGTGTTTGTCTTCAAATCCGTAGCTTCCCATACTTCCATAAGAAATTAGAATAAAAAAATGAATAACAATCTCTGATCATTACATTGGTTAGTACTAAATGTAGCACAAATCGAATTGCTGTAAACTTTGAATTTCGCCCCACCCAGTCGCTTTAAAAATTGGGTACCGATACCACAGTTGTGGAAGTAGGGAAAGTAAGAAAGTCATCGAAGGCGTGATGCTAACCACATCACTCAGTTCGCCGTTAACGTTGTGCCACATGCGTCTGGGTTTCGGAAACTTTACTTTTACTGTGGTGCAGAAAGTACTTGCTTTCCGCACGAATTTGCGTGTAGAAGGTGACAATTTTCTAAACTCTTATGTCGACACTTCCTACACTCTAATGCCAAGTGATAATTATCTGACTGGCTAAAACTAACAAATGCCATTCTTTTTTGTCATATGTGAAATATAGATATATCCCTCAAGGAAAGTCTGAAATTCCAATCGAGAGACTGCTATCTTATATAAATTTTTATTTTACATAAATTACAATTTTCACCTGTGCACCTTTGAATCGATACCTTTGAATAATTATTAAACAAATCAGACAGTAAATTGCAATGAGCAGTCATTGCTATAATAGCTGAGATTTTGAAGGTTAACCGTTTCTAATTTGAAAATGTATGAAAACTGCAGTTTAGGAAAATCCTTAAAGGTACACAAAGGAGAACAATAAATCAACAGCTATATCTGTATTTGTGTTGGGTCGCGTAACTCCTTATAGTATGTAAGAAAATAAATGGTAAAATTGAATTATAATCAATAGTGATTAAATGAGAATAAAAGCAATCCTTCTGGTGTCTTACTAAAACTAAAACTAATCAAAGTTAAATAAATTTTAAATTTAATTATTTTGTTCTTCTTTCTCAGCATTTTTCAATATTGGACATAAACCTCCTCTATTTCATATGATTTGCCTCTTTTATACTTTTGTATTGTAATTGTGACATGCTGCTTTCTATATGCTATCTGCCCAGCATAACTTTCCCATTCTCTTTTTTTTCAGCTACATAATAACTGGTTAAAGATCTACGTGGTCAGTAACATTTGGGGACATGTGAATTTAATGTTCTAGTATTGCATGATCGCATCGATTTGATGTTTTTGAGCACTGACGTTCGTAGTGTAGAAGTTGCACGTTGTGCAAATTATCTAACCTACTTTATTTCTTTTGCATCGACAACAGTTCTATTCGGAGCTAAGTTACTTATTTTGGATTCTTTCAGGTAAGTAGCTACCTATAACATTTAAGTTTCGTAACAAGTACTTGGCCCACTGTTACTGTCAGCTTTATTTTTTTAAATGTTTTTTTTTCAGCAGTCTTAAAGGGGCTGGTGGTAACATGGTCTCTTTCGATGTCTCTGTATGCCAGAGTCTCCACTTTATTTCCATTTCCACTGTAAACAACTTTGAGGATATCCTTGTAGAATGTCTCGGTTGACTGACATTGAGCGAGTGATATTTTAAAGTTTATTTGGCGTTTTGCTATATGTTCTTTCTAATAGTTGTATATCTAGCAAAATCTGATATTTATAATTGCTTCTTGTACTGCCCATTGTTTTACGCTATCAAACACTTTTTCGTAGTCTACAAGCCCAATCTATAAAAGTGTTTGATACTGCGTTGTCTTCACAATCAAGATTTTAGGTGTATTCAAATTATCTATGTTGCTAAATCCATTTCTAAAGTCTTTCAAGTGGCTGGTATCTTTTTATTTTTATCGCTTACTCCTGCTGTTTTAGCCTGAAACTATTTCTACCAAAACAGCTTTGCTCTTTCTATCTTTTTGTGCACACCATACCTTTGTTATTACGACCGTATGATCACTGCCAGTTGTAAAGTTGTTGAGTTCATATGCCTGCTAGTATAATTACTGTTATCTTTTAATTTTTTGTAACACCACCATGCTCACTTCTAACAGAAGGATGTGTTCATATGACATACTTCCAGCGTTTTCCAGATATTCCACATGTCTTTCACCTCTTTTGTTCCGTTAGTACCGGAAAGCTCGTCGATTAACCAAGTTTTCGAGTGGGAAGAGAAGAACTACCTACAAAAAGTAATGACAAAAAAACTGCGTGCAGAAAGCGACAAATTTCTGCGCTCTTATGTCAACACTTTCTGCATTCTAATGCCAAGTGATAATCTGATTAGATAAAACTAACAAATGTCATTTTTGTTGACACATGGCAAATTGAAAAAATAAATTTCTTGTAGAATGCGAAGCCGTCGTAGAAAATATAGTAAGTACCACACGCGTAGAAAGGCCATTGGAAAACTAATGTGAACGGAACACTCGTTAGCACTCATGTTCAATCTTTCACATACGTTTGCCGATGGCATTCTTTCCACGTATTACAATATAGTCATAATTTCTTCGCTTTTTATACGGAAGAAGGTAGGCATTTCTCTCCTTTGTGAGGTAAACGTTTTTGCTTCCTTGACGTTTAATTTTAACGGGAAATGTGTTTGACTAACATTTTAAAAGAGAATTGATTTGAAGAATCAATTACAAATTTACGGCTACATAATCAATCATTATTTGGTTTATTAAAATTGATTTTTCGGCTAATTCTCTCAAAACAAAACAAATTTTATGCCTACTTTGATATAGTTGCCCGCCGGCTAGACAGGACGACGGCGTGCAGATTTTTAAGTACTATCAAATGATTAAAAGCCAAAAGGGCGCCAACGAATCTTTATAAATTAACAACAAGTGTATCCAGGCATCCAACTAAGTATTCGTAAACTCAAGTAGCACATAATTTCTTGAAATAAAATCTCAAATCACGCACAGGTAACAGTAACAAATAACGACACTACAACGCCAGTATCATAATTAAATCTTTTGTAATTCCGTAGAATTTAGTAAAAATATTAGATAATTAATAGTACAAATTGCGAATAATCATTAGTACCAATTTCAAATAATTATTGGACGGTCTAAAGCTAATCAGTAGTACAAATTTCAAATACAAGGCTTACGCAACATTCCTAACAAAGGTACAAACATGATCCACAACAGTTTAAAATGAAATTCCGTAGCAATTAATCTAGACGCCGTGGTTGGGAAGTCAATTATTTAGGTACGCAGTTCGTGAAGAGAACTGTACAATAGCAGTCGACTTACGAATTTGTAGCCTCTAACACGGGTCCACTAATCGTATCTTGTATAATTTCACTTAAAAGAAAGGTAGACAAAATCTGATATTAGCTGCCCTTTAGCCCCTTCTGCACGCTATGTGATGATCCAGGTAAGCGGAGGTGCACACATCTGAAGGTTGGAATGCAGGTGATAACTGCTCGAATCAGGTAAATGGCGACGGTTCGGTCGCGGGGGGGATGTGTTTCACAGGTAATGCTGAACCTATCAGTTTCAGGAGCCCCGTACTGGTTGTTTAGATGAACTTGGCCCAACGTGCCGCTGAATGACAGATGAAGTGCATCTAAAATCTGCCAACTAGGTGCGAGAAACAAATCCTCTACAGAACTTCCCGGGTTACAACAATCCGCAACTTTTGCGGAGGCCACGAACCAAAACAACCATATTCTGTAAGTCCATAAAGCCGCAGAGCAATTTCAAAAACGCTACAACTAGGTCAATGGTTTTTGCTTTAAAACTTCGATCTCTAATACAAATATAGCGAATGTGTCCGACCAAGTGTTCAGTTCAAAGCTAGTAACCCGTTTCCACCGAAAACTCTTAATTTTTTTAAGTTACAAATGCTTCGCGTCTATGCTATTTGATCGACGTTTTACCTGCCTGTGCTGACGCCACGCTGAAAAGTGGTAGCCCTGTTCTTCAAGTGGTATTGATTGGACACGTTTGTAGGATGACAGAATGGAGATTTTTTACGCAAGCTTGGGAAGAAACATACTACAAAGACGAGAACTGAAATAGATTCAGGCAAATCAACTGATTTAGGATAGAAAAATGGAAGAAATTGGCAAAGAAAGAGTGAGCGCACTCATAACCTTGACACTGCGATAAAAGGAAAACTCAGATTTGAAACATATTTTTTAAGGGAAACATTGAAATCGTTATTTTTACCCTATAATTTCAAACTGCTTCTTGTAAACTGGAAAAACTGTATCAAAATTCATCATCTGTTAAATGTTTTAGTTGCTGAATCTCTTTGTGGCATAAGATTTTTTAAATTATTAGCGCAATTTTGACATTTTTGAATTGTGAAATGTACATGGTGTATCTAAAAGATACCTAAGCCACAGCTTTGTGTGCGTGTAGTACGTGTAACAATATAACAAAAAGTCTGTATGAACATATGCCCGTAACCAAACGGGTACCGAGATACAGGATGTTGAGTTTAATTTTTTGAAAACCCTGCATTGACTTTCTTTGAGCAGGTTGGGGAAAGTTAATGAAATTTTAAAGGGAAATGTTAATTGAGATTAGGTACCTTCGACTATTATCGCCAGTGTCGTCAAGCGGTTAAGGAGTTCAGGCTGATGTGCTACAGTATGGGGTTCAATCCCCGCATCTGGCAACTGACAGACAGCCCACCCAATCGCTTTAAAATTTAGGTACCAAAACCACAGTTGTGGAAGTAGGAAAAGTAAGGCAGTCATGGAAGGCGTTAACGGTGTGCCAGACTGACTGGGTTTCGGAAAGAGGCATTTCGGCGACCCTGACTCGCCGAGTCTCAGGCCATATTCCTACGTGTGGAATGAAATGCCCTGAATTTTACTTTATTCCTTTTACCTTCGACAGTATACTGTTTTTCAGTACCCCACCAAGAAAACAAATCTTATTTTAAAATGACATTCTAGTGGTGTAGAAACCGAGCAAGGTGTCTCTTTTACAATAATATTTGATACGTCCCTGCCATATTTCATAATTATGAATAATTTTTCTAATAAATTACTAATTTCCATTCAATTTGTCATAAAAATGCTCTTGCAAGATTTTGATTAGATTAGTAGTATTCCTGTAATTTCGAATTTACAAATCTACTGCGCTTTCAAAAACTAAACTGATTTCCATAACTAAAAAGTATCAACACCAAAAATCTAAAATATAAAAATTGTAAATGTTTTTGATTTGGATGTTTATTGAAATGCTACTTATAGTCAAAGGTACCTAGTCATAAGTAATAGTTACCCTAAAATGTAATTAATTTTCCTCCAGCCTCCCCAGAAAAAATCACTACAGAGGTTAAAAAACAAGGACTTCCCTCGCAAGTGGACGTTGTGACACTAAATAATTTGAAAAATCGAATGAAAGTAGGTGTAAAAATACTTTGACGTTTCTAATAATACTGAAATAATAGAAGAGAACACTTGGTAATACGAAGTACATCAATTTTTAAATAAAAAAATATTACCCGTCATGGGATGCGAATTTCAATTCTTGCGAAAGAGCGTCCGCAATCATTTCATTGTTCGCCGGTAACCCACGGGTAAATCATGTCTTCGCTGCGTGATCTACCGGGACGCTTCTAACTCTTGCGATGCAGCTCCATTTAACGCAACGCACTTATTCGTTGCTCTTTTTTGTCTCGCACAACATTTATCCTGTATCTGATGGGTCGCATTTTTGGTAAGGATAAAGCCTGCGCTATTTACAAATTATTACTTTTATATATTTATCATTAAAGCAAAAATAAACAACACTTAATTTTTTAAGGTGTTCACCCTGTGCATATCTATCTGAAATTTTCTCGGTTTCATGCCAGGTAGATATGTATTATGTATCCAAAATATCATCTTCCTCCAACAAATAGTTTTACCGCCAACAGGCATACAGACAGACAGACACACAGACAGACAGACAGACGGAATTGAGAAAACCTGTTTTTCGTCATCTAGGCCATCTATGGACCCTTAAACGTGAAGATCTGAAGAAATCTCGGAAGATTTTTTCGCGATTACAATACTTCCTTCCTCTTTTAGACGAGGGAAGTAAAAATAAAATTGCAACACCCTGTATCTCGGTAACTGTTTGGTTAAGGTTCATATAAACTGTTCGCCATTTTTACACTTACTACATGCACACGAAATCGTGACTTACTCTAGAAACACCCTGTACTTTTGTTTCTTAAAATAGAATAACATGTCAAACGTTTTTTATCTATTAGAAGTCATGGGTTACGATGATATCATCATACAGTATCGAAATTGCTTTGTCTTAGAAGTGTAACGTAAAACTTAAACGTTTTTTAAACTGTGACACCACTCAATAGATTTTTTTTGTTTCTTCAAATAAAGAATATATGTTAAGTTTTTAAGATTTCAAAATTTTCAAAATTCTACAAAAATTAAAAAACGAAAAGTAATTCAAAATCTGGCTTATACCACATGAGGAATAATCAATAATTAATAAGAGAATTCGATAGATGCTAACTATTTTTCCTTCTTGACTAAATTACTATAAGTAGCAGTTATATGGCTAGCTGATAAAACACACGAATTATGGATAGCCTGTACATGACAGTATCATTCTTGCCCTTCCTAACGGGAATTATTGAAAGTAACGGCGCATTTTAGATCAGAAATTCCAACTAGAATCGGCTCCACCGATTTTTTATAACTCCACCTGCCATTTCGCCGAATGCAGCAGGCGCCGGCCGGGCCTGCGTACAGGTAGCCGTCATTGTTTGCGAATATTTTCGGGCAAACACATAATTATCCGCTTTGTACCACTGTCAAAACTTTGTATTAGCATTGTGTCGTGGCAGCGAAGCTGTGAAATGTAGGCTGAGAGAATGCTTCCTAGTTGACCATTACAGCTTAGATTGTGGCATTCTTCCTGCCCGGATTATCCTTTGTGCCGTGCTCCAGCTCTTGACTGCTTTGTCGCATATTGGTTTAGGCTTTATTTCTGGTATTTATGGACGGCTTTGGCTGCCTGCAGACACTGGAGTGTTGATACTCCGGGACAAAGTGCCAATTTACGCTGGTGACGGAAGCAACATAATCAACATAACAAACGAAGCATTGTTGGAAGTGGTTTTTAAAAAACAACCGAAACCGAACTCAAGGGTGAACACATTAAAACACATACATAACATACAGTGAGAGATATTAAAGTGTAATTTTTAAAATTAAACGTAAGGCTGCTAAAAGGACGTATGCCAACATCAAATATGAAACAAGAAATGCATTCAAATGTAACGCAACCCACCACGGTGCAAGGTGTAAAATAGGAACATTTTGTTCTTATTCACATTTATCAAACGCCCATAATTATGACTAATATTAGAACAAAGGAAGAGGTAATCAGTGCTTGAAATACCAGGCTTCCATATTAAGACAAAGCAGGTCAAGAAAACAGACAATCTACATAGTGACATACAACGTATAACTCGTTCAATTAAAGATAGACTGATAGAACTGGAAGGTTTCAAATGCGATAGTAAGACTATGTAAAGTAAGAAGACTAGGAAATGAAATAGTGATACTAAAGGTACTATGTACTATGCTATACTATATTTTTAATTATTGACAAAAAATTCAACAATAGCATGGTGCAATACAGAGTCATCTCAGAAAGAATAGCATAAAGCGTCTTACAATTACCCAAAGATCAAGACCTTGAAGTTTCACCACTACTGACCATGCGAAGAAGAAGAAGTAGAAAGGAAATTGCCACTGGAGACTATGAATTGGGTCACACAAACAAAGGGTGAAATACTACTAAACTTCCTCGAAACAAACAAAATGTATAGAATAGATATGGTTTTTGAAAAAAAAAAACAACAACGTTTATGGATACGCCCAGACTATATATAAAAACACAAAGGGTTCAAATGGGGTAGTGCATGCACCATACACGATGCTGCTTCTAGTTAGCGGCGCATAGCCTCTCCTACCCAATTCCGACTCTCACCTCCAAGGTGGCGAACCTTGGAAACCTGAGCAACCTCACCGGAGATCGGGTAACCAACCCCGATGGAAGGTGGGGTTAGGGTAGACGAGAGCGGAAGAAATGCCTTTCAAAAAGGGGGCTGATCTAAGGGCTAACCACCCATAACTGTAAAATGTATCATTGGTACCCCCGTTGTGAAGCCTAATTTTGAGCCTCGGAAAAAGGATCGGATATTAAGAAGACGGAAAGGGCGAGAACAGGATATGATTATTGGAACATGAAACATTAGGACATTATACCAAATAGGAGCATTAAGATCAACAATCGAAGAAATAAAGAAGTATAAGCTAGACGTCACAGCAATACAAGAGATTAGATGGACTGGAAGTGGAAGGAACACTTAGGGTATCACATATACTACAGCAGTCTGGAAAACACACATGAACTAGGAACAGGATTTGTAGTAGTACCTCGTCTTAAAAACAACATCCTAGTGTTTAGACCGATCAATGAAACAATATCGTACACACGAATTAAAATACTCCAACTGAGGACAAAGAGGACTATATCAAAGAAGCATTCTATACATCCCTAGAAAGAGAGGTAAACAAAACCCGAGCAACGACACACTAATAGTAATAGGGGACTTAAACGCCAAAATAGGAAGGGAAGAAATACATCGTCCCACCATGGGTATGCAGATCCTACACGAAGAATCCACCAACAATGGAGAGCGATTGATAGAATTTGCAGCTGCTAAAGGAAAGACAATCAAAAGCACAACATTCCCACACAAACAAATACACAAAGAAACATGGACATCGCCTGATAGGGGACAATCAATTAGATAGACCACGTGTTAATCTCTAATAGACATCAATCCAACATCATAGATTCAAGAACTATGAAAGGAGCGGTAAGCGAGTCTGATCACATGCTGGTACAAGCAAAATACAAAACAGAATAGACAAAACAAAAGCTATACAAACACAAAAGACCAGAAGGTATAACACACAAAAACTGAAAAATGGAACCATTAAGAGGAACTACCAGCAAGACATAGAGGAAAGGAGCAGAACACAACCGACACAAGAAATTATAGACTCGGTAGAAGATAAATGGAACCAGATAGAGAACACCATCAGACAAACAGCGGAAGAGAAACTACGACGGTATAAAATAAACGGAGGGCAATGTGGTGGGACGAGGAATGCACAGAAGCAATAAGCAAAAAAAATGTAGCAAAAATAATAATGCTGCAGAGACAAACCAGAAGGAAAACAGATAAATATAAAATGGAAAGAAGAACAACAAAAAAGTTATTGAGAATGAAGAAAAGAGAGCTCCTGGACAACCGAATCGCAAAGATAGAACCAGCAAGAGAAGCTAGAGAGGTCGAAACGATGTACAACACAATTAAAGACACTAAACAACAGTTCTAATCCAGACCGGGAGTATGTAATAATAAAGAAGGAAGATTCTTAACACAAGAACGGGAAGTAATGGAAAGATGGAAACAACACTTCCAAGAATTGCTATTACAAGGAGAACAAGAAGCAGAAGGAGAATATACAACAAGACATACAGCATAACCAGAGATCAAAAAGCCCACACTAGAAAAAGTTATAAATGTAATACAAAAAATGAATAACAATAAAGCCGCAGGGATTGACGGAATAACATCGAAAATTATAAAGTGTGGGGGAGAACAGCTAATTAAAGAAATTTATAAACTAATAGTAGGTACTCATATGGAAGAAAGAAGAAATGCCGAAGAAATGGGAAACAGCAATAATCTGCCCCATATACAAAAAGGGGGATAAGCACAACTGCAACAACTACAGAGGCATATTGCTCTTATGCGCTACATATAAAAATTTTACAAGCATTCTACAACAAAGAATAGCGACATATGGGGAATAAGTGATCGGATAATACCAGGCAGAGTTTAGACATGGCAGATCTACAGTGGATCAGATATTCACCACGCGACAAATTCTAGAAAAAGCTTGGGAACTTAATATCCCAATATACTATACCAACTACCTATAGATTTTGCGTATGACAGCATAGACAGAGAAAGGCTGTACGACATCATGGAAGAAATGGGAATCCCAGAGAAATTAATTAAAAACTAACTAGAATGACCATGGAAAACTCCAAAGCCACAGTGAGAATACAGGACAAACTATCCCCCGTATTCACTACAACAAAGGGGGTAAGACAGGGAAATTGTCTGGCTCCAATGCTGTTTAACTTCGTAATGGAAAAAAATAGTAAGAGAAACCACAGACAACACCGGTGGAACCATTATTAATAAGTCACATCAACTAATCGGATAAGCAGACGATATAAGCTTGGTAGCCAGATCCGAAAAAGAGGTTAAAGACGTATATAGAAAAATAGAAACGCAAGCGGGGAAAAATGGGCTACAGGTCAGCGAGCAGAAGACAAAGATGCTAGCAGTAAAACCAATAAGAAGGATAGGGCGAAACTTCACAGTGGAAGATAAAAACTTTGAAGTGGTCCAATAATTCAAATACCTGGAAACACAAATAAAACAAAATCAAACAGGAAATCCAATTGAGGGTTGCAGCCGGAAATAGAACATACTTCGCATTACTACCGATACTTAAAGCGTCATATGCAACAAGAAAAACTAAATTAACAATATATAGGACCTTAATTAGACCACACATGGACGCTAACTAAAGAGAGTGAAGAAACACTGCTTCGTTTTGAACGGCGAATACTGCGAAGAATTTTCGGACCAGTCCAGGAAGATGGTGGATGGAGGATAAGGTATAATACTGCATAACTTCGGGGCGAAATGTTCGGGAGCGAATCGCGCTGGAGGCGAAACGGCGGGGGCGAAACGGTGGGGGCTAAACGGTGGGGGCGAAACGACCCCATCCCGAGCAATATACGTATAATTTATGATTGCTTTGCATGATTACTTATGATTGCAAGGCTTTTATCGTCTATCAGAAAGCTTTCGATTTTATCGAAATCAGGGCAGGGAATCGTTGATAAACTGCTGCATTTATAGCAGGTACGACACATTCACTTGGGGGAGCGTGTAACCTCTAGAGGGCGCGTCTTTAGATGGCGGATAGGAAAAAGCTCGTTAGATATATCGTGTAGGAGAGAAATAAAATACCTCCTGTGAACCAACAGTTAGTAGCTTCTGTGTCTATAACAACTTTTTAAACAAGCTGTAGATAATTGCATAATATATGATCTTATTCATTACGGATTTAGAAGATGATTGATTGATTCACCAAAGTATAAATGACGAAATGCTGAACCACCAAATGATTCGTCAACGACATTGTACTGACAAGCAGCAATGTTCAGGAATCATCAAGTATGATAACTGAACTGATCATTCCCGTTTCAGTTTCAAGTTATTTTACAATGAATTCAGAAAAATATGGTTTTCTTCTTCTCTGTCTTTTTATACTGCTATGAACTTTTCCGTTTTATTGCGGGTTGATCGATCTCAGATGTCATCTCTATTTCCTTAATGATTTTCCTCAAAACCTTTGTCCTGCATTGTCTGGTGTATGTATTGTTACTGTTTGACAAATGAACCCTTCTTCTTTTTTCTAGTGGTATCCAGTGTAAGACATTTCTGGGCTATCTTCTCTTTTTCACCCTTTAAACGTGTCCATCCCATCGCAGTGCTCTTTTGCGCGTAGGTTGAAGATAAACCAAAGAGCCCAGCATGTGCGACGACGCATACAGCAGGGTTTCGCACAATCCTTTTCAATTTTCCCTAGTCCAGATAAAGATGTCCACAAAGGTATAAAATGAAAGCACTCGGGGTGCTAAAGACACTTCGATCCAGCGACCCGTCTAGTCAGCTCTAACAACAAGAACCGCCAGCTTTTAGATCCCCTGAGCTTAGCCGAAGCCGCTAGTTCAAAATCTATATCTATCCGAAAAATCCGTCCACAACTGTAAAACACTTAGTCCTTACATCCACCTAGAAAACCTTTTAAAAACGTCCGATTTCGAACTCCAAATCTCCAAGCATATTTAGGCGTTTTTTTTAGTTCCAGCACTTACAAATATTGCCTTTAAACTGATCGCCGGGCCGCATTCGTGGCTGGTTGGGTTCAGCACCTAATCACTACCCCAGGAACAACCCTCAAACTAAACCTCGTGGCATGTTGGATCCAGCAGATAAAGTTTAGTTACCCTTCTCTGCATCCCTATGGGTTAAAACTTCAGCACTGGGCGCAGAAGCAACAATAATACGCATATCAGGTCGATTTGCCCCATAACTAATTAAGGGCAGGACCTACCTGTACAAAGACACTTTCATGTCGCACGACGAGATCTCGAGACAACACCTAGAAATCATGTCGTGCTTGTCTTGAATAAATAAAGGTTGGTCGTGAACATTAGTGAGTGTAATGTACTGTCATCGATGGGAATAGCCATCCCTACAATGTTTTGCGCTAAGTTTCTAGGGCTTGGTCTACATATATAAAATCATATAGGAGGTGCACACATTGTTTTATGTCTTTTGATATTGTTATACTTCTTATCAAGTTGTTGCATATCTTTATATGTGCTGCTATATTCTGGTATGTCTATTTCTCTTCTATTCTAATGCTTTTAATTTCTTGGCACACTAAACATTTTAGTAGACTGTCATCGGTTTCCTGAAGGTCAACAAGTGTTATATGTGTTTTTTTATTTTTGTTTTTGTCCATTATTTACTTTTAAGGCTTTTTAAAAAATGTTATTTTTGCGCTGTTTGTATTGGTTGTTTTTTTTACTTTCGTTTAGTGCGTACTGATGACTTCTTGCTAATAGTGTAACCATTGTTTCTGGGTAATTACGCTCATATTAACTCCCTTTTAATATTCTTGTTTTAGTCTCCGGATTATTTTATATACTTGTAGTCACAGCTAATTATATCACTTATATTTCGCCATACGTTGCCCCAATGTTCAGTTCTGTTCTCTCTAACTTTTTCTTGAAGTTTCTGCTTAGATATTTTCAGCCTTCTACGCAATTTTTCTAGTTGCTAAGGTTTATGCAGTTTCTTTGATATTGCTTATCTGCAGTTGCTCGTATATGTCATTTGGAATTTTATTTTCGACGTCCCAGTACAGGTTTTGTTCTAGTTTTGTATAGTACTGTAGTTTTAAATGCATTCTCTTTTTAATAGTTCTATTTTGTAGATGGGATATTTTATTCCTCACGGTTCTTCCTTTCTTCTTTTTTCTTCTCTCTGTACTAATAAATGTCGAGCGTTGTCTCTCTTTGAACAATTATTAGATCGATAACTGTGCTGAGCCCCAACGTTAGATGTCTCTGCGTTTGAGGAACGTATTTGCTATCATTTTGCATTTCTGTCCAAATTTTCCTACTGTATTGTTTTTATCTTCTTTTCTCCCACCATGATTAATTTTTTCATATTGATTGCTTTTTCCATTTGTTCACTTAATAAGTTATAGAATTATGTCTCTGAACCATCATTAATTCATTGGATTTATATAACTCATTTAAGATAGGTAGTTAAGGCTGGGAAATGTATTTGTTATCAATTTATTGCATGGTTTGATCTTTATTCTCTATTTTTATGTAAATCTAACTTCATAAAACCATTCAGAATGGCTACAAATACATGTTCTTGTGTTTATGATTGATCTCCTATTGTAATCTAAAGAAAAACTTAAACCTTCCCGCAGCTTAGTCAAATACGCTCATTGCATTTCCAAAAATATATATTTCTGTTTATGTGTTAGTTTTGTGTAAAACTATTAGATTCTGAAGAACTTTTTTAAAATGGTTAATGCTATAAACCTTAAGAATCAATTTACTGGTGTAATTAAAAACTCGTATGTGACCTATCAACTTACTCTTATTTCTATGTTTGAAGTTTAAATGGAAAGCTATTGAGTTATTTAATTTTTTACAAATATTGCAACTACTAGAATAGAATCTTGCTTTTAATCCTAATTCAAAGTAGCTCTTCTGACTCTGTAAAAGCATTTCATGGCGATTTTAGTATTACCTAATATCATCTTTTTATTCGACAAATATGCAAAACTGTTGAATTTTGCATCAACCCGCCATGCGAGTATCTTGGAATGCATAAAAGCCTTGAGGAAGAGTGTGGTAAAGGCAAATTTATTCTCTATTGCTATCACTACAAGCCTCTTTTTTCAGAAATACATTATCAAGTAGCTATCTTTCCCACAGTTTTTCTATAATTTTTAAACGCAATTGAAGCAATACCATTTCAGTTTATCTTAATGTACTTTTTCTACGACCACCGCTAAAAGTAGGCCTTTTAGCGCTAGCTTTTTTCACTAAAAGTGACGTTTTATAATTTAGCGTGTTTAAAGAAATCAACTGTTTACTTTTAGCACATGTGTTATAAAGTGAAGTGAGGTTATAAAACTACAATTTCGAACTGGAAGTGAGATTGTCAAGTTATTCTAGTTACTTCTTGCGTTAGAGGTAAAGTGTTTTTTAAATAATTAAAGCGTTATGTAATGAATACAGTCAGATGTGTAGTATTAATAATTAACATTGATAACTGACTTTGACAGTACTGGCTCCACAAACATTCACCTGCGCGTCAAGGCCATCTGTTTATTGTGACATAAATTATAACTGTCGTAGATGCAAACTTTTGTTAAATCGACATTTGTGGATTAATAACAGTAAATTTAAGGTCGTAGAAAAAATATTGTATGCAACTCGTGCTAAAAGTGGTTTATGCACGAGACATGTTATGAAACGCAGCCTTCGGCTTCGTTTCAAAATTTTCATGTCTCGTGCATAAACCTCAACTTTTAGCACTTGTTGCATAAATAGGTATTATTTTTGGTGTTCAATATATTCCTTTCTTTGTTTCTACTTATATTACTATTTCTTCTATCTACAAATGTAAAAGTCGCAAACCATTTCCGACGATTATGAAGTAAGAGAAAAAATATGATTTCACGTATCCTCCCTGTCATTTGGGGAATTCTAGTTGAAAAGTATGTAAATTGTTAAATTTCATTTTTTATGTTGGAAAATCACCTCCTTATTGGTTTAATTTTCTTTGAATTTTGTCAACGAATACGTTGATATCTTACTTTGCCTAAGAAAACAATTTTAACAAAATCACCGTCGTATCACTCTTTATTTTAATTCTTCTATGTTCTCATTCTGCATCCCGAAGACAAAGTAAGAACATTTCAAATAGTTTCTTAATGTGCGCTGTTGGACAGCAATTTTTCAAAACTATATTGTTCTAACACTTTCTTAGTTGTTAATTATTGTGCATCAACCTGTCTTATATACATGTTGCCATCATTTTTATTTATTCAAGCAATGGGTGATATATTCTACCAAAAACGAGTTGAAAGTTCCCCGCTCAAGCACTGCAATTCCGACTAATAACACCCTGAATGTGAGTGAGCGAGGAAAGACATAAAAGCGAAAGCTTCGTGTATCATAAATGCGAGCAGTTGATCCGAGGACCATACGAGCTGAGCTGGAAACTATTGTGCGCGGATCCAAGTCACCTGCGAGGGCGCCAAATCGGGCGCCACCCCGGCTTTTTGACGGCGAGAATCACACTACTTAATACCAGTAGTTACTTTCCAATTAAATAATGATGTTATGATTATGATCAATAGCAACTTGTTAATTTACAACTGTAAAATCGTTAATACGTAATATGGAAATAACATAAACGAATTGTAAAGAACCTTTAAAAATACTTAATGGCGAGCATGCAGACCAATTTTTAATCGTATTCACGGGAATCTCAGAACTATAGGAGATAGGAAAATGGTGAATAAAAAGAGAAGGGTTGTTTTATTAGTTTGATTTAACATCATTGCTGGTTTTCATAAAAAGTCAGTCGTTTACTAGATTTTTGCAAATAACAAAATTTCTTCATTTCCTGAAAAGGCAGAAAAATAGCGTTTGGCTTGTGAATTAAATTTAAAAATCTGTATATGGATATCGCGAATCTTGGGAGATAACATTTCGTTGATAAACATTGACATATAAAATGGTACTGCTACGTCTTTATTGACTTTAACAAAATAATTTATAATGATGAAGCTTTGAATTGCTGAACATTTTAAACGGCTTGGCTTGAATAACCAAATTAGTAAATATTTTAAATTTATAATAATTCTGAAATACTCTCTATAATAATAAGTGGCCTAAAGTTGTTTTTGTTTTATAAATTAAAAGAATGACATGTTCAGAAGGTAACTGATTTTGACAAATCAGTTGCTGATTCAAAATTAGCACTGTTCCAATCTGGTGAATTTTGGAATTCATAAGATTGCTGCAATGTCTCGTCTTGTACGAAGGGAGCCTGAGATTATTATAAGCGCCAAATTAAGGGGATACAATTTTCACATTCGCTAACGTTTAAGCGTCCCATATATAAACACATTTTTTAGAGCTACTAAGATCAGAGATTACAATTATGTTAAAATTTATTACATTTTTTTATTAATTTCAATCTGATTTTAACAGACAATAATGCTAAAATTCTTCGTTTTCTACAATTTTTTTTTGTAGAATAATTTAGAAAGAAACATCACAACTGCGGAAATCTTAATTAACATTGACATTTAATACTGATGTTTGTTTATTCATTCTCTAAAAAAGTAAGACTGTTGATATACACTCTTCTGTAGAGAAGTCTAAAGTTATTCTAATAATAATAATAATAATAATAATGATGAGGCACTAACACCCCATGAAGGAGCTTGGCCTGCAAGGCGGAAGGTCAGAGCTTCCGTATCCCCGCTCTCACACCCTGATCTTGCAAAATAAGTCAGGAGGCTAAAATCTTCACAATAATTACGAACATTTTAGCTCATCTTGATTAACGAAATTCATACATAAGATAGGAATTGGGAGATAATCAGCTACAATAAAATACAAAATAATTACTGTGTTTATGCTATCCTTTTCTTAGTTTTTAGTAAACTAAGGATATATTAATATATATGTAAATATATAAATATATAAAAAAAGGTAACTCTAAACTAAATAACTATAACTTTTAAGAGTATATTAAACGCAAATAAACCCATTTTAAATACTTACACATCGTCAAGGCTCAACAACGCCTCACGATTAAAAGTAATTCATCAACACTATGTTACACATACTTACTGTTCGTTAACTATCATGGAAGGAACTTAAATTTTTTAAATACACCAACAATCTTATTAAGTAAATCAAAGAAGTTACAATTGTTTACCTAACAAACAGATCTTGGAAGGATAATTATATAAATATAAAAAAAGGTAACTCTAAACTAAATAACTATAACTTTTAAGAGTATATTAAACGCAAATAAACCCATTTTAGATATTTACACATGGTCAAAGATCAACAATGCCACACGTTTAAAAGTAATTCACCAACACTACCTATGTTGCATATACTTACTGTTCGTTAAATATCATGGAAGGAACTTCAATTCTTTAAATATACTAACAATCTTATTAAGTAAGTATAACTTATTCTTGCAAGCATTATAGACTTTTACTAATAAATATCTTTTTCTCTTTACAGAAAAATATTTGAATAAAAACATTAAATGTTACCAATCTTAAAAAAAAATTTCCTTGTTGGATTGATTTACTTATAATAAAACTACTACAACTTTTATAAGAAATATTTTCTTCGTGTAAAAATGTGAGATTTGAATATTAATTTCACCAATCTAATTTTATTATGTCTCTAATTACAGAAAATTAGTAATGCACATGTTTTTATTATTATGTGTATATTGTAGAACATTAAGTCTGATGAAGCAGAAAAATTATTACTGCGAAACGTAACTTGACTTATCAAGATTTTTAAAATAAATTTTAATTGCCTTATAAATAACTATTACTGTCTGTCCATTCCTTAGTTTACTAAAAACTAAGAAAAGGATAGTATAAACACAGTAATTATTTTGTATTTTATTGTAGCTGATTATCTCCTAATTCCTATATTATAATCATACAGCTGTTAACAAAATTCAAAATTCATATATAAGGTTTGTACTCTGTTCTAAATAAATTTGTTCAAGCTAAAAACGTTCTAAAAGTGCTCCTCTTAAAAATGGCTTAAAATGAACTCAGTATGCAGATACTTGCCATCGCTATTAATTTTTGTAAGACATTTTTCAATTTTTTAAAAATTCGTTTTTAGCATAACCTAAAATACTGCTAAAAGAATTCATTTTACAATTGATTTGAAGAATTATGCTCCTCGTTCAAAAAATTGCAATCACATAATTTTTTAAAATTTTAATTTTTTATAGAAAGTTTACCTCTAAGAAAAGACTCTAAAAGGGCGGTATAGGTTTTAATTAATTTTTGAGTATTTTCCAAAAAAATTTGCCGAAATTTCTTAAACGTTTAATACATTTGACTTAAGGAGTTCCTTCTACGTCATGTGTGAAACAGCTCTAGCTCGTTCACGAACCAAACGAAGCATGAGTTATCGCTGACCTAAGACCAACGTTATAACAGTGTATAGAATAGTGATAATCGCTATTAACATATCTAGGAATGTCATGATTCATAATATCCGTAATTTGTTCAATAGTTTATCGGTTGCAGTATGGTAATGGTTACCATGTACGGTAAAGGACTATTACCGTACAGCTACAGTTATGACTTAGTTACCAGCCTACTTTTGTACACTTAAACAAAGGCTTAATATCCTGAAACCGATAAACATTCCAACACGTGTAAAATGTTTTATTCGCAGCCAAAGATAATACGACACAAATATGTAACACAAAACTGCATAAACGTACAAGATCGCAATATCGATTACAGTCACAATACATTTTATCGCAACATGCAAATTATAGAATACGATTACCTCGATCCATATTTTGTAATCGAGATTACTAGTCGTTACCAATACAATAAGTACAACATCAAGAAAAGATAGAATAAAAAAAATCAACTGGGCGATTTATCAATACAGTTAGGGGAGAGTGTGAATAGGACATACAGCGCCGATAATGCGTCATTGCAGATTTAAAGGTGAGTAGCGATAGAAATTTGCATGCGCACCTTACGATAACTTAAAAAAGCCTGCCCGGACCGAGACTCGAACTCGACCTCAGGCTCGTCAATCCACCAGGTAATCTACTACACCACTCTGACAGCGTAGTTACGCGATTGCTTAACGTCTTTTACTGGTAACGCACATACAAATTGAATTTTTCTATATTCTGATTGGATTTATCACAGCGTCAAATAAGGATTTTTCAATGTTATCTTCTGAGAGATCAATCAATTCCATCGGTCGTCATTTAGAATCTTAGGGACATAAACCAATTAGGTTGAAATGCTATTTGAATTGGATGTCATGATTCTCAAAGTCGGTGAATCTATCGATCATATACAGGGCCCGGCAACGATGCATACGTCGAAGATATTTCTAAAACTATGAGAGTTACATACATATCGCTTATATGAAAGTTGTAGGTACGAAGGTGGTGCACATTACTAAAATAATTTTAATTATACAGGGTGTCTCAAAAAAGTGTGGTAAATTTAACTTATTTTTTTTACTGGAATGCCTTACTATATTTAGGAGCTTAAAAGTTTTTAATTGAAATACTAATAATTTTCATATAAATTGTATGGGTCTAACGTCAACTGCTTTGGGAATATTAACGATTTTATGCAAACAATGCTGAAATTCAGGCGACTGCTGTAACAGAAAACAATAAATTGAATGAAAGAAAACGTTACCAAAAAATAATCTTTTTCGTGAATTACCTTTAGAGTCTAAAATAGTGGGTGTGGGTGTTAATGCTATACAGGGAGCTCCAACATTTGCAAGTTTAATAATTTCTAATTTTTTTATGGAATACCCTGTATATTTTTGAAAAGTCCTTTTAATCTTTTGATATGTAACTTTATACCCCTAAGTTTAACTGTTTTTCAGATATGCGTATTTTAACATAAAGGCTAAGTATTCAAGACTATTATTTCAAGGGATAACAAACAAACGCCATTATAATGCAAATATAAACACTTGTAATTCTTCGAGAAATAGGTTTAGATAATAAAAATTCTGGCGCTGCTGAAACTAGAAACAGAGCTAGGTAAATTACTTTTTAAAAATAATTAATTACCAATTACTAATTACCTCCCAATGAACTAATTGAATTGCTAGATCTTTAATTACTCAAATGAAATAGTAATTCGATTATTAATTAAGTGGTAATTGTAATTGCACAACATAAATTACTTTTTTAATTACTTTCACTAGAAATTCTTGTATATTTCTAAATATTTGGTAGTATTTAGATAGCTGTGTGCTAGTACATCGTTTTAAACAAGCAAATTGCATACGTATTTACGAGCTTAGGCAGGTAACTAGGCATTTACGCTGAGCTAGTACATCATTATCGAGTCAAAAATTAATTTTTAAAAATATATCTTGAGTTACTAGAAATGTTTAGATTCCATATTTAGACTCTCCGTTAGTAATAATATTAGAATTAGCAATTTTCTAAAGGCGCTGTCTTAGATGAAAGTGTTTATTTGCTCACAGAGGTAAATACATGTAAACATATTTTGAAACAATTAGAAGTTATCCATTACCTGTGGGTCAACAAATTTTAGTTATGATAAAAAAATCCAGTCTTCTTGTATAAAGCAAATCCAAGTGTTTGATTTCTTCAATTGTTGACACAGTATATCAAAATGGATAATATGAGCTACAGTTTATCAACATTAATTACCTAGAAAAGTCAATAACAATAGCGTTGTTCGGCGGATTTGAAGTAGCAAATGAATTCTAGAATTGGAAATAAGGGTCTAAAGGTGCTGGGAGCCAAAGAAAATGGGCAGATAGAAGCTTTGGTGTCTATTACAACGACGGACGGGAGAATAAAGTCCACTAATGGAAGCCGAGCAACACCTACCAGAAAATAGTAATCAAACAGTACCCATATTTCTTCTATTTTAAAATTTCGAATCCATAAATGAGACTTTTATTTCTTGGTATTGCTAACGAAGATATTAATTTAGCAGCAAATAGCGAGGCTACGATAATTCAAGCGAATGTAAATCCTGAGAGAACCGAGGATTGTTTAGTTGCGCTACGACAGTCCTAACCCAATGTAATGCATCAAATACATTGCTTGTTACGGAAATACAATTTTATTTTTAACATAGTATATGTTACTACACACCAACAACGCGTAACAGTATCAACATAAATAACAATTTAAACCGATTTGAATTCCTCTTACAGCTAATAACGAAAAAACTAACATTTATACATTTGTAGTAACGGCCCGTGCAACAGCTCGGTGGCATTATTATCATTAGACGAATTTAAATATCCGGAACTGCTTCATTTCCTGGATAGCAGGCTTATATGAGCCTGCTAAGTTATGAATAAATAAAACAATGAGCAGCACCGTATAGTAAGGGTATCACATATCAGAGAGTAAAAGTCTTAAATGCATAACTGGTTACTTTCAAGTAATTAAATCCTTTGGGATTACAGTAAACCTGCGTATTCTATTCCTGTATTAAATATTTTTTATTACGAGCACTTGAAGAGCATTTAAAGCTAATTGTTTATATTATGAACCTCGAGTTTGTTTTGAAATTATTTAGTTAATTCCCTTTATCTGTTTACATAATTATAATTAATTGTATTTATATTTATATTCTCCGTTGAAGTGCTAATACTGTTTCAAATTTTTAATAATATTTACGAATCGCTATTTGCGATTTGTTAATTATTTTTTATTAAAACATTTGCACTTAAATTTATTTAGAGTTTGTTCCTTTAGTCGTCGTTTTGTTTTTGTTTTGTGAAGGTGACTATTGGCTGTAAGTTCTTATGGCTTTGTTGTTGGTTAATGAGTGCTCGCCTGTTCGAACCAAAAGTGATTTTTGTTTATTTTATAGGTTCTTGACATTCGCACTCTGATTTTCTAAATATTGCACCCAAGGCTGCAGCTGGACCGTTTTATGAAAATTAAAAATGGACATTGTACTTATCAATATTTCTTCAATCACCAAGATTTTATATTCCCAAATTATAATAAATGTAGGATTGTTTCTTATGGACAAAACATTTCAAAATTAATTTGAATTGGAGCATTGCTCATATTCAAAATAAAAAATTCTGACATCAAAACCATCACAGATTTCCATAACTGCCAAGACGTTGCCCGCTTAAAATTTTAATTTTCTAACCTTTCTAGTGCAATTACTTATTAGGTATTGCACTGATCGACTACACTGCAATATAAGTTATATATGTAATTATTTTACGTTACCACAATTATTTGTTATTTTTTAGATGTTACGTTTGACTGTCCGAATAATATTTAGTTTTAGACAAATTGTCATTTAAGATTAATTTAAGTACTTCATATGTCCTTTAATATGAATCGTGGAAGATGAAGTTCGAACTACCAGCAAGGACATGAAGAGCTATCAAAAAGTACTCGTACGGGAAAAGTGGGAAAACGAGTGGAAAAGTATTAGTGACAATAAACTAAGACAAGTGAAAGAGACCATAGAAAGATGGGTTTCCATACTAAAACTAACCAGAACAGAATATATAGTATTACGAAGATTGAGAATCGAACATACGAAAATAACGCATGGACACCTTCTAAAAAATCTGGTGTGATACACTCACACAACTTCCTTTTACAGTGATCTTATAATTAGTCAAAAATTTAATTTTTAATTTTTAAGCATTTGTCAAAAATTTTCAAAAATTACGAATTCTACAAAAACGGTACAAAATAGAGCGTTAGTTGAAGAGACAAATTTTCTCTAAAATCTTAAGCAGAATTCAAAAATGTAATAATATACCGGGTGTTCCATTTGAAATAGGAGTTAATAAAAAAAATAGAAAAAAAAACAAAAGAAACCCACTTTAGAAGTTTTCAACTGGAAAATCACCTATCTCACGTCAATGCACATTAAAAATGTAATAAAAATGTAAAGTTTGAAAAAAATCGTTAGAGCCGTTTTTGAAAAAATCGAAAAAAACTGAAAAATCACAAGAGTAAACACCTACTTCCGGTTATGCGATTTTCTTCAAAAGCTTGCTGTCTCATCTACATAGTACACAAAACTTATATATGAAGTTTCAACGCCATACCTCTTTTCGTTTTTGAGATATTCTGTTCACAGACAGACACACAGACAGACAGACACACAGACAGACAGACACACAGACACACAGACCAATGAAAAAAAATATGTTTTTTGGGATCAGGGGACTCTAAAACGTGAAGATCTGTTGAAAACTCAATTTCGAATTTTTGGGGTGAATCCAATACTTCCTTTATCGTAAAAGGAAGTAAAAAAGAGCCAAAGCCAATCTGTGAAACCGGCAATACTCCGCTTAAATACTTTACAACATCCCTTATGTGAGTGCAGACAGTTTGAAGGCCAAAGAAGACAATCCCAACTGAAAATAAAACGTGAAGACGTGTTAAAAAATGACCATGAAGGGATACAAAAACTATTGACATGTCTTAAAGTGGCAGGCTTATTTATGTGTATATAAATAATAGAAACATTGTGATGAGAAAATTACTGTGAGTTATATTTATAAGGTGTCAAAGACCTGAGTAGTCAGGGCACCTCAAAATAAACAAATGTTCTATAAAAAAATATTTCTAGCTCTGCAGAATATGATTACTCTCAAAATTGGTCGGTTCGCTTAATATTAAGACTGTTATTACTCCTGAAAAATAATTTGTTTAATGAAAACTTACTTCAAATTTATGTGACAATTTCCATGAACGTCAGTGTCACTTCAAATTATGAAAATGGATTATCAATGACTATTTGTTACACTACCTGTTATTAAATAAAGATGAAATAGTAAGTAGCCCCTTTTCAATTACCTCACTTCACTCTTTTACGGTTTATTTTAGTTTGCTCAATAAATACCTGTAACTGTAACTCGAACTTGATCTGCTTTTCAATGATTCAAATGCATACCAACTGCTTACAGAAATTCCTCAAGCTGCAGACTAACCCCAGTATAGACTGAACCGTCACGAACTGCAAACACCCTTTAGAATGTCTCCTTCCCAAATCTTCAATCAGCAAATCCTCTAGCAGTAAATACAATGTGTCCCTTCCAAATCAGATGTTGACAACCCAAATATGTGAACCTCGATATGATGCAAGTCACAAAATTTCATTCTAATAAGTACAAGTCACAAAACGTCACTCAAATAAGAATCTCAGTAAAGTATAATATTCCAGCAAAGGCAGCTCACGCTATCCAATTCACATGATGTAATTAGTTAACAATAAACTAAGTTTAACATCCAATTCCAGAAATTACTTCAATTGCCTGTAGTATTCCAAATTATGGTCCTATCATACACATCCTTTCATTATCTTCAATATATAATCTTCTAGTTTTAAAATTTGCTTTATTTCTCTTCTCGAGAATTTTATATTAATTATAACCTTCATACACCAAATAGATTAATAAATCATATTATGAAAGAGTTTATTTTAAAATGTCAGCTTTTACAAATTATTATAACATGTTTTCTATCAAAATTTGTTTTGTGTTCAACATTCTATATAATCTATTATCACAGTTTTTGTTAACCCCCGCTGCATTGAATAACATTTCTCAAATAAGTATTTGATATCAATCTTCCACTCTATTTCAGGTAACATTTAAATCATGTAAGAACTCTTCTGTATCTTATTTTTCTTTGTTTAACTGAATTCAAATTTTATTCCATTATTTTACCAAATACATGTTAAAAATTATGATATCCCTTTTTAATACTTAAATTCATCTTATATGCAACTATTACAGTATTTGCAGATACAGCAGTTTCGATTGGAAGTTTTGGAAGCTAAGGCATCGATCAAATCACAGTCTCACCTCTACATTACGTAATAACAGAACAAGATGTCACGAAGGCACTCGCCCCCTCGTTCTCCGAATCCAAAATCGGAATGTGTGGTCCTGGGAGTGCACGCTGTGCAGGGTCAGTGTTTTGACAATAAGGCAATTATGGTCAGAAGCCCGTCCCACAGCGCCACCACTTGACAGATGATTAATTCGTTTGCTTTATTAAATTATCATCTCCAGGGACCAAGAGTCCTCGACAGTCAGCATCTGGTCGTTGCGTCCGCACCATCATATTTTCGAAAAAGCCAAGTCGCTACGCGTTATCAGCGAGGCTGCTCACTATTCCACCCACTCATTTGCAGTTGTAATTCGTTCCATTCAGCTGCTCAAAGGAGGCATTCAGCCCGAGCAGCTTCAAATGCGCAGCCTGCGAGGACTTGTTAAAAAGAATAAATACATTATGTAACGCGCTGAATGCACGGTAGCACTTTGTGTTTGCTTTCTAAAGGCTGACGGGTTATTTGTTGGGTTATTAAATGCTAGACGAAACTGTTACCTTTATTTAGCTGCTGCTCAAATATGGTGCTGCTCGATTTGTTGGTGCGGCTTTGTTCGGGGCGCTTCCAAACAAACCCACTGTTTCAAGCTGGCACTTGTGGGAACAGTGTTACAGAATGTTACCAGAAGTACCAAATATTAAAAAATAGAAGATGCACCTATAACATCAATGTAAAACAAGCAATCCTCCATAAAAAAGAAAATTTAACATGAAAGAGGAAGTTACAAGTTGCATGCTCTGAAACCAAAAAATAAGAATCATTTAAACAAAGTTGTAAACTTATTGAAATGACAATATATAAAATGTGGCAAAAATACATAAAAGAAATAAAAATAACAGAACTCTATAATAGTTATTTACTATACAAGTGGAATAAAAGCATTAGTGATATACTGTACTGGCTCCACGTTATGGCGCCTATTTTATGTTATAATTAACTTTTACTATACTTTAGTTTATTTTCAATCAATCATTATGTAGAAAACATTATTCTCTTAACTAAAACACAGGTCAGATTCATTCATAATCTAGACTGCTTTTATTCCTGAAATTTGATTCTTTTATTTCATGACAACTTGTACGTCTGTCACCTGTCACTTCAAATTATTCAAGTGCAAAATCAATTACAAATACCTTCTCGTTACATTACTTGTCATTCAACAATATCAAATAGTAGGTACTCCCCTATTTAAAGTTACCTCATTTCACTCTTTCTATATTTTTCTTTCAGTTTTTACTTAAATACCTGTATTCTGTCACCATGGACCTCGATACTCTCCTTTACCAATCCAAACGCATCCAGCAATCTCACAGAGATCTCCCAACGTCCAAACAAAAATCCTAGTACGAAGTCCACCAAACATCTGGATCCGCAAAGAACCCGGCCAAACACGATAAGGTACCTACCAACTTTCTCCAGCAGAACTGTCAGCAGCAAACGCCTTCCACGTCTTTCTACCAAAATACTCAAGCCACCGACGACCTAGTATCACGAACCTCGACTAGATGCAAGTTACAAGATGTCATTTCAATGACAAACTTGTCGAATTAGAACTCCATTAGATGAAAACCTTCTATCCACCCCATAAAAGGCTCACTCTGCTAACAATCTCGATGTAAACCATTTCCAGTAAAACCATTCGCTGTTATCCAATTCATATGGTGTAATGCAACTTGACAATAAACTCAGTTCGGCATCCCATTCCAGAAATTTGCTTTTATAGATTATATACTGTATTACTTAGGTATTCTCATCACATCCATTTTATTCATCCATATCGTCTTCATATCTTTTAATCTTTAAAATTTACTTTTTATTTTTTCCACGCCAATTTTAGTTTAATTCACAACTCTTTTACATTCCAAACAGCTTATAACTTTTATAAAGGGTTTATTTTAGTAATTTTAGCCGCTGAAAAATGTATTACATGTTGTTGTACCAAATTATTTTTACATACTGATAAATATTAGATATCTCCTTAGTGATTTAGTTTAGCATATATTTCATAGTACAACACTTTATAGAAACTTTATTATATTTATCTAACACCCACTATGTTGAATGGTAGTTCTCGAATAAGTATTTGCCATTAATTCTCCACCTCATTTCAGATAATAATTAAATTATGTTAAAATCCTACTGTTTCTTATACCGGGTATCCATGCTCAAAGTCGAACATAGGCAATTAACATTAGTACATTCAGTCGTTCTTCATTGAAATAATTCATTTTTCTGTAGATAATTTTAACAGACGTTGACAGAAAATACCTGATTTACGCCAACTAATTACCAATTTTTTTTGACAAATGCTATCGAATTGAAAAGCAAGGCATGGCATATTTAAAAATTCCCAAGTTTTAAATTAGTATTTTAAAATAACAATCGCATCTTGAATATTATTATTGGTATCACTTGATGCGTAATAATTTTATGTTTCCATTGATACCATTACCTTCCGTGTAAGTTGAATTGGCGAGCAAGAATCGGTAAAAACGTGCAATGCAACGTTAATCGCCTATGTTCTACTTGGAGACCGGACACCCGGTATAGCATTGTTCAAATGAATTTTAAATTCTATTTCATTTCTTTACCAAATACATTTTAATAATTTTGATATCTTCTCACACTTAAATTCATCTTTGTTATTTAATACTGTATTCTTTTTACCTTTTTAATGTGATATTAAACCCTTATAATTATTAAAGACCATTACAATACGTGTGTGTAAGTTACAAACGAATGCGTAGCACGAGTTGTGTAAGCACACAAGTATATTAATCATACATTATCACACATATATTGTACAAAATTTTATCTACAACTGCCTAAAATTGAGAAAAAGTGCATTAAGAGAAATGTCAGATCTGTCATTTTCAAATATTTTAGTAGGCAATGTCATTATCTCATTCATTTGACACTATTTCAGTCACCCCGTCTGTAGTATTCTTGGAAATTTGTTGCATTATATTATTCACTGGTATATTACATATCAGTAGATTCCAGAAGTCCCCTTGTTCAATGCAGGTTTTATCTGTGTCCAACTGGTTAATTATTTCTATTATGGTGTGGGGTATACAATGTTTGCTTATTAGTTCTAATGCGTCTTTCAGTAAGACTCCGTGAAAAACTATTTCTAGATCAACAAAGCACATTTAGTGGCTTATTCTTGTAACGGGCTAGTTAGTGTCACCTTGGCATTTAATAATTAGCTTGCTATATTTAAGCCAAACTGTATTTCTTACATTGTAATAATTAGGTTAAGACGATTTATGTATTTAAAACATGCATCGAGTGTTTTGCGCGTCAGATTGTACGGCACAAATTTAACTGTCGCTGTTGTTGCGACTATTAATAGAACAAAGTAAGTTGTGCGCGAACGAAGGCACGGGGAGTCAGTCGCTCGCTAGTAGGCGACAGGTGCGTTTGTCCAAACAATTGAGGGTTTATGTGTTGCCCTGCGTTAAAAATAATCAACGCCTCATTATTCCTGAGCTGAAATACAGCCTTGAGAGCACATAACCACCTTGAAAACAACATCGGGGTACTGATAATTCTTCGTAGCAGGTAGCTACTATTCTAGCTTCAAAGAAGCCAACCGATCTTGTCAATGTACGAGACCATTTGGAGCAACTATAACGAAAGGTTAGTTATTACAAATAAAACCCAAGCTTGAATGCCCCCTAGAAGCGTAATTAGTAAATTACACCAAGTTGCATCACCCTTGGTGCGCGACAGTACGTAGCAAATACATCATCCTGCTGAAACATCACGCGAGAGTACGCCTTGATGGTATGATTTGTTTTATTGACTTAGCGTTGAGCATTGAAAATCACACTCTTATTTAAAGTGTATCTAAACAGGTAGATTCAGCATAAAACTCGTGGACATTTTTTAGCTATTGTTGATACCGTATGCAATATTTCTATATTACTATTGTATATCCTCGTTATGTATTTTTATGTATGTGTGTTCTTTTTCCGAGTATATGTATTTTCATGTAAACCGTTTGGTTTTTATTCCTAGCAAGATTTGCATGCATGCTTACAGCATTATAGGTGATAATAGGCAGGTCGGAACAATCTATACTGACATCCCTTAACCATGCGCGGGCCTTGTGCTTCTACGACTGGGTTAACTAGCAAACAAAGGGCAATCTAAATTCATAGTAAAGTAGAGTACAGGGCACGGGAAAACGCCGCATTACAGTTAATTGCAGCAGTCCAAGATCGCACTCTTCTAAATTCCTGTTCTTTTTACAGTGTTATTTTATTGGATATTGTTTTTTCGCCCAACAACTTAGTTAACACTTTTGCTCTCGTGCATTCTGTGGTAACTGTCTGTTCTATTTTTGAATATTGGATGAAACTCAGGTATTTTTCTATGTTTCAGGATGATATTAAACAGTTTCTATAGTTCAGCTGCTATATGTATTTGACTACAGTCTAACATTTCGTTGTTTTTATGATCTATACCTTCACATTTTCTACCCCATAGCATTTTAATGCATTTGGTGTCTGTTTCGCTTTTCTGAATTGTTATTTCTTTTCAACTATTTTCTATTAACTTTTCTGGTTTTGGTGCTCTTAGTTTATTTTTCCCCTCATTTCTGATTCCTCTATACTTTTGTAATTTTTAATTTTGTAATTACTCTTACGAGAAGCTTATATCTCGTTTATTATGTGACTTTTAGTTCTTAAGAAGTCAAGTTTATTTCCTACGCACTTTTTACCAAGAACTTCGTTTGTGTTGTTTAATAAGTTAATAAGTTTTTCAGGTTCTAGGTAAATTGCTCGAATGCAATTGCTCGAAAACGAATTGCTCGAAATCAGTTGCTCGAAAGTCAATTGTTCGAATGTGACTTTGCTCGAATTGCAAATTTCTCGAACAGCAATTTCTCGATTATCTGTTGTTCGAAAAAAATCAAGTTGTGAAATAACCTTAACTTAAGAGTTCATATCTTCTTCTTCTTCCACTTATTGTAGGCCAGCGGCCTGCTATAACCACACTTTCCTGTTACCACTTACTACAAAAGATTTTGAAGATTTTAGTATTGACGCATTATTTAAGACCACATAAATTCGAGCAAAACATTTTCGAGAAATTGCGGTTCGAGGTACTTGTATTTTGAGAAAAGTTACATTCGAGCATTTTGATTTTCGAGCAATTGATTTCGAGCAATTGCATTCGAGGAATTTGCCGGAGACAAGTTTTTCATGCTGTTTCTGTTCCACCACTCAGTATTGGATTTATAAGCTTTCTGTTGTAGCCGATGCTTTCGTCAGAAAATAACTCTATTTTAAAATATTTTCGTGTGGTGTTGTTTCTACTCAGGTCTTTCTTTAGTTCTGTTCTATTCAGCTGTGGTGACTGTATTATTAACTTTGCAGGTGTTGATTTACAATCACTTCCTATCCATCTCGAGTTTAATACTCTTATATCTTTGGTATTTTGTAGGTGTATTAATATTATGTTTTGATCAAAAATTGTTGATGTATATCTTCTACTGTTGTTAAAAGTTCTTTTATATCGCATGTTATTGTTGAAAAATGCATTGTTCATTCCTAATTTACAATTAATAGAAACTGAATACCATTGTTAGTTCGGGTTTCTTCATGTAATGTTTGCGTTATTCTTAGTATTGGTATATTATCTGGTGCATTCATATCTTCAAATTCTAGGATATATTTTGTTTCTCTTATTTTTTATTATATCTTTCAGATTCTGATAGAATTCATCAAAATTTGTTTTAGGAAAAACGGCTGCCGAAATTGTTTTAAAGCTTCGAAGGCTTTCAAGGAATAAGCTTTAGGAAGAACGCAAGTGTACTGGTGGTACTAGCATTTTAAATCAGGTTAGTTGAAACGCAAGTACCACTAGTTACATGTTTAACAAAACGCTATTAAAGATGATTGAAGGATTCACAGATATTTAGGGAACTCAAATTTTGGAAATCCTGCAATTTTGGATCGACTTTGGCTTTTGAAATTCTTATTTAAGAAAAAATCCACGCACTTTCATTTTCCAAATTCAATATAATTCTCAAATTTTCTATTACTTTTAAATTTACTATTTAAAAGGAGAACACTTCCGTGGCTTGAATGAATAAAATGTACATAATTTCTATTTCAAGAACCACGACCCGCCCCTTCAGAGTTGAAGTTTATTGTTAAAAAACATGTTTTAATTTTTTTACCTAAGAATTTTTCTAAAAATTAGTATGTACATCAATAATTTCTTTTTAAAAATATTGTTAGCTTAATGTTTTATTCGACACTCGAGTGCCTATACAAACCTAAATTCAGTTACTTTTACAATAAACTTCAATTTGATTGCAACGAAAATAAAAACCTGAGCTGATAATTTGAGCCACAATTTCAGGAAACATTAATTTTTAAGCAAAGCTAACGAGTCCGTTACGATGCATTTTACAACCACGACTCGCTTCTATTACCATCCTAAGCACCAGCAACAAAGTCGCTCATCAAATCGAAATTGAGGTCTTCAGCCTGACCATTCGATAGTTATCGAATGAAACTGTTAACCGGCGCTAATACGACGCCCAAGGGAAGGCACATCCAACATCTGTCTCCGCGTTAAATCAAAGTTGAGCACGTATTACAGCAGTTACAATAACCCACATGGGGCCGCGATGGAGTCCTAATAACTGCGTTTGCTGGGACTCTAAACGATTGCTGCTGCCCGAGTTAATTGCCCTCGACAAGCACTAGGGTATTTCTTAGGGCATTTGCGGCCGGAGATTAATAACGAAGTCTATTTTGAGGTTAGGCAATAAGGTACTTGGTTTTTGTAAAGCCCGAACAGATGAAGAGATTCGTCTGAAAATTCCAATTACAAGAGCACCGTTTTTTTCAAGTATACGAGTATCTATTTAGCTGAATGTTGACTAAATAAGGCTAAGTTGTAGTATTTAGTGCTGGTTGATTCTAAAAGTGCTCGGTTTTCAGGTATATGAAAACTTATTGAAAACTTAAATTTCCTTAAGAGTACTATTCTGTTGAAATTATTAATTATTTCGATGATTTAAGTAAACGTCCGTTGAGCACCTAAAAAATGTATTTAAATAACGGTCTACAGTGAATATTCTGCTATAAGTGTATGATCCACTAATGTTATTACCAAATCAGTCAACTGCAACATTTAATAAAAGCATTGCTAGAGTTTCCAGGAAGAAGAAAATGTCGAATAACTCACTTTATTGACAAAAATATTAAAGTCAATTGGAAGCACTGCAATAAGGCTACTTTATCTTCATCGGTGTTGTTATAGACTATTTTAAGAATAGGCCAGCTTAACATTCAATCTTTATTACCTAAAATTTCAAATTTAAAAGTTTTTATTGAGCAAAATAAAATAGATATTCTTACTGTTTCAAAAACTTGGCTTAGTCCTGGCATATTAGATGAATTTGTACATGGGTACATTTTCTTAAGAAGGGATCGTGGTGGACGAGCAGGGGGTGTTGGTATTTACATACGTCACTCAATGAGATATTCCTAAATTACTATACCACACGATAATATTGAACAAAAGTGGATTATTGTACATCATGGTAAGGAGAAATTAGTTTTCGGATCGCTGTATAATCCACATCAAAGGGATTATGTACACTTTTTAAATGAGTTTGAAAATTCCCTTATTCATTGCTTGCCATACTTAGATAACATAGTCGCCTTGGGTGATTTTAACATTGATTTTTCTAAATTTGAAAATCCTGCTACTCTCCTTAGCATAGAATTTCGGCTTAGACCGCGTAGTATTTGTAGATGAACACCCAGCATTCTCTGGCTTAATGTGCCTTGCACCTTGTGAAGTCGAGCAAAAACCCGGGCGATGGCCATGCTCTTTGGTGGCTCGTGTTGTGCAAGGCACATTAAGCCAGAGAATGCTGGGTGTTCATCTACAAATACTACGAGGTCTAAGCCGAAATTCTATGCTAAGGAGAATAATTCGAGTAACCGCGAAAGCCTCAAACAGTACAATCCTGCTACTGTAAGTTTACAAAATTTATTAGATTCTATGGACATGCATCAAATCATCGACCGGCCACCTAGAATTACTGCTTCCTCTTCTTCATTAATTGATTTGGTAATTGTGTCAAATTGCTCTTCGACAGCAGGGAGTGGTGTAGTTGATTGTCATTTTTGAGATCATGATTTATTATTGATTCTTTCTATTCTTACTTTACCAATATGTCCCAATCATTTAAGCCTTTGTGACCTTGCTATTCTTACTATATTTGGTTCCCCTGACAGATTTTTAGTTCGTGATTAGTTTGCTTTCTAACAAGTCATTTTAATTTTTACTCCTGAATATCTTCTTTGGTACTTTCATTGAGGCGTCAGTACCAAAACCCTTCACGATGGCTTAAGTACTACTAGAGTTCAAGATGAAATTCGCAGATTAAAAACACACATTAATTAAATAAACTCACAGGATATCCAATTAAGAAAGCCAACAGCTTAATCTCTCATCTTGCAGCTCACAGAAGATTAAAGAAACGATAGCCCATAGTCGTACACCCACAGCAATAACATTAATATCGCTGTTGACAATTAAATCAATTACACAATGAGTGTAACCACTGGATAACTTCTCCTCTCCTATGTAGTACATTCAATTTATTTATCTATGGCTCCACCAGCAAATTGTAAACTCTCTTGTAACTTATAGAAAATTATGGCTTTCGAGACTGTTGTTATCTTCATTTAACTTTGTTGGTCCTTCTTCATCTCCATTTTGATTTTTAATATATTTTTGTGCGTATTCCTCTTTTTGTTCTTATGCCACATTTAATGCATCATCAAAATGAGGTTCCCCAACTCTAATCCACATTATTTGCCATTTTTCTTAGAAAATTGCTTGCTTGGTGGTCTGTTAGTACTCTCCTTACTCCTTTGTAGAAACTTCTTATTTCATTATGTTTGTGATTTTCTTCTATTTTATTAATTCATCTTCCACTATATTTCCTTCTTTGTTCCTCGTTTTTTCTGTTTCCTTTTTTAGAATTCCCAGTCGTAATTTTCTCTGTTTATCCAATCCTCTCTTAAATTCTTTATCGAACTATTTTTCTCTATCTCTTATATGCCTATCCTTACTACATTCAACTGATGATTTCATTACTTCACTCATCGCTCACCATATTACAGTTTTATTTGTGGGACTTGAACTATCATTCAGCTTTTCCTGATATTCTGCTGCTTCCTTTTCCTACATTCATCTATTTAAACTACTTTATTTTTTCGATTTTCCTTTGCTTCGCTTTCTTGTTACGGGTTCAATTTGCTTTATTTCTGTACCTAGCTTCTTGTAACTTCGTATGGTATCTATATATACATGTTTCTATTAATACACCATCAATTTGGTTCACGTAAAAACCATCAGGTGATCTCCAAGTTTCCTTATGGATTTCCTTTCCCTGGCATTGTGTAGTTTAATTATCATGTATCTTCTTTTGTAAAATCGGTTAATAGTTATCTATTTTTATTCGTTATTGCTTGTTTATTATATTCTTCTAAGGTTGAACAAAAAGCATAATCTTTGTTAATTTTGGCATTAGCGTCGCCCAAAATTACTTCAGACATTATTTCGGTATTTTGTCATATTCTCTATCTAGCTTATCCTAAAAATATTCTCTTTATTCCATATGTGCTCATCCTGTTCGATATCGGTTTAAATTCTACCATGGCTGACTTAAGAATCTTGCTTATAAAAAAAACCTATTCAAAGAATTCTGTTTACTCCCTTAGCGTTGAAGAAGATATAGTCATCCAATTCGATTGATTAATGTTTTTGCTTAGTTTCTCGGTTAGCACCTTTTCAAATTTATATTTTTTGTTTCTTAAATCAAGTGTTCTAATCTTCGTTCTTTATGCGTACCCGAGTACTTATCATTAATAAAATAGTATATTATAGCATGAGGGACTAAAGAACATCATTAAATCTCGCCCGTATAGCCCTCAGGGAATAATCACTCAAGAGACTCAGGCACTGATATACGCCATTTTTTGCACTTTTGGGAAGATTATCATCAAACATTTGAACAATTTGGAAACTGACAATTACAATTTTACAATTTTACAGCAGGCCCAGAATAGCCTGAATCAGTTGGCAGTACTTAAGTGTATTGTCAGTCTATGTCAAATTCGAGATTTGCAGGTTAAGTTTTGCGTCAGTGTGTGTCAAATGACAAACAAAACCTAACCTACTAACCTCGTGTGTACATACATTTACCATACTTACGGTAACATTTTTACTTTAGTCCCTAGGGACTATAGTATTTAACATTACTGGCTTGGTAAGAGGGTTTTTACTGGCGAATAGAAGGAGCCAGTAAAACCTGTTACCTTTCGTGTATTGTTGAATATTTTATTGGTTCCTCCCTTGTAAATAACTAGAAATTTACCATTTATTCAAAATGTCAAACTGACAAGCAACTAAATTCATCAATATGACACATACTAAGGAAGACAACTCTGGCTTTGCACGCTATCATTTATCTATGAGCACGCTTGTAAAACGGACAGTTAACTTGAAAAAGATTTCACAAGTTAGAACTTGTTAAAATAAACTTTCTTGATTAATACAGTGACTTGATAAATTGATGTTTTCAAGTGAGGAACAAATAAAAGTAATTACTTAAGTCCCTAGAGATTAAGGGCCAGTTCTACAATGCAAGTATATACCTAGAATAAGCTTTTCGAGGTATAATTGTCATAGTTTCCTTTGTTACAGCAATCGTTACTAGGGTATTTATACCCCGGGCAACTTTATCCTTGGTTTGTAGAACCGGCCCTAAATGAGCTACTTTAGTCCCTGAAATAAGTGACTAAAGTGCCAACTTTAGTCCCGAAAGTGCAAAAGTTTCTTATTTTCTAATTTTTTTAAATTGTTTTCATGTTCGGTTTCATTTGCCAAGCAGGGCCTAAACCAAGCAAGCTTCTCTGCATTTACTTAGTAACCTTTGAGTTTCTTTATAATGCTTCCTCACTCATTGCTTCTACAACTTTCTGTTAATAGGTTATTCCTCTCTACAAATGCATTGAATTGTCCAGCTGTCCATTTAACAATGAATTCATTGTAACATACTGTATAAACAACTTAAAATTTAGCTATTCACTTTATGTAATTTTTACTTCCTTTTACTATAAAGGAAGTATTGGATTCACCCCAAAAATTCGAAATTGAGTTTTCAACGGATCTTCACGTTTTAGAGTCCCCTGATCGAAAAAAACATATTTTTTTTCATTGGTCTGTCTGTGTGTCTGTCTGTGTGTGTGTCTGTGTGTCTGTCTGTGAACAGAATATCTCAAAAACGAAAAGAGGTATGGCGTTGAAGCTTCATATATAAGTTTTGTGTACTATGTAGATGAGACAGCAAGCTTTTGAAGAAAATCGCATAACCGGAAGTAGCTGTTTACTCTTGTGATTTTTCGGTTTTTTTCGATTTTTTCAAAAACGGCTCTAACGATTTTTTTTAAACTTTATATTTTTATTACATTTTTAATGCGTATTGATGTGAGCTAGGTGATTTTCCAGTTGAATACTTCTAAAGTGGGTTTCTTTTGTTTTTTTTCTATTTTTTTTATTAACTCCTATTTTAAATAAAACACTCGGTATATTATTACATTTTCGAATTCACCTTAAAATTATAGAGAAAATTTGTCTCTTCAACTAACACTCTATTTTGTACCGTTTTTGTAGAATTTGTAATTTTTGAAAATTAAAAATGAAATTTTTGACTAATTATAAGATCACTGTAAAAGGAAGTTGTGTGAGTGTATCACACCAGATTTTTCACTTTTGGAATTAGTTCAGCTAAGGAATTGTGCAACATATGTGAAAATACACCTTCTGTGAGTATTTGTTTATTATCGCAATTAAAGTATCTGCTATATAGTTTAAAGAGTCGAACAACAAATATATTGTGTTATCGCCAATGCCTCATTTTAACCATCTATTTTTTTAAGCCCTAGAGGTAGAAAAGAAGTGGAAGAAGACCTCACCCTTATTCACAACGTTGAAGCATTTGCGTTTCTTCGAATCTGCTGACCACAGGAAGGCCATTTTAGGAATCAACCTAGCTTGCTCGTAAAACTCCTGGCAGGAGGCGTCGCTCGCGCCAGCCGCGATGGAGCTGTCCAGCACTGTTAATCAACACTCAAGTTAGAAGCCAAAAGTCGTTAGGAAGGATAATTACAGAGGTCGTGACCGGCTACTGCAGTTCCGTCTGCGGCCGCGACAGTGACACGGGCGCGCGTGTCGGTCCGCCCCTGCATTAGCGCGGGCCCCGCTTTGTAATTACGCCGGCGCCGCCACTGCCCTCGCCGTCACTTAGAGCATGATGAGCTAATTTTTCCTAATACTCCTCTGCGCCAGGCCGTCCACGCCCGCCGAGGTGCATTTTGTTGCAGAGTGGATAAATGCACATATTTTGCCGTGACGAGCAGGAGCTGCTTTTTCACGAGAATTTAAAAGCATGTAAAAATGTGTTTAAATTACAGGAACATCAAATACGCCCTTATTTATCACTTTACCAAATACTTTACTAAGGCGCTGTATAAAAATGCGAAGAAATTAGTAGAGGGGCCTTCCAATCCTTCTTCAAGAGCAGTTTTAGCCAACATACGAACGTATTGGTTTAACACAATGAAAATTTGAAGACTCATAATACCTACTCTCATTCTCCCAAATTCCACATATCCTTCAGCAACTTGAACCTTGCGCAACGATGCACCAAAGATTGAAATGCAGTCTTGTAAGCTAGAAACATTCAGAGGTAATAGACGAAGCACAAGATCGTGAAATATGGACTACAATAATTTAAACAATAAATACTCATACATAATGCCGCTACATCCTTATCAAGGGCAAACGACTGAAGAGGAGGATTAGCAAAGCCGTTACTGCTAATGTTAGACAAATTTTATGCATTTTGAACTGAGTGACAGTCTTTTAGATCAAAGTGGCTGCGTGGAGCAGTATCATGTGGAATAATTTAATGTTTCCTATCGATGGAGTTCTTTTATGGTCCGGTGGGCAAGCTTCTCTTTCTCTCTCTCTCTCTTTTTTCTCTCTCATTCTGCATTTAACATCTTTCATCTATTTAAAAGACTCAACATCAGCTTTTAAACCTATATAGAAGCTCTCTTGAGACTTTAGTGCAAAATTTTTTTAATAGCGGCATCAACTTTTTGAATGTTGCTGTCGATTAACTACCATTTGTGTTACACTTTCTTTGGATTAACGCAAAGAATGTGAAACCTCGCCGACCTTCAGTACTGAAGGAAAAGGCTGCCATTCATAGTTTATAATTATTTAAAATAATATTTTGCCACCAGTGTATGAGCATGAGACTGTTCAATGGGCTAAAGCTGTCTAACCCACCCTTAGAACATATTTTTGTGCTACAGATAACATTTAGAAAAAGCGAAATACATTATAGATTAATGGAAAGACTTATCGTTATCCAAGGAAAAACTACATATCTTGAATGAAAATGGGAGGGTATAAGGAGCCACTGATGAAAAGTACATTTTATTTTATTAGTAGAAGACTATGGTATGATAACAAAAAGCAGTAGCTGGATAAATTAGAAGATTGAAAGATAGAATGTAATTGCAGTAGTTGAAAGATATTAATGCTCCAATGTCAAAGGTTCGGCAAAAATGAAGAAAGATAATACACAGAAAATAAACAGCAAATAACTAGTGGCAGGCCAATAAGTAAGTAGCCGATGTAAGGTTACATAACAAAAAAACAGCATTAAAGATTAACCGACAAAGTGACAGAGAGCTAACTAGCGAGTAGCTGGTGAGAACTGAATCAGTAAGTAACCGATGTGAGGTTACCTAACAAACAATCCTGGTGGAAGGTTAGCCAACCAACCGATAGAAAGTTAAACAGCAAGTAACTATAGCAAAAGGGAATTAGTAAGGAACTAATGTGAAATTACCTAACGAACAATCCTACTGGAAGATTAACCATCAAACTGGTAGAAAGCTAACCAAGAAGTAACTAGAGAGAGGTGAATCAGCAAGTAACCAATGTCAGATTACCTAACAAACAACTCTGGTAGAAGGTTAACAAACAAAATGGTAGAAAGCGAACCAGCTAGTGACACCATCGTAATTGAAATTATAGAGAATCGATAGTGATTCTCCAGTTGTCCCTGTCCTGAGCCAGTTGGAAGGCATCGTGCAACCCTGTGTGTAGCAGATCTTCAACTCCATTAGTCCAACGAGTTGGCGATCTGCCTCTTGGCCTCTTGCCTTCTACCTTGCTTTCAATCATAAGTTTTTCGCTTGTTCCTGTTCGCCTGGAAATATGACCGAGATACTGAAGGTAAGAACGATTGATCATTCTTAGCAACCGGGTGGTGATGTGCAATTCGTCCAATATCGATGTATTCGTCCTATGTTTATTACACCATCCCTTTTGTAGGAGATTTTAATGTATAATAAAAATTAGTGATATCTACCCTGTTTGCTTAATTCACAGAAGTAATATCAATAATAATGTATATAATTCTCACTTACCTTGTTGCTTTCAACTGAATGATATATTGACATATATCATACTTTCATAATTGACTTTGAAATTATGTCATGTTTAAATATACCTCGGCTAGCCAGCTTATTTAGCAATTGAGACTCTCTGTACTTCCCAGCTGAATGAGTTAATGTCAAATATATATACTGTATTAATGAATTGTACTTTGAATGACCAAATAAATATTAGTTTGATTATTTTAAATCACACTCTTAGTACTTGAGTTTGAATCTAATTAACTGTTATAGTGTATTAAACGTTTGAACTGACATTACAAATTAATAGTCAGATTAAAGTTGTCAAAATTATTTAATTAAATGAAAGTTCCAATAAATGCGGTTAAATACTTTTTAAAATAACTAGACCAAAATGATAAATTTCTAATTATAAAGATCGAAACCGTCGAGTACTCAAATCACAATATTAATTTAGAAAACTTAATATTCTAATATTCTCTAAATCTAAATACAAGTTTTAAATTCTAAATTTGCCGTATCCAAACTGTTACTAGAATACACTAACCTTCAACAGCCGAACTCGTACTTGGGATGTTGCTCTAATATCAGTTTCACACTGATCGAAGTCGTCAAACACCTACTTGAAGATGATGATGACCCATAAAAGCTCGTTGTAGGCAGACTTGACCGTTTAATATTTTATTAAAACGGTATTGCAGCATGCCACACACACAAACACTCACTAAACTGATGACTTGTACACCAATGACCACTTGAAATGGCTTCTATAAATCTCCAACTCACTATGTGAAGACTAATATTGACCCCTTGGTCAGTATTTGATCGTGCAGAAGGCTATTCTTACTAACACGTATCAAATTGAATTATATCCTCACAATTAAAGGTATTATTCGACCTTTAATGTGAATATTTTGACTGATAATCTTTAAATTATAGAAACTTTTCAACCCTTGTAAACAACCTCTTGGTTGCTAATATTTACTGCCACCCGTTATTCTCTTACACTTGTTATCCCATGATACCCTTTTGATATCTTGATATTAATTGAAAATAATTAAGCATTCTCACAGCATGCTACATTACAGTTTATTCCCCCCAATTTTTTCATTTAAAAGATCTCTAACGAGCTTTTATGTAAAAATTGATATTTGTCTATTTTAAATTATTTACAATTAACCTTAACTCATTTCAAAAATATTAAAATTCTAAAAATTAACCTTGTTAACCAAGTTACTCTGTATTTACATCATTATTAAGGTAACCCCATGACATAACTTCTTTCCAATTAACCTTTTTATCTACATTATTGTGATATACTATAACCTGATTTACTACATTATTGATATTATTCTCATGATAATACTTCTTTAAATTATAAGCATTTTGGGTATACTTATACCTATTTTCCCCAGGATAATTTAGAACATAGGCATTTTCCCCTACTTCCTTGACCACTTCATATGGACCTTCATATAGTAAAAAGAACTTCTTAATCGTTTTTTCTATTACTGACGATTGTAAGTGATTTCGAACTAATACTAAATCGCCTCTCATGAATTTTATAGGACGTTCCACATTCTTATCATGTCTTCGTTTTCTTCTTTGAGCCTTTGATAAAAAAACTTCTTGTGCTAACTGTATTTTTAGATCTGTAGTTGTGTCAATTCTTTCAGGAAATCTGATTAAATTTTCTATGATTCTAGTCGGTTTATGACCTTTCATTAATTCATAAGGTGTTGATCCTGTAGTATCACTTTCCACACAATTTAACCAATCTTCTATATGTTGTACATAACTTGGCCAACTTGTATGCTTCATATTACAATAACACCTAAACATTCTGCCTAATTCTCTCATGATCCTTTCTACTGGATTTGATTGTGGGTGATAAATAGCAGAATACCTGTACTGTATCCCCTGTTCATTAAGTTTTTCTTTCCATAATCTGCTTGTAAATTGTGATCCATGATCTGATAAAATTATAACTGGCTTACCTATATTAATTATAAAATCATTTAAAATTCTATTTAATAATGATTTAGTATTTGGTTTCTTGATTGTATATAGTTTAACAAATTTTGTAAATATATCTCTCATTACAAATATACAAGTAACTCCATACTTTCCTCTAGGTAAAGGACCAAACAAATCTACAGATACTATTTGTAATGGTTGTAATGCTTCAATGTTCGTCATGAGAGTTTTCTGACTTTTGTTGCTTACTTTAGTTCTTTGACATAAATCACAGTATTTTAATATTTTCTGAACCTTACGTTCTATATTTGTAATATAACAAGTTTCTTTTAATAGTGCAGTACATTTCTTGATACCAAAATGTCCATACATTTGATGATACTCATTTATCAATTCTCTTTCTAACTTTTCTGGAATACATAGTAACCACCATTCTTCACTTCTCTTGCTTCTTCTAAACAATATATTTTCATGAATCTTATAATTTAATTTCAATTCACCACTCTTTCCCTGTTCATTCGTTACCATTTCATTCTTTATCCAAAATATATTTTGATCCGTGTTCTGATCATTTTCTATATTGTTAAGTAAGTTAGGTAATTGTGTTCTTGGAATTACTTCTCTAGTCAAAGCTACTAGTAATGGATTCAATTTCTTTTCATCACCGTACACATATCTAGATAAGAAATCAGCTACTAAATTATCCTTACTCTTGCAATATTGTATTTTGAGTTTATATTCTTGCAAATACATACTCCATCGCATCAAACGTGCACTCAAAGCTTTACAGCTACTTAAAAATTCTAAAGCTTTATGATCCGTTAAAATTATAGTTTCATATCCCAAAATATAAGTTCTAAATTTTTTGCAAGCAAACACTATGGCTAATAGTTCTAACTCAGTGGTCATATAATTCTTTTCAGCTTCTAGTAATGCTCTACTAGCAAAAATTACATTTTCTGTTGAACCATCTTCGTTTATTTGAAACAAATGTGCTCCTAATGCACAACCCGATGCATCAGTTGCAATATAAAATGTTTTGTTGAAATCTGGATGTGAAAGAGTTACTATCTTAATAAATCTTTCTTTTATTTGTTGAAAAGCTTCTTGCTCCTCCATTCCCCATTTCCATTTATTATTCTTCTTTAATAGATGAGTAAGTTTAACTACAGACGAAGCATAGTTGCAGACAAACTTTCTATAAAAATTACATATTCCCAAAAATGATTGTAATTCTTTTTTGCTTTTAGGTGGCTTAAAATCTTGAATGGTCTTTATTTTATCAGGATCCACGTTAATACCTTGAGGACTAATTACATATCCTAAAAATTTTATGTGGTCCATCAATAGATCTGTTTTATCAGCATTAACTGTCATACCTGCTAATCTAAGTTTCTCCAAAACCAAAGCTAATTGACTTCTATGTTCACCTAATGTTTTCGAGGCTAAAAGGATATCATCGACGTACACCGTTGCAAACGATAATACTTCTGGACCCAAAACATGATCTAAACATTTACTGAATACAGCAATTGATACATTCAATCCAAAAGGTAAAACTTTAAATTGATAACTCCGACCATTTACTAAGAATGCTGTATATTTTCGAGACGTTTCATGCAATCTGATTTGCCAATAACCACAAGTTAAATCCAAAGATGATAAAAATTTAACACCATTAAATTTCTGTAGTAATTCATCTATTGATGGTGGTGATTCTCGATCTTCTACTAATATTGTATTCAACCTTCTAGCATCCAAACAAATTCGTACCGACCCATTCTTTTTTGTAACTACGACTATGGGATTAGAATAAGGTGAATCTGAATGTTCAATGATACCAAAATCTAACATTCTTTTTATCTCTTTTTCAACTGCTGTTCTTTTTGCAAAAGGAATTGGATAAGATTTTTGTACAAATACCGTTTCATCCTTAATGTTTAATTTACAAATAAAACGATTACATAAGCCTGGCTTATCAGAAAAGATTACATTATATTCTTCTAATATATCTTGTATCGGATATAATTTCTCCTTATTAAATTGTTTATTTAACTGATGTATTGTTAAAGTTGGTTCTGTTTCAAACTCCACTCCTTCAACATTCATGTATTGCGTTTCATTATTTGTTTCTTTTAGATCCTTCAAAACTAAATTCAAATCTTTTTGTAATTGTAATGATTCGCTTAACTCATTGTTGTTTTCAAATAGTATCTCCTTTATCTCAAACCTTGTTTCATCTTGTATATTTAAATTAACTGTTGATATTAACTTCAATTCATTCGATACAATTTTATCTTGGTTAGAATTATTTTTAAAATAAACTTCATGACATTGTCCTGCATCTACAAATTTCATTATCTTACTGTTAAAATTCAAATTAGTTTTAACCTTGTACATCCAATCCATGCCTAAAATGGATGTAGTATTTAATTGATTAATAATTAAAAATACTATTTTATGTTTTGAACTTCCCATATTTACCAACATTAATGCCTGCTTTTTGACTTTTCTAATTCCCCCAGTGACACCTTGAATTGTTAAACCCACTGATGGTAAGATAGGTATTTTATTATTTTGTTCTAATATTCTTACGAACATTTCTTCCGACATTACACTCACCGAACTACCCGTATCTATTAACAAGTCTTGCTTAATACCTTCAATCTCTACATTTAAATAAGGTAAATCCTGATTTACTAATTCTTTTTCTTTTTCCGAAACATCACATGCCAAATCAACTACATTATGAACTTTTTGAATTTTGTTATATTGTTGAAAATAATTTTTCACAAAATTTATATGCTCTTGTTGCTCCTTTGAAACCCGAATTTTAACAATTGGAGCTAATTGTACCGGGTCCTTTAGTTTTCCTGATTTTGCGATGTATTTGGTGATCTATCCCTGGCTTTAAATGACACTGGTGAATCACCCCTTGCTTGAATCGTATAGCTATTCCTATTATTTTCCCTTCCTCTAACATTATTGTCAAATCTTAACATTTTATTTTGATTTTGGTCGTAATTGTTTGGGTTCATCCTATTTCTTGTTTCAAACTGGTTTGCATTGCGATTACCAAATTTTGACGGATATGAAGTTTGAAAATTTGACGTTTTTTCTCTTACGTCAAATTTTGAATTGGTTTGTCTATTTTCCAAACCCTCCAAAACCTTTAGCATTCCTTCTACGTTTTGCACTTGCGAAGCTACTAATGCTGTTTGTACGTCTATTGGAAAGTGTTTGCTAAGAGCTTCTACCAGAATCTCGTCAGGTATCTTTGGTTCTAAATACTGCACTCTCGCAATCCAATACCACACGTGTTTCGTAAAACTTCCAAATCTACCGTTATACATTCTTGCCATATAAATTTCAGCCCTAGCTTTTTCCTGGATATTTCTCGACCAAAACTTGTTAATAAAATCAACTTTAAAAGATTCATAGTTGTCCCATTCAGTACAGTGACTTTCAGCCCAAAGGTTTACCTCATGTTCTAAACATTCTATTGCTACTTGTAACTTTTTACTACTTACAATCTTCATAGTATCAAAATAATTTTCCAATTTCTTTAGAAACTTAATAGGGTGTAATACCTGCCTATTCCCGTTAAACTTTGGTCTCTCATGACTCGCTTGCATAACTATACCACCATTAAAACTGATATTCCCACTATTTGAGCTATTTTGTAAACAGTTTGTTATATCTTTCACCTCGGTATTCAATGACTGAATTTGATTTTTGACGTTACCTTGATAACTGTCAAATTTGTTTTCAAAATTTTTAATATTATCCTTGTTCATTTCTACTTGTGACCTAATGGTATCTACCTCCTTTTCGATAGGTGTTACCTTCTGTACCAATTGTCGTTCTAATTGTATCCTTAACTTATTTATAAGATTTCCATTTTCTGTTTGGAACGTCTTTAATTTTGTTTCAATTGTATCGATTTTTTCTGACATTGCAGTTTCCACCTCAATCACCTTATTTACAATCTCTTGATTGCTGTCTTCAACTACAGATCTAATTTCCTGGTTTGTGTTTTCTACTGCAGATACTTTATTTAAAAGTTCCTGGTTTGTGTTTTCTACTGTAGATACTTTATTTAAAATTTCTTGCATCATTCGCATCATATTGCTGTCATTTGATGCACTGACTAATGTACTAGCTTCTTGCATTTGACATCCTTCCGTATTTACTACGTTATCACCCTGTTCTAATTGAAGTCCATCCATTTTCTTTAACTTCCTTGTTGGTTTTCTAAAACCCGACCGCAAATTCATATACGTATCCTCTCTTCTAAATGCCTCGAACCCTCACGTTGATCGATACCAATTATTTTACAATCTTATTTGTTTATCTTTTGTATCTCACTTTGTGGAGCTAAATTTATTACAACTTCCTTCCGAGCCTCACGTTGCGCGTCAATTTTATTACACCACCCCTTTTGTAGGAGATTTTAATGTATAATAAAAATTAGTGATATCTACCCTGTTTGCTTAATTCACAGAAGTAATATCAATAATAATGTATATAATTCTCACTTACCTTGTTGCTTTCAACTGAATGATATATTGACATATATCATACTTTCATAATTGACTTTGAAATTATGTCATGTTTAAATATACCTCGGCTAGCCAGCTTATTTAGCAATTGAGACTCTCTGTACTTCCCAGCTGAATGAGTTAATGTCAAATATATATACTGTATTAATGAATTGTACTTTGAATGACCAAATAAATATTAGTTTGATTATTTTAAATCACACTCTTAGTACTTGAGTTTGAATCTAATTAACTGTTATAGTGTATTAAACGTTTGAATTGACATTACAAATTAATAGTCAGATTAAAGTTGTCAAAATTATTTAATTAAATGAAAGTTCCAATAAATGCGGTTAAATACTTTTTAAAATAACTAGACCAAAATGATAAATTTCTAATTATAAAGATCGAAACCGTCGAGTACTCAAATCACAATATTAATTTAGAAAACTTAATATTCTAAGATTCTCTAAATCTAAATACAAGTTTTAAATTCTAAATTTGCCGTATCCAAACTGTTACTAGAATACACTAACCTTCAACAGCCAAACTCGTACTTGGGATGTTGCTCTAATATCAGTTTCACACTGATCGAAGTCGTCAAACACCTACTTGAAGATGATGATGACCCATAAAAGCTCGTTGTAGGCAGACTTGACCGTTTAATATTTTATTAAAACGGTATTGCAGCATGCCACACACACAAACACTCACTAAACTGATGACTTGTACACCAATGACCACTTGAAATGGCTTCTATAAATCTCCAACTCACTATGTGAAGACTAATATTGACCCCTTGGTCAGTATTTGATCGTGCAGAAGGCTATTCTTACTAACACGTATCAAATTGAATTATATCCTCACAATTAAAGGTATTATTCGACCTTTAATGTGAATATTTTGACTGATAATCTTTAAATTATAGAAACTTTTCAACCCTTGTAAACAACCTCTTGGTTGCTAATATTTACTGCCACCCGTTATTCTCTTACACTTGTTATCCCATGATACCCTTTTGATATCTTGATATTAATTGAAAATAATTAAGCATTCTCACAGCATGCTACATTACATGTTCCGTCCACGGTACTCTGAGGACACGTCGGTATACCCACATTTCGAAGGCTTCGATACGGGATTTGTCTGACTTCTTCAGTGACCACGTTTCTGATGCCTACGTGGCTATGAGGAATATGAGCCTTTGCACTAGTCTATAAGTTTTGTGTTCTTAGTGATGGCGGTGTCCTTCCAAATTTTGGTAAGTTTAGTGGTTGCCGACCGCGCGATGTTTATTCTGTGTCGTACTTTCGCTCCCTCCGCCGTTCGTTAATGAAGAGCCTAAATATATATATTTATCAATCACTTCAAAGCCAGCAACGTTCTGCAAATGGGGGGAGTTGTTGTCCGCTCTGTTCACTATCATGGCTTTGGTCTTGTTATTGTTCAGACGCAGTCCATATTCCTCACTTATCCTGGTCAACCTCCTCATGATATAGTCCATTTCCTGGACGCTTGCAGTAATCATCAGTGTATCGTCAGCATACCTTAGATTATTGAACTTCTTGCCACCGACTGAGATACCACCTTCCCATTCATCGAGCACTCTTCTCATTATATACTCACTGTATATGTTAAACAAAATTGGTGAGAGTATACATCCCTGTCTTACTCCAGCCTCGGTATTAAATCTAGTCGAATATGTTGTTCCAATTCGCACTCTGGCCGTATTTCGCTCGTGTAAAGATTTTATGAGGATTATTAGATGGTCAGGGGTTCCCCTTTCCCTCAATATTTGCCACAAGAAGTCCCACTTGACTTTGTCAAACGCCTTGATATAATCGACAAAACACAGATTCATGGGGACGTTAAACTCTCTGGCCTTGTCGATTAGCTGTCGGGTGTTCAATATCTGCTCCCTGGTACCCTTCCCGAGAACGAAGCCCGCCTGTTCTTCAGAGATCTCAGGCATTAAGAATGGCTTGAGTCTTGCATGTATTATGTTAAGCATAATTTTGCTAGCATGCGACTTCAAGATAGTGGGTTCCGTTTCCGTTCCAAGTGTTGAAGTGAGTGCTTGTAGGGAGTCACCCTTATATAAGTTCAGGCACTATTCCCTCCATACATCGGTGATTTCTTCAGCATTATTTATTATTTGCCCTTTCTCGTCTTTGATGGTTTGTGAGCGAGGTTTGAATTCTCTAGATAAGTACCGGACCTTATCAAAAAGTTCTCTTGATTCGTTACGATTAGCGTGTTGCTCCAGTTCTGCGCAGATGTTCTCTAAATGCTTGTTCTATTCCGTTTACAAGAGCATTTAATTTCCCTATTGAGTTGTTGGAGTTTCATCAATCGATTTTCGTCGGAACCGCCTTGTAATTTGGTCTCTCTACGTTCTTCGATGAGACGAAGGGTGTTGTAAGTCATCCAATGCTTCTTCTTCGGTGTTCTTGTAGCTCGACATTTTTCCACGGATTTTGTAATCCAGCATTTGATATTTTCCCATGTTTGATTTACGTCACCATCCAAGTTCGGTAAATCTGTCTCATTTAGAGTTTTGAGAAATTGTTTAGGATCGTGAATCTCCATTCTCTTCATGATTGAAGACTTTTTAGGTGTTCCGAGTTTCATTTTGAAATTAGCCCATAGCAATTTATGATCAGACCCACACTCTGCGCCTGGACGTGCTTTGACATTTTTGAATGATGATTTCAATTTGTTACTAATCATCATGAAATTAATCTGATTTTTATATTGTCCATCAGGACTAACCCACGTAGATAGGCGCCTAGGGTGGTGTTTAAACATAGTATTAACAATTGACAAATTATTATCAATTGCAAATTGTATCAGGCGGTCTCCTCTGTGGTTTCTAATGCCAAGTCCATAATTCCTTACGTTTCGTACAGCGTCGTTTGTTGTACTACCAATTTTAGCATTAAAATCGCCCATTATGATAAGCGGTTCTTTTGATGGTATGCTTGCGGCTTTCTGCTCAAGAGTGTTATAGAGATACTCTATTTTATCGTCGGCCGCATCTTTAGTGGGCATGTAAGCCAATATGATGTGGAAATTAGTTGGTTGTCCAGAAAAGTGATTTTTATGAGTAGGTCATTTATGGGTTCATATTCAGGTATATTTTGCGAGTTTGTTAGAGACTATCATTGCTACGCCGTTTCTGCCAGTTTTTTCTGCTCCTGATATGTACACAGTGTGACGAGATATAAAAAAGTGGCCCTTGTCTTTCCAATGACGTGAAGTTTTCCGGTCTCTATCAGTCCTCGGACGTTCCATGTTGTTAAGCTAATACTATCCCTTAGATGTAGTTTTCTTTCAGTCGTAGATTTCGCACGTGACGCCCGATTGCTCACGTCCACGTGCCGGAAGCCAATTTAACACTGGTCAGCCCGGACTCCACCAAGCGCCGGCTGCCAACCGGATCGCCAGGCATATCATCATTATTCCTTGAAATTACCATGGTGTGTTCTTAGGAAATAAATCAGGTGCTTTTCCCTTGCCTGTCTGATCTCATGCCGTTGATTGCGTAAAAGTTGCGTAATTCATCCGCCTTTGGAGACCGTTCTGATCCCATGGACAAGAAGATGCCTTAGGCTCATGACAGCCTAGGCGGATAGCATGTCGCGAGAAACGCCTCCTCCGCCAATTACGCCGTAGCGATGGTCCTCCTTCTCCGCCGTAACTACCGTTGAGGACTTGGACATGGGTAAAGCGATATGCCCTGCTGTACTAGTTTAGGATTTAGGATAGGAAGGGTAAAATAGACCATGAGTGGAATTGATGATAGGACATGGTTCCCTCTTAAGGATAGGAGGGAAGAGAGAACCACGACTAGCGTGGGATGGGTCGCTTCCCTGAAGTAGATCTGTTTTCTGCCGGGATCGCAGAAAAGTATCTACCCGCTACCCGCAGTGTGACTAGCAGCTAGTGACTAGTGAGAGGTAAATCAGTAAATAACTTTTGAGGGATCACCTAACAAACAACTTTAGTGCAAGCTTAACAAACAAACTGGTAGAAAACTAACCAGAAAGTAGCTAGTGAGAGATGCAGCAGTAAATAATTGATGTAAAATTACCTAACAAACATCCCTGACGGAGAGTTAAACATCAAGCCGGTAAAAAATTAAACAGGAAGTAACTAGCGAGAGGCGAATCAGTAAGTAAAGAACAACCCTTGTGGAAGGTTATAAACAATAAGCCAGTAGAAAGTGAAACAGCAAGTATGTAGTAAGAGGTGGGTCAGTAAGTAACAGATGTGAGCTTACTTTACAAACTATATTAGTGGAGGGTTCCATAACAAATTGATAACAAAATTAAGCAGCATGTAATCAGTGACAGGCCAATAATTAAGTAACCGATGTAAGGCTACCTAACAAACATCTCTCGCGAAATATTGACCAACAAATTGGTAGAAAGCTGGCTAGCAGTAAATAACTGACATGAAGTTACCTAACAAACCACCCTGGTGGAGGGTTGCGCAAAAAACTGGTGAATAATTAATTAGCAAAGAACTAGTGACGGGCCAGTAAGTAAGTAGCCGGTGGAAGGTTCCGGAATGAACGATAAAACGCTAACCAGCGTGTGACTTGTAAGAGGGGAATTAGTAAATAACTGATGTGAGGGTACCCCCATTAACACCCTGGTGGAGGATTAAGCCACATACTAGTAAAAAACTAAACTGCAAGTAACTAGTGGCAGGCCAAGTTGCCGATGTAAGGTTACCGAAAAAGCAGCTCTCGTAGAAGGTTAACCACAAATCGGTAGAATGTTAAACAGCAAGTAGCTAATGACAGGGGAATCAGTAAGTAACCGATGTGAGGTTACCTAATAACTAATACTGGTGGAAGGTAAACGAACAAATCGGTACAAAGTTTAGTAGCAAGTAGGTAACTAGTGAAATGTAAATCATAATCAAGCCTGGTTATAGGGTAGCAGGTAAATAACCCATGTAAGGTTATCCAACAAACAATCCTCCTGAAAAGTAAACAAAAAAATTGGTAAGTAACCAATGTGGGCCAACCTAATAAACAACACTGATGGCAAGTTAACCAACAAGTCGGTAAAAGTGAAACAAGAAGTAACTAGTGAGAGATGAATCTGTTGATAATGGATAAAAATAAAACAGCAAGGAACCAATAAGAAAGTGGATGTGAAATTGCTTAACAAACAGCACTGGTGGAAGGTTAACCAAGAAGCCGGTGGAAATTCAAACAGCAAGTAACTAGTCAGTGGTGAATTGGTAAGTAACCGCTATGAAATTACTTAACAAATAGCCCAAGTGGAAGGTTAACCAAGAAGCTGGTAGAAAATGAAACAGCAAGTAATTAGTGATAAGTGGATCAACAATTAACCGATGCAAGACAGTTAACAGTCAAACAGTGATTTCTAAATAATTCAAAATAATTGCAAATTGAACTGCCCTACGTAGGTAAGTTGCGTATTATACTGCATTTGTGCAGTCAAGAAACCAGTGGGGTATTTAACGAATACATTAAAACCAATACAAAACATAAACAAATTAAAAATAATCCCAAATTACAGGTTATGTCGCAGCTATAACGTGACTCAATTCCATAACGCACGGGAATAGGTTAGTTTAAGGTAAACCTGTTGCCTTTTTGTCGATAAGCCACAACGGAATCTAATTGTCTGGGATAGGTTAGAACGTCTGTCTCAAGTTGAAACTTTCAGCTTCCAGTAATGTATCGTTCGGCGATAGCAGCGAACCTCTTGCAGAAACGGAATTCTCAAAATACAAATCGTCAAACAAAAAAAGGGTCCTTGGCTCACACAACAAAATGTTTACTCCCGTACCTAGAAGCTAAATTCGCCCATACTAAAAAAGGAGCTGAAAATGGAGTATAATAGAACTGGAACAAATATTATAAAAGGAGGCTAGGCCTACCACTAAGATGTTCTGCTCCGTTTTGCCAAGTTGGTGAGATGTGCTCGCTCAGGTGCAAATCCAAACCATGTTTGATTTTCAGTAATCACCAAAAATATCTCCATCAATTTGCCACGGTAGATATCGCAATACCAAAATGAATTCCCAAACCAGGATACAAGCGAGAAAACCAAAATAACAATGAAACATTTGACTTCACAAATGTAGCTCACTTTGCCATTCTTCTTCACTCAGCACACATTGGGAAAACTGGCCGAAAAAGATAAGCTACAGCCCAAAAATCTGCAAAACCTTAGGAAATTTAGGAGAGGCAACCCAAAATAGCTCGATGCGTGAAGTGAAGCATAAAATAGCGTAACATTATTTAGAAATGCTAATACATAGAAATATTAAATTTGACTATAGTTTAAATTATAACGTAGGTAATATTTTGATTTTTATCTAAGATAGGGCAGTTAAATACGTAAACACGTATAAATGACTTTCGACCGTAATAAGGGGTAAGCTACAAACTAGTAAGTATTTACATAAAAAGTAGCTAGTGAAAAACCAATAAGAAGGGGCCGAAGTAAGCTTACCGAATAAACACCATCAGGGGGAGTTAACCACAAATCAGTAGAAAGTACAGCCTGTAATCAGTGAGAGGTTAATCGCTAAGTAGCCGATGAAGTTACCAAATAATCTTGGTGGAAAATTAGCTAACAAATCGATACAAAGTTAAACAGCAAATAACTAGGAAGAGATAAATAACAAACAACGCTGTTGAAAAATGATTAAGAAATCGGTAGAAATTCAACAGCAAGTAATTAGTGACAGATAAATCAGTAAGTGACCCATGTGGCGTTACCTAACAAACGACACTGGTGAGAGGTTATAAAAAAACTGTATAAAATTAAACAGCAAGTAATTAGGGAGAGGTAAATTATAAACACCCATGGTGGAAGGTTACTAATGAATCAGTAAAGATCTCAACAGCAAGTAACTAGTTAAAGACGAATCAGTAAGTACCAGATGTGAGATTATCTAACAAACAACATTGGTGGAAGGTTAGCTAACAAACCAGTAGTTAACCTGGAAGTAAGTAGTGAGAAGTAAATCACTAAATATCCGATGCAAAGTTACCTAATAGACAACCTTGATGGAAGTAGAAGATTAATTAACAAATTAATATCCGCTAGGAAGTTAAGCAGAAAAAATATGAAAATGTAATCACTAAGTAACCGTTGTAAAATTTCCTAATAAACAACCCTCAGTGGAAGGTTACCCAACAAACCGATGTAAAGTTAACCGATGTGAAGGTACCTGACATAAAACCCTGGTGAAATGTAAACATATAGAAACCTAACCAGCTAGGAGCTAGTGAGCAGTGAAATAACTTATATAAGGTTATGTAACAGCCAACCCTGGTAGAAGGTTAACCACAAATAGCAAATGAAAAGTCAACGAGCAAATAACGATAATATTAACTAATCTAAGTAACTAAGGAGAAGTTAACTAATGAATAGCTGCTAGAAGGTGGGTTATCAAAACCGCCGATATCAAGCGAACCAACAAACAGTCGATAGTAGGTTTAACCGAGATAAGCCAATTGAGGACTAACCAATAAATAGGTGCTGCAAGTTTAATCGTAATATGTTACCGATCGGAAGTTAATTAATAAACAGCCTGTAGAATGTTAACCAGTGAGCATTTAACTAACAATTAACCGACAATTAATCTACCAATTAACCTTGATTGGTCATTTGTAACATGTTAGCTGTAACCGACTAGTTATTCCTTCTTGTTCCGCAAGTCAATGATATTAACAGGAAGTATGTAAGAGCTTCGCGATCGTAGTATCGGAAAAAAGCCAAACTAGTGAACAAACTAAAAATGATGTTCCCGGGGGAAACCTAAAGTTTATCCGTACTGGACAAGGATCTGCAACGAGATCAGAGCCAAAAATCGAGTTCGAGGACGTCATAACCCCTAAAACAATCCCACACGATCGATAAATTACGGATCGTTACACGAACCGACAATAAAACCGACCACGTAAAATGCGACGCACGATGCTTGGAAAAAGTGCGCCTTTTAAAACGCGCTCGATCACAGGATCGCGCATAATTCACCGCGATTAGATCAATTCAAAAGCTGGAAGCTCACGTAAAGGACCAATATCGGCGCGTCCGAGTTTAAAATCATATTTACCGAGAGGGTGGCATCTAAATTTCACGGGCGTGTAAAAAGCTCCGATTCCGGGTGACTTTATCTCGCCTATAAATTTGCCAGAAGCGCCTCTGATTTATACGTTCGCATAAACGCGAGTCTATGCCGTGTATTTCATTTGCCATGGTCCCCAAACAAAAACGCCTGAAAAGCTGCAGCCCTTTGAAAATTTTTGGAGCAGGCTTTAGCTTTTCAGGAAATTTATGGGTGGAAAAAGGAGCTTCTTCTGAAATTTTTATTGCGTTTCAGAACAGGCGCAAGGCGATGCGATCGCCGCGCGATTGTTGATCAGACGAGAAGGTGCTTTGATTGCAAATTGCTGGGGCACTGCGCTCGGGGCTGCGCGGGCCATTAAAATTTTTAGGACCGCTGGTATCAGTGCCGTTTTACATCCAAATCCTTATTCATTTATTTTATCAGTGCTGTTTTTTATCGCCCGTCTCGCCATGAATACGATATTTTATATCTCGTGTGCTTTACCGCTTTTTTGAAACACTACTCGGTACTTTTATTGCTACTCCTGCTCGTTACCCCTATTTTAGGGCAGGTACTCGGTTTAATGAAATGTGCAAGCGCCGGTCGATATATCTCCGATCGTAGTGGGCATAAAAACGCGGATTTATGGCCGCCGTGGACGGTGCAATGTGGTGCTAAGCTTAGATTCGGCCCTGATACCAACAATGAGCGTTTGAGCAAATTAAGTCAGCCCTGTTGAAGGCGAGTCCGTCTAATTTATTCCCAGATAAAGTGCGTAGCAGTAGTTTCGGTGTGTCGGCGATTTGCACGCAACGCGAGTGCCGGACATTAACAAAAATAAATGAAGTCGCACAAAATAAAAAAAATCCACTCTAACGTTCTACATTCAAATTCGCTTCTAGCGAAAGCTTTTGACTTTTATAGAGCTTGTCTTATCTAAAATCTCGCGATAAGGGCAGGTTTTGGTCTATCTCAACACATCTTTTAGTTTGTAGGGGATGTTGTTTATAGCCTTCTCACAGGAAAAGGATTTGTCCATTGAAGAATTATAATATATTTAACAAACAATATTCTGTTGAACATTATGGTTTTCCACTTCAAAATAACGTTTCTTTGAATTCCATTCAAACCAATACAAGTCCTTCGTTATTTGAGGTTAGATAAAATGCATTTATTTGTTTCAAAACTAATAATTCGCATTAAGTCAATGTTATCCTCAAGAATTTGGTTATATTTTCGCAGACTACAGTATCGTTTAAGCTGACTAGTAAATAATGACTATATTTCTGTTTGTTAAATTGATATAAACAAATTACAACTCATTAAGCTTAATTTTTCAATCTCTGGCCCAATGATAGATCTAATTGTTAGCTTGTTGGTAGCTTCGTCTACTTTGAACTTAATACCAGTATTATCCGCAAATGCAGCCGATCGAGTATTATTAACTCTACTTTTTGTTATTATTGTTTATAATATAATCTCTAATTTAAATAAATATTTGAGCCCCCAACACGTATAGCTTTTTGAATTATCTTATAACTATTGCCTCTCTCTCTCTCTCTCTCTGGCTAATTAAAAATTTAATCATTTAATTAAGCTTTACTTTAATAAAGGTATGTTGCTCTTTCTATATTTTATCTAATCTAGCTATTGAAACTCTATCTCCAGGGTTGGATTATTACACTGTTGAAATATTACCATTGTATGGCAAATGCTCGATTCTGACGAGTGACAGATAACCACCAAATATTTAACCTCAAACAAAGCTGTTCGAAACACACAAAAAATTCAGCGTAGTTTGGATAACCTGAAATTTGTTTTACAAGTGCAAAATGACGCCAACTCGCATTTGTTTTTCTCCAAGGAACTCAGATCTTGTTTCAGGCTTCTACAAAGGACCCCGAGCTCCTATATGCTTCCCGGCAAGCTTCCTGCTACTCCTTCCTGGTTCTGGACCCCGAATAAGGCCTCCTCTAGGTGCTGCACCTTGCTTTCCCCTTCTCGCGGCTTCAAATCTGGTAGAATCTCGGCTACAAAGGCGAACTCGCACAGGCTACGCTCCAGGTCCAATTTACTTTGGAAGTGTACTCCGGAACACTGCCCATTTGACCACAGCTGGCCTCCACACACAGGCATTCAATAGAACACACAACTGGGCACAAAATATTTACTTTTATTAACAAATTATTATCAAAATCGGAAAGCCAACCAACACACACCTTTCGGCTTGGCTTCCCCACCAAACAATAACAGGCGACTCTCTAGGTTACCATAGCAACGTGATTTACAATCGTTCATTGCAAGTATATATACTCGTACTTTGAACTTAATTTTAATTGTTTTTATGTAAATGTCCTTCACGAAACTAGGATAACCTCACAATTGGTTGCACTTTTCACGTGAGTTCCCTTTTTGTTAATACACACATTCTTGTAATCTTCAGTAATTTTAAGGTTGCTTCTAAGATGCTCTTTGCATGATCTGCACCCCCCAACACTGCTTTATAACCCCTTAAGCTGCGTAATCGATTTTTGGCACTTCGATATGAATGCAAACGCTGCGTTAACCCTCTGTAAAGCTTTGAAACACCTTTGCACTAAAGTGACTTCATTATCTTGTTTTGACGTTACTCAGGTTGTCAGTCATCATAAAATTAGGTGCTTTTGCCATATTGACCACAAAATTGAATACAAGCTGATCGCAACCCTGAGGATATCGTTTTCTTCAATCATTAACATCTGTTAATTAATTAAAGTTATTGGTAATCGTGTTTTATGTAATCAGCAATGTTTACTAGTGACTCTTACTGTTGCAATAAATACAATACCAATTCTGGGCCTATTTGAATCTTTCATTAACATTCGTAAGTTAGCAATGCAACTAGAATTGCTGTAAGCATCATACCATTACAATATATGATGTTAACAAATCAGTAGTAGTTCTATTAGCACTCTAACGTGTGAATTAGTTCTACGTGTCAAACTGTAAGGAAGATTTGAGATACCGAGGAAGATGGCAGAACAGACTAGATTTTCTTCTGAACCTTTTGCTATTTCTATTATCTAAAGCCAGACTAATAATTACATTTTCTCTATCTATTCGAGCATTTTGAAAAGTCATTTCACAAATTGTTTTGAAATCATTATTTAACTCAGTCGTAGTTAATAAAATCCCCTGTTGCAATGAACTCAGTAATTACCCTAAACCTGTGCAAAGGTTGCAAAGGTTAGCTTCAAAAATATACTTAACTAAAGGTGAATTTGTTTACACACCAACAATCAACCTACAGATATATTTCCTGTTAAGTAAACAATGCTACATAATACTAGTATAAACTACTACGCCATAAAGGGGTTGGCGTTTCCTACTTCGCATTTATACACACAATAATCACAAATGCGCCTCAAAAAACTGTTTATGATGCTCGTTTATATAACGAACAATAATATTATTCTACGCGCAAAAGTTATTTCTACTATGCAGTTATATTAAACATACTTATTGCACACTTACGACAGTTGTTTCTACTACTCAGATGCTCAAACTTAGTGGTATGATTCACTTGATGCTAATTTCAATGGGGATTTGTATTGATACTTACTGTATGAAATCACCTACCTGCAGTGACGACCAACTAATACCAGTTGCGTAATTGAGCTTTCGCAGATCTCCACGGTGATGTCTTCGCTATTGCTCATTCGATTACAATAATAGTTCTTCAAGGATCGTAGGAACTCCGATTTTGGCTAACGCTGGCTCGCTCAGTGTTCGCCTTTGGGCCCGCGAACAAAAGCACACTTGGCTAAAACCAAGCCCAGACTGAAACTGCCCTTGCCAAGATCCAACTTGCAGTTTGGTGAGAAAGTCACAAATACGTGCTTAAAACTTGGCGCACTTAACTAATTACAAATATATAACAGCCAACAATAAAGAACACACGTGTTAAATCGGATATGTATTGTAAATGCTATTCTAATTACACTCATGCGATCCAGGTCAAGACCGCTACATTGGTAGTTTGTCTGGCTTTTGTAGCATGATGACGTCTGCTTTAGACGTTAAAAATGCAGCATCTATTAAGTAGATCAATGTAACTAAATCATCTTAGGTAGTTGTTTTAAGATCTCTGTTATATGGCCAAAATCTTCAACTTTCTTGGGATTTAAGTTTGTCTTAATGTCATTGGCTACTTTCCCTGCTTCGAGATTGCCTTCCCTAAAGATTGTCGTCTGAAGTGCTTATTTCAGATAGGCCAGCAAAAGTTTCGGCTTTCGGCTAATTATTACTTCTTTTCTTACGGTTAGAATTTAAGTGATTGGTTTTCTCGTCGCTTCCTACAGTAAGTAATACCTTTTTTTTCTTTGCTGTCAGCTTCTCCAGGAACTTATCAATTTATTCTTTTTTCAGTTGTTGAATCAGATTTGAAGATGTTTTTATAAGTGGGATCTTGTGTTTGTTGCCATCTTTTTCTGGTATCTATTTTTTCTTTGGTCAGTTCTTCTATATCTCTGGAACAATTGTTCCATGCTATTGGACGGGTGTTTTCTTTGATGCTCTTCCAAGCCACATTTGGATGACTCTGATAAACCCCTCTGCTTTTGTTTCAAGTAGCTGTTTAATACTTACTTGAATATTTAGATTAATCTTCTTTTCTAAATCTAATCGCAAGCTCGTCCAGTTACTTATTTTGTTGGTAAGTATCGGTATATTCTTTTTTTTTTTAGATCCTTTCGCTTAACGTGTTAGAATTGCTGCAGCTTGATCTGAGTTTAGATTAAATTTTTCATCAATGTATATAAATTTTGGAGGGATTCTTCTTGATTATCAGTGAAATTAAAGTTACAGCCTCTTATACAATAAAGATAACTGATAACCATTATATATATTTAACGATCGAATGTTCCACATTTATTTTAAGTAATGTTTAAAAATTTGAAAAATCTCTATATAACTTCGAAGAAGCACGAGGTAAGAACCTATAATCTAGAATAGTTTATACATTCATAAATCTACCATTTTCAAAATTGCAATAGATTTATTTTCAGACTAAAAATCAACCTCAAAATTAAAAACGAAACTTTTCGAACAGAAATTATTTTATCCAAAACTCATATTACAGAGGCATACTTACACTGATATCAGTTGTATTATGTAGGCCATAAACCCATAGAGTTTTATAGCCATAAAACTCTAGTGTTTTATTTTATTTAAAACACTGTCAAGCTACGTCAAATTCGAGATTTGCAGGTTAAGTTTAGCGTCAGTCTGTGTCAAATAACAAACAAAACCAAACCTACTAACCTGGAATTTGATATAGGGTATGTAGTGCAGCATGCTGTGTGGATGCTTAATTAATTCAATAATAATATCCAGATACCTAATGGGTATCATTTTATAACAGTTGTGTGTAGATAACTGCTGGGAATAGTAATGGACAACCAGTGTGGTTGTTTACACGAAGTGAAAAAGTATCTTGAAAATAATAATCTACATTAAAATAATCACGTTAAAGGGCTAATTTCCTTTAATTGTGAAAGTAATAATTGTATATTTGATACGTAATAGCCAGACAACCTTCTTTACGATCAAATTTGAATAAAGGTCACAACTATTATTCAGATTAGAACTTCAAGATTGTTTGAAGCCATTTGAAGTGGCAATTTTTGCTTCAACCAGTAAAATGTGCAAGTGTTTGTGTTTGTGGCATGATGTGCTGCGATATATCCAGATCTTAAGGGGTCATAGAGCTGCACCGAGCTATTTTGGTCATGAACAACCCAAAGGAGGTGTTTACAGGCTGCCATTCAGTTAGGAGCTGATAGAAAATACACTCAAGTACAAGCAATACTGACAGAAGGTTAGTGCGTATTTCTTATATTCCATTAAGAAATAAATAAGAAGTTTGGTACGGAAAAATTAGTGGAAATATTTGTAATTTATATTTAGAGAGTAATTTAGAATATTTATTTTTCTAAATTTGCATTGATTCGGGTACTCGACGTTTTCGGAAATTATAATTAGAAATTGACATATTTTGGTTTAGGGTATTTTAATTAATTTTAACATCAAAATTGGGAAAAGTTAGAACATTTGATTAAATAATTTGACATTTTTATTTTGATTTATTGTAATGTCAGACCAATCTTTCAAATACTAACTGATTGAGTAAGAAGATTTAATTGAATATACAAGAGAGTGTAATTGATCAAAGAAGTCAATTTGATAATAATTTACAATAATTCAGTCTTCAACAATAAGAAGATTAATAAAATTAACATTACCCCATTCAGCTGAGGACGAAAGAGAGTCCCATTGCTTAACTGTCTAGCCGAGGTAATTTTTTAATAAGAATCAAATAACATAATTTCAGATGTCATATTTTCATTAGTGAGAAATGTCAATTGAAAATAATTCAATAAGTAGAAAGGTAAGTGTTTGAGAAAATATTCTTGATACTACTTCTTGTTAATAAGCAAGAGGGTAAATATCCCTTTAATATTTGTCATATAAAAATGTTGGTTTGCAAAGTGGAACTGCGACCAAAGATATATAACACTTTTGGCACCTCAAGTGGGGCTGAGAATATTATATAACAAGTGACAATACACTTCAGTACTGCCCAAACGTATAACACGAATCATAGACGACTCTAATTATAAATTTATTTGATCTCTCGGTACTTTCTAAATTGTCACTATAACTTTTCACGGCTGTTAATACCAACTTTGTTTTTTTTAAATATATTTATTGAGTTGTTTGATAAAAGCTAAGAAATAAGTTAGCGAGATGTACGTAAAAATGTAAAAACAAATGTGTTTATTTTTAAAGTAAGCAATACATTTTGGCTGCATTTCTTGAGGAAGAAGAAAGTCGTTTTGCTTCCCACAAAAATTAATTTATGAGGTTGAAGTTAGCACATATATGTCAAAGTATCTGCTCTAGTTAATATATGCTTTAGATGTTGACAAGTCTTAAACATTTTCTATAAACTGACATTCACCTCAAACTTGGTATAAATTTGCTCTAAACTTGCTGAACATTTACTGAGAATTAATTGTTCTAAATTTAAAATAATGATATTTGCTGCAAATTTATTTGTTCAGGCAATTGCTGCAAATCAGCTAAAATTTACTCATAACTATGTATTTCTGGTATACTTCGACTCTTGACGATTGACTATGTTACTCAAGTACTCACATTTTCCGATGTTCAGTTAACCTCGTAAAGATACTTACGGGATTAGGGCGTCCACTTTCAATGCAGTACAGCTATATTACATTAAGTTGACGGAATGCATGTTATTACTTTCCTCGCCTAAAAGACAAAGGAGGTATTATGATAAAATCAAATCACCTTCCGAGATTTCTTCAGATCTTGACGTCTTAGCGTCCTTAGATGACAAAAAACATGTTTTTTTAGTTTCGTCGTCTGTCTGTTCATCTGCCCGTCTGTTGGAGGTATAAGACAAAAACTACTTCTTAGAGGAAGACGATAGACTGCATGGGAATTAGATGTGTACCTGTCACGAAACCGGTTAAATATGTACCGAGTGATCACCCTGTACAAAATAAATCGTTGCCTATTTTTGCTTTAACTGAGGAATAAATAAAAGTAACAATTTGCTCATAGCTCACGCTTTACTCTTGATGAAAATGAGACCTAACAGATGCAGAGTGAATATCACAAATGGCACAGAATTGTATAGCGTCTTTATAACGCAGCAGAAGTGCAGACACTGCCAGCGCAATCGTGGCGAAGTTTAATCGTATATATCTTTCCGACCGCGATTTCTGCATGCGATTGTGTGCTCTATGAGCTAGGGTTCAAATCTCACCCTGTCTGCTTTTTTTATTGCAAATTGATGTAATGGTCATTACTAAGTATTTGCTTTCTTTTTTCGTTATCTTTACCAATGTTTAGATATTTGTACTTATTTTGTGCATAATTTTGAACACTCTTGTTTTCATTTGATATTTGCAGAATTGTAGTTTCAAAAATTCCACCTCCAAGAGAAGCCTTTTATCGATTTTTTTATGACTATTTTAAAGCAACTGATGTACTTTTGTAATCAACTCGTGCAACGACACTGTAAGAATCGACCGCTTGGGTCCACCCACCGTATGTATTTCAACTAAAGTAAGCTGTGCGCTGAATTTGACTCTAAATAGTCTGAACCTGTAGTTGTTGGAAGTAATGTGTATACTCCCTGAAGCGGTTTTTGAAAACTTATTGAAAATTTCTTGAAAAAGTTTAGTGAAGATATTCTGTTAACCCTGTTGAAGCAATTGCTACAAACCAGCTGAAATTTCCTGAAAACTTTTTAACCACTTTTGGTATACTTTGAATCTGAAGAGTAGCTACGTAGATGTTGAAAATTTTCTGAATATTTGCGAAACGATTTGTTCAGATATTCTAAAAATTTCCTGTAAAAATTCTGAACACTACTTGCACGATGTTGCTGTAGTTCTTTCAACTCAACTTTGCTTAGCTGCTAGCTTTAAACTTGCTGAATATTTACTAACAATTTATAAATGCTCTAAATTTGTTGCACCAATTGTTTCAAATCAACTGAACTTTTCTGAAAGCTGTCTACTAACAATTTTCAATAAATTATGATTCTAACATATTGAATTTTTTTTAAATAATTTCTGCAAATATTCTGATGTGTTACCTAGCTGCAGAAATTTCTAGCAAAGTTATACATTTAAAACATTGGCACCAAGCTTGGTATAATTTTTTTTTAATTTTCTGAAGATTTATTGACAATTATTGATTTTAATTTAGAGAATAGTTGCTGGAAACCGATGTAGCAATTTCTGTGATGAGCTGAAATTTCCTGAATGCTTCCTAAGAATGTTTACTCTAAAAATTTGCTAGTTGTCGAAAATTATCTGAATACTAGTAAAATGATTTACTTAAAATTACGAAACACCTGCCTCAATCATTCTGAGGATTAGCTACGTGGTTACTGAAATTTTGTGTAAAATTGTTAATAACATTAACCTCAAACTTGCTAGAAATGTATTATCTCAAAAATAGCAGAACTAATAGAAAAATGACTGCAATCTGCAGATTTGCTACGTAGTTGTGAAATTTCCTGTAAACATTCACCTCAAGCTTGATATAAATTTGCTGTAAATTTAGTGAAGAATTACTGGGAACTTGTTGATGCAATTGCTGCGGACTATCTCACATTTCCTGAAAACTTGCTAACACTTTCAGTAAACTTTGACTGTAAACATTTACTACAAAGTTAGTGAAATTTCCTGCAAAGTTGTTCAAAACAAACAATTCCGCATTGCTACGAATTGGCTCAAATTTACTGAAAATGTATAAACGGTCTAAATTTAGTAAAGATTTCTAGAAAACTTGCTGAAATAATAGCTGCAAACCAAAATATTTGGAAACTTCCTAACAACTTGTGATCAGCTTTAGCTTTGACTCTGAAGATTAACTATGTAGACGTGGAAAATTTTCTGAATACCTTTAAAACCATTTTCAACAAAACTGAAAATTTCCTGAAAAATGTAAAAATTATTTGTGTTTATTTTTAAAGTAAACAATAAGTTTGGGCTGCATTTCTTGAGGAAGAAGAAAAGCGTTTTGCGTTCCATAATAAATAATTTATGAGGTTGAAGTTAGCAAACATTGTAATGGTCTCATGTCTGAGGCTCTACTCTGCTTGCAGTATAGTTTAGAAAACAAGTCAATAAGCACAGAGTTGCGGTGTTTTAGGTAGCTGCAATACCAAGCTTAAATTTCATTCAGTAAAGGGATTGGAAAAGAGATGCCAGTATTAATAAATGAATTGAGAAAGGAACGCAAAGGGCAAAGCTTGTTTTTTACAGGGTTGAAGTAGAAGTTCACATTAATTAAATATTAGGTTTGCGCAGAATAAATAGCCAAACTAAAATAAATGAATAATCACAAAAAGGTTTGCTATGTGCAGGTCAATGGAGCGTAGATTTCAATATAGCTAAGTAGGTCAAGTTGTGAACAATCTAAAAAGGTATAAGAAACCAGAAAAATAATAATGTTGCAACGAGCAATTAAGAAGGCAGGCATAAAGACATAAAACAGCAATTGTGAGAAGCAGACCAGACAGGATAAAGTAGGGGAAAAGTAGACAGCAAGATAAGAGAAAAAGCGAGTGAAAAGAAGACAGATGGACATCGAAACCATTTATGAAGGAAGTGAACTGTTCTATCAGTGCAATTACGCGAGTGAACAGAGCAAAGCAAACAATAAAACGTGTAGTGGCGCAAAGATACATTTTGACAATTAAAAATGCAGACAATATTTTAGATATAAGAAATTTTTAAATTCAATAATTTGTAAGTAAATTTAGTTCAAAATGTATTTGGTTTGAACATGGCAAATTTCCGTTTGTATAGTATTAGATTAGCATTTATTTATAGCGGACTTAAGCAGATAACAAATACAATAAATATAATATTTTGAGCCAAAAGTGTTAAGCAGGTGTTAAAGTTCATATGAGAACGTTTGTGGTGATATCCGCAACAATAAATAATTTTACCAAGAGCATCTCCGAGGAAACGTTTGCCACCCACATCAAGATTACGAAGAAGGATTCCAGCCGAAAAGAGGGTTCAGAGCCAGAGCATTCTACTGCGACGCATCAGGCAGGAGTGAAGGACACCGACCAGCGGTTCAAACACCGGGGAAAACCGTTGCAGAAGAATACACTAGCGGGGCCCCTTTCCGATCACCGAACGAAGACACCTCAAAGTTTAAGGAACTGTAATAAGCTAAATATCAGTGTGAGCATCCAGAAATTTGTGTGCATGCGAGACGATACAAGATTCAAGCATCTTCAAGCCTGCAGCGAAAGTGCTTTTCAAATTATTAACCAGAGTCCAGTTGTGAGGTTAGGTAGAGATTAAACAATTGCAGAAATTCAGTCAGCTTCCTTTCTGACGTCATAAGACAAATTAATTCCTGAAACAAATGATAATAATAACCGCCAAAGCACTACGATTTAAATAAATACTTCTTCGAATATTCACAATTTGATTTTTAAAGTCAACAATGCTTGCAGCACAGCGACGCCTATAATTGGCATAACGGCTGTTGGCTGAGTGCGAAATAAATAAATAAATACGAACCATTTTTGTAATTTTGACAGCAGTGCATACATTTGCCACTACGTATTTGGAACTAATTCGGGTGGACAGTGGCGCACCAATTTAGATAAAAAATTACAAATTATTAGGAATTCACCCCTTTGAATAGAGTTGATTGTCTACCGAGCTAGCGTTATGAGAATAAAATTGCAGATAAATAAAATACGAAAAAGGGCATAATACTATTTATTTTGGTCAAGTAAAAATAAAAATTACAAAACAATCTTATTTTACCAGTTTAAGTCTTACATTAAATTTTAAAAACCATATGAATTAAATAGCAAACTCAAAGTGGAGCTTTCAAAGCAATCCATCTCAATACATGTCAAAATATCCGTGTCAGTTAATATGTGCTCTAGTTATTGACAAATCTCCATTCTCTGTAAACTTGGTATAAATTTGCTCTAAACTTGCTGAACATTATCTGAGAATTAATTGCTCTAAATTTAGAATAATTATATTCGATGCAGATTTATATGTTCAGGCAATTGCTGCAAATCAGCTAAAATTTACTCATAACTACGTATTTCTGGTATACTTCGACTCTGACACAACTGTGTTACTGACATACTCAAAATTTCCGAGATGCAGTTAACCACGTAAAGAGACTTAGAGGATTCTTAGGGCGTCCACTTTCAATGCAGTGCAGTTATATTACATTAAGTCGGTTTGTATATCGATAAGCAAGTATTTTCGGAATTGATAAACATAGGATATCCAATTTTCAGGTAGTTGGTAATATTAAACGACACTGTATACCAGCGACAATGATCATATGTTTGAATAATAGAAACGTATGTTTCAAATTAAGCAAAATATTTTAGTCTCTCTCTCTGCATTTTTTATCAAAAATAATTATTTCTTATAGGTCGGGGGACATAGTGTATACTATTTGAATTGCTATATTAGACAGTAGCTTGTTATGACATATTTAGCTGACTTTTTAAATTGTCTACTGACTTTACAGTGGAAAAAGTCCTCGAAATATCTCATAGTGTATGTTTTTAAACACTTTTTATACGGTACCAAATAAACCTATAGTTCAGGGCATATTATGCACAAGATAGGGAATTGGGAGAGTTTACATTCAGAAATCGCCAGATAGAAGCTGAAAATTGAGAAAAGAAAGAAATAATAATTAAAGATGGCGCTCTGTCACTGTTTTTAAACGTTTGGTATTTATTTTTAACCAGTTCGACAATATTAATATTTCTGACATTTTAGCAATATACTAAAAAACATTCTGTATTCCCAAGAGCTGTGCAAGTTAAATAGTGGCGTCAGGATTGTCCTCCCAAGTGTCTCACATAGCATTAAGAACCACCGGGAGCAAAGTTCCAGCTGGAGCCGCAAAAACGCAGCAGTCCAATAAAGCGAATGTTGCGCAAGAGCTGTCGCAATTACAAATCTAGACCATCAGCATCGCAACGATGGGAACAAGACACATAAAGGTAACATAAAGCTGCCCAGCTCCGATAAATAACAAGAACGAGACCGAGGGGCGCGTGTCTCATTCTAATCGGACAAGACTGACGGCAATAAAATTATCAACGCGCCACCGTTAGAATACAAATGGCTCATCTCCAATAAAGTGCGTATACGTTCGGCATATCAGCTATTCTGTTTTGATTATACAGGACGATCCGGTGCGGGCGCAATTCGACACGTCCTATTACATGGCTGTTACACGGACAACTTAACGACTGGGGCGGCGGCCGTGCTTAATTGAATGGTTTATTTTGGAAATACTGCGCCCGTTCCCATTCCGAATCGGAGATGCGATCGCCTTTCGGGATTAGTTCCAAAAACGACCAGCGCACACGATTATTGCGGAAAACCAGCGACGGTGGGCACTTGATGACGACGATTGTTGGAAGACAAATTTCGATAATAATGGTGATCATCTGAAATAAAACAAAATTACCTACTTTCAAATCTCTAATTTGATATCGCAACTAGCACCAAAGTGTCCATAGGTAACTGAGCCAAGAACCTCAATTGAGTAACAATTACGTAACCGCCACTAATACTGTGACTTTGCGTTGGTATGTTCGCATTGATTTGAAGGGCAAATTTATTAACACATCGTACTGCCTAGAATATCAACCGGAACATCATTGGATTAATGTTACAACTAATAGCAAAAAAATCGGCTTGGGCGTAATATTCAAACCTCCAGACGGAAATGCTTCATCATTGGATGAACTTAAATCTACCTTATGTCATATACATTCAGAAGAAGGTAAAGTTGTTATGGTAGGTGATTTCAACATTGATATGTATACAAAATATTCGCGCTTTTGTAAGCACCCTATGAATATTTCGGTATGCAATTCATTACAAATTGTAGATGAACTCGCAGATACGGCGGCATGTACTCTTCTGGTTATTATTTGTATCAGCAAGAATGTAAGTATTAGCGAATACGGCACATCCAATCTACTCAACATGACCGACCACAGACCTACAGAACGATAAAATTCTCAATAAATAAGAATATTCCACTTCAATTGACTTATAAGGACTTTAACCAATTTGATCTTAATTTATTCGCCAGAGGTGCTGCTATAATCAACTATATGTATACAGGGTGTCCCAGAACTACCTCCCCATAAAAATGCGATATTAAATTTAATTACAGTTAAGTAACAGAAGCTGAAGTATTAAGTATCTTTGAAAATCTCCAAGGCTGAAATAAGAGGAGGAATTAACCTAAAGTTACTGAAATTGGTCATATCTTACTGTAAAAACGCTCTAAAGCATATAATATACAGTTGTACCTGATGTGTGGAAAATGTCAACTATAGTACCTACTCCAAAAGTGTCTAATCCATGTGGTGTAAGTACTTCCCACAATGTCGAAAGTATTGGAAAAGGTTGCTTTTAAACAGCCATTGCAATGTGCCAGTAAAGATATTTTAACACCTATCCGGTCTCGATTTAGAAGTTCTTGTAGTACTTCTACAGGTGTATGGAGTATATCAAGCGACATTGCTTAAGCTATAAATGAGACTACAGTTACAATATTAGTTTTATTGGATAATAGTAAGGAGTTTCATGTAATAAATCACAAAGTATTGCTGGATAACTGCACTACCATCTGATACTATGGTAAACTGGTTTGATAGTTATTTAGCTAACAGAACACAAGCTTTCAAGGTACACGGGCAACGAGAAGAAAATATGATCTTAGCAAAGGGAGTTCCTCAAAGGAGCATTCTTGGGCCTGTCTTGTTCACCATATTCACATCCGATCTGCCAGAAGTAATAACTTGTGTCTTCTACATATGTACGCAGACGATACGCAAATGTATAAATCGTGTCTGCCACTCGAAATAAATGAAACTATTGCTGCTTTAAATATCAACAATATTATGGAGTGGTCTAATACAAACGGGCTGAAAATATATGCGTTACAAACAATTGCCATTAAGTTTGGGTAGTGTACGTGAGCGCGTCTGTCAGTTTCGTATAAAAACTATAAAGATAAATGGTACAGTTTTGAATTCCATGTTACCAAATCGTTAAGGGCAGCTTATGCTAAGTTTAAGTCTATTTATAAGTTTAAGAAAACTACCTTGCATTGTAGTCAAATGGACTCTTTGTAATAGTATAATTTTAAGCAATCTTAACTATTGTAGCAGAGTTTAGTACAGCTTCCTTACTAACAAATTTAAACTCAATATTCAAATGTAAAAGAATTACTGTTTAAGATTTTCTTTTAATATTAGTTACCGAGAATATGTTACTCAATATTATAATCAAATAAAATTGTTGAAAATGCATATCATCTGTGTTCAGTGTGATGCGTTTATCTATAATTTAGTTATAAATAGCGAACCGGCATAGTTGTGCTATACAGAGTGATTCTTGACTGATACGCATAATTGCGAGGACTGATAGTTCGTGATATGTAGTGATGGGTAATTAAGAAAGTGTAGTAAAAGTTTTTTATTTGCGGAGATAACGAATTAATTATGTTGATAGTGGTGAACTAGTAAAATATAAAATTGTCGCATTTACCTCGAATTGTATCTGTCACTCTCCGTCACTAATTGTCGAATTGCAGCTTCTTTTATTCGTAAAACAAAAATTGTGGCACTTAACTTCACCAACGCAGAACTCATGAACATGGTATTAACTTACTGAGAAGTACACCAAAATTCAGTAGCTGCAGCTCGGCTTTATGCATAAAGGTTTTCTCAAAGATATCATGCAAGCCGAAAAAACTTTTCTACATGTTGTCCAGTGCTCAGTTGTTAATCGAAAACGAAGAAAATCACTTCGAACAACTGTTGTGATACTCCAGTTACATAATTAATTCGTTATCTTCCTTAATAAAATACTTTTACTACACTGTTTTTAATTACCCATCACTACTCATCACAAACTATCATTCTTCGAAATTATGCGTATAAGTCAAGAATCACCCAGTATATTTACGTAAATGATCAAATACACATGTAATGCACATGCACAATAAATTGTGTATTCTTATCATTATTACTTGACAAATCGACAGTTGCTGCCACTAGTGGTTACTTTATAGCTGTCTATGACTTGTAGGTAGCGTTTTCTGCGTTGGAAACGTCAGTAGAACAGTTGGGGAGATAGCGGCCATTTTGTGTTGGGACATGGCGGCCATCTTGTTTAATGGGATCAATTAAAAGTCAATTAAACCGCGAATTAAACCGCGAATCAGATGCTCTAATTAATGTCGCGGATTGACCTAATTATTTTTGATGTGTGCTACTGATTAAATTACGCATTAGCTTCCGATTAAATTACGCATTAGATTTTTTAATTTGCTTCCGGAATTACACGGCGGCCATCTTGGTTTTCTGGCGCGAATATTTGAAATTTGAATTTTTTCCGATTTTTTTTCTAAGTTCCATTATTTGAATTTTAAACTTCCCGGGTGTCGGCCATCTTTGGTTTTCTGCGCGCGCACTTCTCACGGCTGTCGTTTTTAATTTTGAATTTTTGCGGAAATATTTGAAGTTCAAACTGGTAGATCTTCCGTCTCCCTCATCCAAGCTGCTGTCTCTCTCTTGCATTCACAGAAGGACTATTTATATTTAAAAAAATCTCAGCCCGACCGGGATTTGAACCCCTTACGTTCGTGTTGCACAAATTTAGCTACACCCATTAGTGCCACAACACCACGGAGCTGCTTCAGATTTAATGTGTTTATCGGAAAGCCGTTTCACTTCTGTTACGTCACGAGCCCCAGCTTTTAAACAAATTATTTTTTCGAAAATGATATTTATAAAATTGGAAATGCATTGTCTGTGATGTTAGATGGGTGTAGTAATTTTAAAAAAGTGCTGTCACACGTAGTTTTGCTGTAATTAATTATTAAGTTCAACACTTGCGTGATTTTGATACTGTTTTGAGTTGCGGACAAAGCGAACAAATCTTGTAACTGCGATGTTATTTTCGATTGAATTTAGTCGGCAGTTCGTAACCCTTTTGTAATATTATAGCTCTGTTATATTGTGTATGTTATTAAAAGGGTACTTGCAATTACATTTGTCCCTCGAAGAAATTTGAAAAAGAGGCCAGTTTAAAACCGTTTAATAGATGTGGCTATCTGATGCATTTAATTGTAAATGTTGGCTTAATTTTTTTACTTATGGTTCAAATTTACAGCTATGCAATTAAATGAATTATTTTTTAACCGATGCTAGCTATGTGAATAGAAATAATTATTTTATATAGCGAAATCATAATTACGCATCGGCTATTTTTAAACTTTAGCGCTAATATATGAGTGACTTAACAAATATTTGTCCGTTAGAGATTGCAGTACAGGTCTCGGCATGTCGTTATGTGTAATTAGAAAAACACGTCAGTCTCGTGGTCGCTTTCTATTTCGGATGTGCTTTTTTTTCATGTTGGACTAACTGATTCGGTGATGTAGCGGATGCAACTTTTTTTCTGTCAGTGTCTGTTCGACATTTTCTTGCCACCACATTGTCAAACTTATTATTTTAATATTCGTAAGAAAATAAATGCTTTATCAAGTGTGTAAAAGTAATTTTAATTTCCGTCAAAGGAAAAATCAAAATGCCCAATATAATTTTGTTATAACAAAAAATTTCCATTAAACGATGCTAGTTGCAGTTTAAAAAGGACAGACCAGATCTAAAAGAACACGAGTTGATGTCGAGACTAGAGAGAGATCCGGCAACAATGTACCTATTCAGAAAATATAACCTTAAACTAAAAACAACCTAACCTAACAGAAAAAGTGTCAGTTTGCATTAGGGTGTTAGTTGCAGTTTAAAAGGACAGACCAGATCTAAAAGAACATGAGTTGATGTCGAGACTAGAGAGAGATCCGGCAACAATGTATCTATTCAGAAAATATAACCTTAAACTGAAAACAACCTAACCTAACAGAAAAAGTGCCAGTTTGCATTAGGGAATTTAGTTGCCGCAGAGGTACTGCCAACAAAATTACTAGATGGTCATAGCCTCACCTGACCCAAAAAGATCGTGAACGGCTTATATTAGCAAGTATTGGAGAAGGCTTGACTAATTTAATTATGACATTTGTCAACTAAACATAAAATAAATTTGAATAAAAGCACGCAAAATTACGAAAATACGTAGAAAATTTATAAAAATCGGCATCTTGTCACATTAAATTCTGCAAAAACGACAAAAAACAATATTTTTATACAACTTTCATCGAAAAAATAGTAAAATTTTACGAAAATACGTCTGTGTTGACGACAAATGAAAATAAATTTGAATAAAAACACGCAAAAATTACGAAAGACGTATGTGTTGGCGACAAATTAAATAAATTTGAATAAAAACGCACAATTTCGTTGAAAATCTTTACAAAGCGACTTTATAGTACCGAAAAAATGATGTATAAAAGTTTTAAGAGTTATTTCTAAGCATAATTTTGCAAACGTTTAACAAATAAACCGTAATTTTTTAAAGTACATCACACAATTATGAAATCGTAGTTCAATTTATATGATTTTTCGATACTTTGTATGTGAAAAATAGCTTCAATTACTAATATTTGAATAAAAACATGCAATTTCCAAAGCATTTCGACAGCATCTCCCATGAAAATTTATAAAAATCGGCATCTTGTCACATTAAATTCTGCAAAAACGACAAAAAACAATATTTTTATACAACTTTCACTGAAAAATAGTAAAATTTTACGAAAATACGTCTGTGTTGACGACAAATGAAAATAAATTTGAATAGAAACACGCAAAAATTACGAAAATACGTCTGTGTTGACGACAAATGAAAACAAATTTGAATAGAAACACGCAAAAATTACGAAAAGACGTATGTGTTGACCCCAAAGTAACAAAAATTTGAATAAAATCACGCAATCATACAGCATCTCACATAAATTTTCGCAATATCGACATCATGTCACATAAATTATACAAAAACTGTCATCACGTCACTTGAAATTATACAAAATACGATATTTTTATTCAAAACACGATGAAAATTGAACAAAAATCACGCAATCACACATCATATCACATAAATTTACACAAAAATCGACATCATGTCACATAAATTATACAAAAACTGACATCATATCACTTGAAATTATACAAAAAACGATATTTTATTCAACACACGATGAAAATTGAAAAAAATCACGCAATTACAAGCCATCCCACATAAATTTTCACAAAAATCGACAACATGTTACATAAACTATGCATAATTTTGCAAATGTTTTACACTTTTTATAAAATGCATCGCTCAAAATTAAAAGAAATAGCAATTTCGTTGAAAAATTTGCAAATGTTTTACACTTTTCTATAAAATGTATCGCCCAAAATTAAAAGAAATCACAATTTTTTAAATTATATCACGCCATTATGAAATCGTAGATTGATTTTCACAAAAATCGACATCATGTTACATAAACTATGCATAATTTTGCAAATGTTTTACACTTTTTATAAAATGCATCGCTCAAAATTAAAAGAAATAGCAATTTCGTTGAAAAATTTGCAAATGTTTTACACTTTTTTATAAAATGTATCGCACAAAATTAAAAGAAATCACAATTTTCTAAATTATATCACGCCATTATGAAATCGTAGATTGATTTTTTGAAATTTTACACTTTGTAACTGTAAAATAACTGCAAATACTAATATTTTAGCTTTAGACTTTGTAATTATTGCAGATTCGAGAAAAAAACAAAGCTGAGTAGAAATAAAAAACACAAACACTTTGTAATAAACAAATATATTGTTCTTATTTCGTATAATACTTAATAATATAAATATAAATGTACAGCAGAATGTCTTATTTCTAAAAATTCGCTAGCAATTTACAAAACTGTAGTTTGAGGTGCACGACATTTCAAATTAAAAAGACTGCAAGTAATAAAATCAGAATTTCATTGTGTAATTTTAAAGTTTAAGATGCACCCAATCTAGAATTCCCTTCGTTTTTGGTGTTGATGACATCTGCCTTAGAGGCGTTTTTATAACGGCCCTTTTTTTGGAGGCGTTTCCTTATCGGCGTTCTTCTGACTGAACCTTTTTGATGTGGACTTGGATGAGTAGCTGGTGTTTTTAATTTATATTCTAAATCGGACTCGCAGTTATCAGTTTCCATTTCGGTTTTTCCTGTAGTACCAGTCGGGGTTGGCTTCTTTTGCTGTTTAGGTTTAGCTAGCAGCACATTAGCAACGTTAAGGTCTTTGATGTAATCAGCAAACTGTAGGCGTCCGGGTGGATTAATAGTTTTTCGAGGCCGCAGAGTGTCGTGAATTAAATCGACTATGTTAGACGCCGGTAAAATTTCACCCTTTATAGTAACGGTACCCTTGTGATCCCAGCTCACATCGCTTGAGGTACTCAAAATGCGTAGGAAAACTTCAGCTTTTTTCTTAAAAGTTTTGGGAAGTGTAGATAAAATAACGGCATTTGATAGGCTGTCACTGGTTGTTTCAATAGGTATTTTGATTGGCTGCCGCGCCTGGTTTGTGAAATGAAGGAATCGTTGTAACACTTGATTGTACTGGATCCATTTATCGTGATCAGTTAATTTGGACTTTAAAGCTTTTTGCATTTCGTCATCAAGCTGTGATAATATATTTTTCTCCGCATCATCGCCAGACTTAAGACGTTGGACAAATTCCGGCGATACAATCAACATCTTCCGCTTTTTGTCCATTTTAGTCGAAAAGGAGCTCAGTCGTTTGTTCTGGTAGAGCCGTCGTGAATAAACTAGCTTAAAATCAAGACTTTCATAATAAATATATAAAAAAAAAATATGACAGGTACGGGAATCGAACCCGTATTCTCTCTAGAGATCAGAGCTTGAATCTGATGCCTTAACCATTCGGCCAACCTGCCTCCCTATATAAACGACCACTCTCTGCATAATTAAGAAAACATATAGTTTAAAAAGCCTTCTGCATGCAATTTCATACAATATTTCATATAAATTAAGCCATGTACAAATTTCTTAATCAGGTTTTGATATATATTTTCTCGAAAGCATGACCCTCAGCTGCCGTTTTATTATTTGTCGAGATGCGTCATCGTTGAATTTACAAGAGCCAACCTGTCTGCTGTGTGACGCACGCAATGTCTCCATCCCTTTTTATTTTAAAATTCTATAAATCCAGAGGCCCGACTGCTGCCACACTAACACGTTTTAAACCATTGTACTCTGTTACCTGATGCGGCAGCAGTTTGGACCTCTGATTTTATAGAATTTTAAAATAAAAAGGTATGGAAACATTGCGTGCGTCACATCGCAAACAGGATGGCACTTGTAAAATTCAGCGATGACGCATCTCGACAAATAATAAAACGGCAGCTGAGGGTCATGTCTTTCGAGAAAATATATATCAAAACCTGATTAAGAAATTTGTACATGGCTTGATTTATATGAAATATTGTATGAAATTGCATGCAGAAGACTTTTTAAACTATATGTTTTCTTAATTATGCAGAGAGTGGTCGTTTATATAGGGAGGCAGGTTGGCCGAATGGTTAAGGCATCAGATTCAAGCTCTGATCTCTAGAGAGAATACGGGTTCGATTCCCGTACCTGTCATATTTTTTTTTTATATATTTATTATGAAAGTCTTGATTTTAAGCTAGTTTATTCACGACGGCTCTACCAGAACAAACGACTGAGCTCCTTTTCGACTAAAATGGACAAAGAGCGGAAGATGTTGATTGTATCGCCGGAATTTGTCCAACGTCTTAAGTCTGGCGATGATGCGGAGAAAAATATATTATCACAGCTTGATGACGAAATGCAAAAAGTTTTAAAGTCCAAATTAACTGATCACGATAAATGGATCCAGTACAATCAAGTGTTACAACGATTCCTTCATTTCACAAACCAGGCGCGGCAGCCAATCAAAATACCTATTGAAACAACCAGTGACAGCCTATCAAATGCCGTTATTTTATCTACACTTCCCAAAACTTTTAAGAAAAAAGCTGAAGTTTTCCTACGCATTTTGAGTACCTCAAGCGATGTGAGCTGGGATCACAAGGGTACCGTTACTATAAAGGGTGAAATTTTACCGGCGTCTAACATAGTCGATTTAATTCACGACACTCTGCGGCCTCGAAAAACTATTAATCCACCCGGACGCCTACAGTTTGCTGATTACATCAAAGACCTTAACGTTGCTAATGTGCTGCTAGCTAAACCTAAACAGCAAAAGAAGCCAACCCCGACTGGTACTACAGGAAAAACCGAAATGGAAACTGATAACTGCGAGTCCGATTTAGAATATAAATTAAAAACACCAGCTACTCATCCAAGTCCACATCAAAAAGGTTCAGTCAGAAGAACGCCGATAAGGAAACGCCTCCAAAAAAGGGCCGTTATAAAAACGCCTCTAAGGCAGATGTCATCAACACCAAAAACGAAGGGAATTCTAGATTGGGTGCATCTTAAACTTTAAAATTACACAATGAAATTCTGATTTTATTACTTGCAGTCTTTTTAATTTGAAATGTCGTGCACCTCAAACTACAGTTTTGTAAATTGCTAGCGAATTTTTAGAAATAAGACATTCTGCTGTACATTTATATTTATATTATTAAGTATTATACGAAATAAGAACAATATATTTGTTTATTACAAAGTGTTTGTGTTTTTTATTTCTACTCAGCTTTGTTTTTTTCTCGAATCTGCAATAATTACAAAGTCTAAAGCTAAAATATTAGTATTTGCAGTTATTTTACAGTTACAAAGTGTAAAATTTCAAAAAATCAATCTACGATTTCATAATGGCGTGATATAATTTAGAAAATTGTGATTTCTTTTAATTTTGTGCGATACATTTTATAAAAAAGTGTAAAACATTTGCAAATTTTTCAACGAAATTGCTATTTCTTTTAATTTTGAGCGATGCATTTTATAAAAAGTGTAAAACATTTGCAAAATTATGCATAGTTTATGTAACATGATGTCGATTTTTGTGAAAATCAATCTACGATTTCATAATGGCGTGATATAATTTAAAAAATTGTGATTTCTTTTAATTTTGGGCGATACATTTTATAGAAAAGTGTAAAACATTTGCAAATTTTTCAACGAAATTGCTATTTCTTTTAATTTTGAGCGATGCATTTTATAAAAAGTGTAAAACATTTGCAAAATTATGCATAGTTTATGTAACATGTTGTCGATTTTTGTGAAAATTTATGTGGGATGGCTTGTAATTGCGTGATTTTTGTTCAATTTTCATCGTGTGTTGAATAAAATATCGTTTTTTGTATAATTTCAAGTGATATGATGTCAGTTTTTGTATAATTTATGTGACATGATGTCGATTTTTGTGTAAATTTATGTGATATGATGTGTGATTGCGTGATTTTTGTTCAATTTTCATCGTGTTTTGAATAAAAATATCGTATTTTGTATAATTTCAAGTGACGTGATGACAGTTTTTGTATAATTTATGTGACATGATGTCGATATTTGCGAAAATTTATGTGAGATGCTGTATGATTGCGTGATTTTATTCAAATTTTTGTACTTTGGGGGTCAACACATACGTCTTTTCGTAATTTTTGCGTGTTTCTATTCAATTTATTTTCATTTGTCGTCAACACAGACGTATTTTCGTAATTTTTGCGTGTTTCTATTCAAATTTATTTCATTTGTCGTCACACAGACGTATTTTCGTAAAATTTACTATTTTTCAGTGAAAGTTGGTATAAAAATATTGTTTTTTGTCGTTTTTGCAGAATTTAATGTGACAAGATGCCGATTTTTATAAATTTTCATGGGAGATGCTGTCGAAATGCTTTGGAAATTGCATGTTTTTATTCAAATATTAGTAATTGAAGCTATTTTTCACATACAAAGTATCGAAAAATCATATAAATTGAACTACGATTTCATAATTGTGTGATGTACTTTAAAAAATTACGGTTTATTTGTTAAACGTTTGCAAAATTATGCTTAAAAATAACTCTTAAAACTTTTTTACATAATTTTTTCGGTACTATAAAGTCGCTTTGTAAAGATTTTCAACGAAATTGTGCGTTTTTATTCAAATTTATTTTAATTTGTCGCCAACACATACGTCTTTTCGTAATTTTTGCGTGTTTTTATTCAAATTTATTTTCATTTGTCGTCAAGGTTGTATAAAAATATTGTTTTTTGTCGTTTTTGCAGAATTTAATGTGACAAGATGCCGATTTTTATAAATTTTCTACGTATTTTCGTAATTTTGCGTGCTTTTATTCAAATTTATTTTATGTTTAGTTGACAAATGTCATAATTAAAATTAGTCAAGCCTTCTCCAATACTTGCTAATATAAGCCGTTCACGATCTTTTTGGGTCAGGTGAGGCTATGACCATCTAGTAATTTTGTTGGCAGTACCTCTGCGGCAACTAAATTCCCTAATGCAAACTGGCACTTCTTCTGTTAGGTTAGGTTGTTTTCAGTTTAAGGTTATATTTTCTGAATAGATACATTGTTGCCGGATCTCTCTCTAGTCTCGACATCAACTCATGTTCTTTTAGATCTGGTCTGTCCTTTTAAACTGCAACTAACACCCTAATGCAAACTGACACTTTTTCTGTTAGGTTAGGTTGTTTTTAGTTTAAGGTTATATTTTCTGAATAGGTACATTGTTGCCGGATCTCTCTCTAGTCTCGACATCAACTCGTGTTCTTTTAGATCTGGTCTGTCCTTTTTAAACTGCAACTAGCATCGTTTAATGGAAATTTTTTGTTATAACAAAATTATATTGGGCATTTTGATTTTTCCTTTGACGGAAATTAAAATTACTTTTACACACTTGATAAAGCATTTATTTTCTTACGAATATTAAAATAATAAGTTTGACAATGTGGTGGCAAGAAAATGTCGAACAGACACTGACAGAAAAAAAGTTGCATCCGCTACATCACCGAATCAGTTAGTCCAACATGAAAAGAAGCACATCCGAAATAGAAAGCGACCACGAGACTATGACGTGTTTTTCTAATTACACATAACGACATGCCGAGACCTGTACTGCAATCTCTAACGGACAAATATTTGTTAAGTCACTCATATATTAGCGCTAAAGTTTAAAAATAGCCGACGCGTAATTATGATTTCGCTATATAAAATAATTATTTCTATTCACATAGCTAGCATCGGTTAAAAAATAATTCATTTAATTGCATAGCTGTTAATTTAAACCATAAGTGAAAAAATTAAGCCAACATTTACAATTAAATGCATCAGATAGCCACATCTATTAAACGGTTTTAAACTGGCCTTTTTTTCAAATTTCTTCGAGGGACAAATGTAATTGCAAGTACCCTTTTAATAACATACACAATATAACAGAGCTATAATATTACAAAAGGGTTACGAACTGCCGACTAAATTCAATCGAAAATAACATCGCAGTTACAAGATTTGTTCGCTTTGTCCGCAACTCAAAACAGTATCAAAATCACGCAAGTGTTGAACTTAATAATTAATTACAGCAAAACTACGTGTGACAGCACTTTTTTAAAATTACTACACCCATCTAACATCACAGACAATGCATTTCCAATTTTATAAATATCATTTTCGAAAAAATAATTTGTTTAAAAGCTGGGGCTCGTGACGTAACAGCAGTGAAACGGCTTTCCGATAAACACATTAAATCTGAAGCAGCTCCGTGGTGTTGTGGCACTAATGGGTGTAGCTAAATTTGTGCAACACGAACGTAAGGGGTTCAAATCCCGGTCGGGCTGAGATTTTTTTAAATATAAATAGTCCTTCTGTGAATGCAAGAGAGAGACAGCAGCTTGGATGAGGGAGACGGAAGATCTACCAGTTTGAACTTCAAATATTTCCGCGAAAATTCAAAATTAAAAACGACAGCCGTGAGAAGTGCGCGCGCAGAAAACCAAAGATGGCCGACACCCGGGAAGTTTAAAATTTAAATAATGGAACTTAGAAAAAAAATCGGAAAAAATTCAAATTTCAAATATTCGCGCCAGAAAACCAAGATGGCCGCCGTGTAATTCCGGAAGCAAATTAAAAAATCTAATGCGTAATTTAATCGAAAGCTAATGCGTAATTTAATCAGTAGCACACATCAAAAATAATTAGGTCAATCCGCGACATTAATTAGAGCATCTGATTCGCGGTTTAATTCGCGGTTTAATTGACTTTTAATTGATCCGATTAAACAAGATGGCCGCCATGTCCCAACACAAAATGGCCGCTATCTCCCCAACTGTTCTACTAACGTCGTTCAAAACTAAATGAACACATATCTTTACAAACGTATTTGACAAAGCAGCCTTCCTGCAGCAGCACACCATGCAAAATGGCAGGAAAAGATAAGGACCCAGCCCAAAAGTTTGGAAATTTAGGATAGGGAACCCAAAATAGTTAAATGCGTGTCATGAAGCATAAAATAGCATAGAATTATTTATAAATATAAAACTTGACTTCGGTTTAAATTATATTGTACATAATATTTTGACTTTTCAAAGACAGGGTAATTAATTATTAAATACTTATAAATGACTTTTGACCCGTAACTGTATCATCATTGTGTTTAACACTAAACTTAAATTCGTTTTATTTTTCTCTCTTTGAACAGCGAGAAAGAACGCTTAATATTATTTTCATAGTATTCGATTTAGTTTCTGGGTATCGGAAATGGACACAAAGGATCAACGAAAAATAAAACATAAGTATAACAAAATTAACTGCAATACAAAGCGAGCAACACAAATCTGAAAAAGTAGTAAAGTTCCGTAAAAGTCGTAGCTACCAAACCGCAACGTCACCACTACGTAACCGTAACATTATTGAAACGTAGCCTAATTAGTTTCACGAACGTCGCCTAAACATTGCGGTCACCAAAAATAATTCCCCATTCTGGTCGCGTGCACGTAATGAGAACGTTCCTATTACGTGCCAGAGACTAGTGGCAAAACAGTTTAAAATTCGTACAATGGTCGTCAGTACGTCCAGCGACTAATTGTGCTATTTGGGATAGCCTTTTTTTATTGTCAAGGTTACATCTGCCAGAATATCGATAAGTAAACGTGATATATTAAAAGATGAAAACGACGTAATTATATTCGACTTCTTCTTCGTCTTGGTGTGCCATATTCGTTCTACGAATGTTGGATATTATGTTGAATCTCGTTGTTTTACTGACAGTCGCTCTGAAGAACGCCCTTGCCGTTTGTCAATGAATATATTCTCCTTCGTGGGCCTCATTTATGTCCATTTTTCTGGATTACCAGGTGCAGGATACCATATTATGTTTCTAAATGTCTTATTACATGATTTATGCATGACTTCACAAAGTTCACAGACTCTACATTTGTGACTCGATTCGTTCAACTGTAGACCTACATTCAAAAAGTGTTTTCAAGGTAGCATCTGCGAGGACCCGAGATTTCACTTCGTACACAAAGATAGAGACAACTCGATCATTTCTGGGTGTTCACACAAAACTCTCTTCCTGCGTAGGAATGTGATCCTCACTTATTGAACTTGGGATCCTATCTATACCAAATGGTTCCAGTCATCGTGAAGTTCAGCAGCTACAATGGGCTATTGGTTACAATCATTGGCTTAGTCCATTTGATGTTAAGTTTGACGCCCAATTTGTCACAAAGTTGCACCATTCGATTGAGGAGGCCCTGACTATGGTATCATCTACATAGCGCAGATTATTCACTATAATTCATATTATTAATATTTATTCATCAATATTACATAGGGCTTCCTGAAAGATTACCTCTGAATATAAATTAAATAGTAATTAGAATTAATTCCTAAACTAACTGGCCATTCCTGATCACATAGGTTCAAAATACGAATAAATCATTAACGCGCAATAGCTTATTACTACCCGCATTTATAGATTAAATGGTAATACAATATTTGTATCTGAAATATATTTACATTTAAATAACATTAAAAACATGTGAAAATAGCTGTCTTTAATACGCAAATATTATGTTGCATAACAGTCCGGCTTTACCTGAAATATACATACTGCGAAATGAAACCCAGTTTATATTCCTCGTATAACTACTTCGCGTACGTATTTGTCCAAGCTGCAAATAGCCCTATATCGGGTTACAATAAGCTAGTGAGGAGAAACTGCAATGTAGTCATAGAAATGGACCACGTTGTCAACCTTGAATGACTCGCTATTTGGAAATTTTCCACGAATACTGCGCGAAAGTACCTAGCTTCAAACACGATCGGTTCTCTGGCGAATGATGTCACGAAACAATTGTAACGCCACGAAAATGATAGTTTAAAGTTCTTGCAACTCGTTTGCACTTTTTGCAAGCAGGTTATCTCCTCAAGCATGTTTAGCTTGGCGTTCTTTATTTTCCCTACACTTTTCATTCATTCAGAGACCTTTCGTCTTTTCTATTTTGCATTTTATTAATTTGTTTATTCTTTTGTATTCCCCAATGCTTATGCTTATGTTTCTTCGTTCGTCCATTAAAATGAGTAATTCTTGTGTCATCCATTCTTTCTTCGCATTCTGGCTGTATGTCATTAGTGGTTCTGTTATCGTGTCTGTAGTAGTTTCCTTGAAGACATTCCACTGGGTATTAAGGTCTAAGAGCTCAAATTTTTTAAAGGAGTATAATTAAAGACCGAGGGCTTCTGCACGACACAAAATAATCTATTAGGGCAGCTTACAAAGAGAGAAAAATATGAGATAATATAATTTATAATACAGTGAACGATACATGGCAGAAAAGGGATATTCTGACGAAAACTGTTAGACTAATATTGCATGTGGAAGACTGGATTACAATGCTTCTGTAAGACAAACTTTATGGTAAATAAATAAAACCATGGAATTCTTAATTATAGATTAGCTGACATCAGCTGAGAAGTGATATCCACAAGAACTATTGGATAATGAAGTTAAATAAATTGTCAATGTACATTTTATATTAAAGAAACCTACATAACCACTATTAAGTTTCATTGAACATTTTTTTACATTACAAATGCATGTTCCAACCTGAGTAAGAGTTTCATAGTCTAAAACTGAGCTAATATATGTATAAAATTACTTAATAAAATATAATTGGTGGATCAGATAATTTAATAAAATGATGAAGTTCATAATTATTAATATTTTAGGATAAATCAATCTGACATTTAATAGAGTAAAGAGTTGAGTAAGCTTATGTGGAAAGTAATTTTGATCACAATCAAAATGGAAATTTATAAAATTCATTTACACTTTACGGTAGAGGGCCGTACAGTACTTTATCGCCCTAGAGTCGTAAAATGACACATTATGCTCTCAAGGATAGGGTATAAAGAAACCATTTTCGCTCGGCCGTACATAAATAATTATTATTGAGCCACAGCAAGATCATTGCAATATGTATATAACTTCACTATTGCTTTTTCCACAAAAGTATTTTGTATTTTAGTAACTGTTACTCAGTGTGGAGCGGTATTGATATTTGGAGGAATAATTATTTAAATAGTTTTGACAAGATGGGAGATTGGTATTCTACCAGGCTTTAAATTAAAATATTTTTTCCATCTTCCACAGAGCTAGGAAACTACCTGTTCTGCGTGTTGTATTGAAAAGTATTATCATTAACAACCATGTTTTACATGTATTGTCAGTAACCTCAGTTTACCTTGCGGTGTAGAGGCTGATGTTTTATACGCTTGCGTCTGGTGGTACAATGATCAACTTGCACCGGATTTTTGTTACAAAGTTGGAGCGCGCCTTTTGTGCTTGCGCAGCAACCATTGTATGAAGTGTGCGTCCTTTTGATGTGCTGACCTTGTTACTCTATCTCTTAGGTTTGTGGCTCTGATTAGAGCAAATTTAATTTGGTGTCATACAGTGAATAGTCTAACCGAGCCCGATTCCAATCGCCAAGGCTACGGAAAAATTCCGGCCCCCGCAGGATTCGAACCGAGGACTTGCTTAATGCAAGCGTAGCGCTTTCCCGGCTTCAACTATTTTCTTAGTCTTTTATCATTGGAATATTGTCTAATTTTCCAATTTTCTCTGGACTATCTTTTCTTCGTTATTTTATTTTGAATAGCCACATGATGTTTAGTAAGCATATTCAATTTTTGTAGTGTTTTTGGTGAGATCTTAAGGAAGAGGAAATCATCTGAAATTAATTGTAGCTCGATTCGATTTTTATACATTGCTTGAGCTTGAGTTATTAGTAAAATTTAATATGAACCGGTTAACAGAAAACGAAGTAATTTTCCATCACCAAGCAGGCAGCGAACAAATTACAAAAACATCTGTTTACCAGTAAATCGCCCCGATCCTACAAGAATTTAAAAGAAAACCGTTACAAAAATAAAACAATAAATCGCGGCATGCTCGCTCAAAGGAGCACCAATTCTCAAGTGCAATAAAGGGCCAACGGCTCGCCAAACCTCAATAAATCCGGAAGCCGACAAAAACAGCGCCGCGGCAAACGAAACTCCGAACGTGCGACCAAATTAATAATCCAAGTTCAATCACTAAAACGCTCTTAAAACAGAGTGGGCCCAATCAAAACCCCACATAAGGATACCTGCCGATAGGAGGAATAAGCCGCCACCTGATAAAACAACGCCCAAGTCTCTAGCACACATACAGGTCGATTAAAAATAACTTTTCCATCAGCCAGCAAAAATATCACCGCTCATAATGCGGGCGATTGTTGCAAGTAAACGCTACAGAAATTTCGAAGTACACGGCGGCCCAGCGAAGACGTATTTTCTAACGGTTAAATCAGGACAAAAAGCCGCTTACATCCGGCTAAATATTACACATTAAATTATAATTAACGGAAGGAAGCATCCCAGGAAAGCGTGAATAGTCTCAAAATTCATATAAAAGTAGCGCGCAACCAATCGAAGCAAAATAACTCCTTAACATACGCAATAAGAGTAATGCTTAATTAAGTTTTACGCCGAACACGGAATTAAAAATTCCAAGTTCAATTAATCTTTACCAAAACCTAGCAAATTGGGTGTCGTTAGAATCGACATTTCAACGACTATTGATTGCGACTCAAATCAAGTCGATAATTGATCACGCCGCTCAATTAAACGCGATAATCCGAAATACATCAAAAACGGGCAAAACATCCCTTCTACTTCGACCAATGAGCTGCGAGATCGCGTTTGACAAAGGACTGGCTCCTTTAAATAGTCAGACGCTGGCAGTAGGAAATCACTCAACCCAGGAGAGTCATCCAACAGCATCCAGCCTTCCAGGACCAGCTAGCAGCTCCAGCCTTCCAAGGATCTACCAGCCCCAGCCCTCTCCAGAACCTATCACCTACGTGGACTTAGAGCCAATCCTCTGCATTGGACTCTGCTGCCTGCCGTCTTCGGAAAAATTTGGGAACTCGAGCCACTTCCGCCAACCGCCGCCTCCGCCGAGGAGATCAGCACTGCCGCCAACGTACCGCCGCCGCTGCTCTCAGCCCGCCGCCCCGTCGCCCGCTCGCCATGGACACCCCCAGGTCTTATACGTAAGCCAGCCCGGAACCATTGGAGGTTTCCTCTCGCGCCCGCCGCCTGACATCGAACCTTGTGTTCCAGGAAGCGCCGCCTCGAGGAATTATTTGGCCCATCGCCCAAGACGCTCCCGGCCTCCCCTTGGCCCAGATCGCCCGCGCCCGGATCCAGGAGCTACACCGGCCCCCTCCGTACTGGGAGGGACGCCTGCCGTCAGGGAGTCCACGAACGCCGACAAGGGCGCTCACCCCGGATTTCGTTGGCTTCACGGATCGAGAGCGATCCGGAGCTCGGCACTCCACATAGGAACCCGTTGGTGCAGCACCTACGAGACGCACCTTTTGCCCGGCTGCGCCGCCCGCCGACCCCCCAGGCTCCCCGTCCACGGACCCTCGATTGGGACCTCGAGGTGCGACTGACGGACGCCGAGGAAGCCGAGCTCGAAGCCCTGTGGCAGGCTACCTGCCCAGATAGCAGCCCACGTCGCGGCCCCCGCTGGCGACGGACCACCCGTCCCCGGACTCCCCTAGCGGAAGCCCGACCCTGCGCCCCGGCCACGCCCCGCTTCAGCCGACGTCCCCGGGAGGGCTACTCGCGTCGCCGACGCCCCAGGAGAGCCTTGCAGCCCCGCTGGCCCCGGACCTCTCTTCCCCGGACTCCCCTAGCGGAAGCCCGAGCCACACCCCGCACCGCCCCCCGGAAGGGGCGGACCGCGTCCAGGCCACGTTTCCCGCCTCCGACAACCGGGAAAGGCCACCCCATCCCCACCCTAGGCACCGGCGCTCGAGCCTAGTCGAGTAGTTTAATTTTGTATATATATGTCCTTTTTCTTGTTTTTCTTTTATTATATATAGTTTTAAGCATTTATGTACATAAGAATATTACTCCAATAAACCTCTTAAAAGTCACTCCAGTCAATCAGCAACATCGACGAGGGTAACGCCCACCCTCCTCTTCCGAAACCGACGCCATTGAAGTAACCCTACCGCTGAGCGATAAACCGAGGCGTGTTAATTGTCGCCCGGAACGTGGGGCAAACCTTTGGTGGACACCAGAGGGAAGTCACGCCCACTACAATGGTGAAGTCAAGAAGAAAGGGAAACTTGGAGACAACTCCGCCAAGGATCATGGAGGAACCTCAGCGGACACCGCGACAAGGAGGAAGTCTGAACAGTTCGGAAATAATAGAAGACAGCGCACCCTCATTCCCGTGTGGACAAAGGACACCGCCTCCAAGTCCCAGCCCAGTGCGACAGGAAGTCAACGAAGACAACCAACAGCAAATGGCACACCACCTTGCGAACCTAGCAGCTACAGCAGCAGGAACCAACCAACCAGCACCACTTCTGGGAGTGGTAGAAAACACCCAGTGGCGCCCAGAACAAGCTCCAACAGCACCAACGATCACATTAACCGACGAACAATTCCAGGCAATTTTGGGACGAATGGCTGTGCCCAAGAAAGTCGATCTTCCACCAACCTTTAAAGGCGAGGAGTTAGATCACCCTCAGGAGTTCATCGCAGAGTGCGCCCGCTACCATGCGCAAAGCGGATGTACTACAACAGAACTAATGAAAGTAGCCACAAACTGTCTCCAGGGGAAGGCTAGCCAATGGTGGAAACCATACGCTTCACTTCCACTCTCATGGAATGAATTTGAAGAAAGGCTCTTAAAGAAATTCGACAGCGCAGATGTACGAGCCTCTTTGAAGACACAGCTCTACGGACAAAAACAGGGACAAAAGGAAAATGGCGAACTCTTCCTTCTTCGCAAAATACAACTGATACGCCGACTGGACAGCGAACAGTCAGTGGGAGCCAGCATTCTCGTAATGATAGAGCTATTAAAACCGGCCCTTCGGCCTTATCTACGTGTCGCTGTGCCAGAAACCATTGAGGAACTGTTGGACAAGGTGGCTGCAATTGAGAAAGAGATGGACGACCGCGCACCAACGCCAAGCCGCGAGACACGCCCGCGAGAGCCAGCCGAGCCCAATCTACCCCGCTGCTATTTTTGCCCGGGACGCCACTTCAATAAGGATTGCCCACGACGCTACCGGCCAGCACCACAGGCAACAGGAGAAGCCCCCATGAACGCCCCCGAAGCTAGACAACTACCACCGCCGGAAAACTGGCGGAGGCCCGGGCGCGTCGAGGCCGAAGCACCGCCCAGGGTCCAACACAATGCTCCACAATAAGTACGGCCAACTGCCACAACCTCCCGTATATCATGGTGAACCTAGGGTCACCACAGCGGGAGATGCGTGCCCTAATTGACTCAGCGGCAACGCATAACTTTATTAGCGCCAAGCTAGTGCAACACCCAGGGACGGGTAGCTACGCACAAAGAACGGCCAAAATGGCCAAAGAACAGGCAACCCTGACCCTACGAGGAGAAACAAGCTTGGAAATGCAGATCGGTAGAAATAACTACGTCATACAGTGTATCATAGCAGAGGATTTAAGGGAGGACATCATTCTCGGTCTACCATGGCTTACGGAACACGAGGCTACCTTTGATTTCGCGCGGCGTTGCATCCACCACGGCGTGAGGACCCGAGAAAACACTCATTGCCTGGTCGAGCAACACGACCCGCGTCCAGCGAATGACCCGATGGAACTTCCCCAGTTGAAGCATGACTTCCCTCGCGAGCAGGAACACAACCTCTATCAGCTACTAGAAGACTTCCCCGAAATTTGGAGGCCCTCGGCACCACCTACGCGCACCCTGCAGCACGAGATCCATGTAAAAACCGATGCCCCTATACGCAGCCCAAATTACCGATATTCCGAAACAAAAAAGAAGATCATCGCCGAGCAAGTAGAAGAGATGCTGGCACGCGGTTTCATCGAGCCTAGCCAGTCACCACATAACTCGCCAATCGTCATCGTGGAGAAAAAGGATTCTACGCCCCGGTTCTGTTTAGACTTTCGCAGGCTAAACGAAGCCACCATCAATGAGCCGGCGGTACTGCCCTTGATCCACGAAACTATCAAAGATCTAGGCTCAGCAAGCATCTTCTCCTCACTTGACTTAAAATCGGGGTACTGGCAGATAAGTTTACATCCCCAAGCCAAACCCTACACCGCGTTTACAACTCCGGATGGCGCAGCCTATCAATTTCGAGTCATGCCATTCGGGCTCAAGACGGCACCAATGACCTTTCAAAGGCTGATGGCCCGGGAAGTACTGGTGGGGTACCTCCATAAATTCTGCCTCGTGTATTTAGATGACATCATCATTTACTCCGAATCATGGGAGCAGCACCTTCAACACCTCCGCAAGGTCTTCGATTGACTACAGGAACATGGGCTCATATGCTCGCCAGAAAAATGCCACTTCGGGAAATCCACACTGCACTACCTAGGGCATATCGTTGGCCCAGAGGGAAGCGAACCTCAACCAGGTCACGTGCAGCAGGTCACCAACGCCCCGCCCCCTACTAACCGAAAGGGGTTACGACAGTTCCTAGGCATATGCAATTGGCTACGCGAGTACATTCCCCGATTCGCCGACGTTGCGGCCCCTCTCACCGACCTACTAAGCACTAAAAAGCGCTGGACTTGGACCCCAGACGTTCAGCAAGCATTTCAACAAGTGAAACAACTGTTTCAGACACCGCTGAAGTTAGCCCGACCCGATGCTTCTCGCCCCTTCATTTTACAAACAGACGCCAGCAAATTTGGCATCGCCGCCGTGCTCTACCAGGAACGTCCCGATGGAGGTCGAGACGTCATCTCCTACGCCAGCACCCGGTTCCTGCCAGCCGAACAGCGTTATCACTCCAACGAACAAGAGTGCCTAGCCGCCGTATGGGCGATAAAAAAATATCGACCCTACTTAGAAGGCAGGCAGTTCACCCTCCGGACCGATAACCGCGCCCTCACCTGGCTCAACACCTTGAAGGACCAGCGAGCTAAACTCACCTGTTGGGCTCTCCTGCTACAGGAGTTCCACTTCACAATCGAGCATTGCCCCGGAAAGCACAACGAGTTGCCGGACGCGCTATCTCGACAGCCGACTGGACAGCCGGCCGAAGCAGTGTGGGATGACCCGACAGTACTGCTACCTCCCATTCACAACAAGCGCTTCGCCCAAAAACGTGTAACAGCCAGCCAACCCGCAAAGAAAGGATTTCCCAGGTGCCAGGAACCCGCTACAGGTAATTATGCGGCCAGCAGCCAAACACCACACGGTGAGGACTCACCGAGGTATCAACGGGCAAGCAGCCATGCTACCGTCACGGAGCCACCAGGCAAGCCATCCCTAAGCCTGCTGGACGCAGTCGAAGAAACTTTATGGGAGACCATTGCACAGGACCAAAGACAGGATAATTACTGTCAAGATTTAGTCAACTCATGGCACCAAAGCTACTTCGCCGAGGACCCAACCCCGGATCTCTTAGCCGTAGAAGAACAATACCATATAGAGGATGGGTTGCTCTACCGCCGAACGGATTAGGGTCCGCGCCTGTTTGTTCCGGAAGAAAGCCGGCCAAAGGTTATCTACCAATACCATGACCGAGACCTAGCAGGATACCCCGGCATCGCCGAAACAACGCGGGCCATCCTTACGCACTTCCATTGGACGCATGTACGAGAAGATGTCCGGAACTACGTCCGCCAATGCCTGCTCTGCTTGAGATGCAAGAAGGGCCGCCACCAAGTCAAAGCCACCCTGAGGCCGCACCAGCCCAACCGAGCGTGGGACACGATTGCGCTCGACCTCATGGGTCCCTACCCCTCATCAGCCACTGGGAAAAAGTTCATCCTGGTAATAACCGACCTCTTCACCCGGTGGACAGAAGCCTTCGCTCTAGCCAAAGCCACCGCCCCCATCATCACCCGCACCTTACGAAATGAGGTCTTTCCCCGCCTGGGATACCCGAGCGCCATGCTGACCGATAACGGACGCCAATTCATTAGCGAACAATGGATGCGAGCTTGCCAGCAGTGGGATATCCAGCCATGGACAACCGCCATTTATCACCCCCGGGCCAACCCAACAGAGCGAAGGAACCAGGAAATAAAAAAGGGACTCCGCCTGCACCTGCAAGGAAGGAACCACCGCGAGTGGGACAAGCACCTGCCTGCAACCCTATTCAGCCTGCGGAATCGCCATAACACTGCCTTAGGGTGTTCTCCGGCCCACGCAATGTACGGAAAGGAGTTGGACCGCCCTGGGGAGTTGAGATTCCGACAACCTACGCAGCCGCCACAAAAGCCCCACGAACCGCTGACACACAACCGCTCCGAACGAGACGCGGGCATCCGAAACCGAGCCATCGCTCAACACCCGGAAACACCAGACACCAGCGGCCCCACTTTTCAACGTCATCAGCTGGTAATGGTGAAAAATCACCCTCTCTCGAACGCCACCGCTGGGATTCATGCAGGATTCCAACCAAAATGAAGTGGACCCCACCAAATCTTCTACCAACTTGGCCCAAGCATCTATAGGGTCCAAAGAGGACAACAGGCCCTCAAAATTCACGCCGACCAACTTCGCCCCTTCTTCCCAGCTCCTTAGAAAATTCATGCACGGATCGAGGACGCCAAAGGAGGAAGGAAATAATATGAACCGGTTAACAGAAAACGAAGTAATTTTCCATCACCAAGCAGGCAGCGAACAAATTACAAAAACATCTGTTTACCAGTAAATCGCCCCGATCCTACAAGAATTTAAAAGAAAACCGTTACAAAAATAAAACAATAAATCGCGGCATGCTCGCTCAAAGGAGCACCAATTCTCAAGTGCAATAAAGGGCCAACGGCTCGCCAAACCTCAAAAAATCCGGAAGCCGACAAAAACAGCGCCGCGGCGAACGAAACTCCGAACGTGCGACCAAATTAATAATCCAAGTTCAATCACTAAAACGCTCTTAAAACAGAGTGCGCCCAATCAAAACCCCACATAAGGATACCTGCCGATAGGAGGAATAAGCCGCCACCTGATAAAACAACGCCAAAGTCTCTAGCACACATACAGGTCGATTAAAAATAACTTTTCCATCAGCCAGCAAAAATATCACCGCTCGTAATGCGGGCGATTGTTGCAAGTAAACGCTACAGAAATTTCGAAGTACACGGCGGCCCAGCGAAGACGTATTTTCTAACGGTTAAATCAGGACAAAAAGCCGCTTACATCCGGCTAAATATTACACATTAAATTATAATTAACGGAAGGAAGCATCCCAGGAAAGCGTGAATAGTCTCAAAATTCATATAAAAGTAGCGCGCAACCAATCGAAGCAAAATAACTCCTTAACATACACAATAAGAGTAATGCTTAATTAAGTTTTACGCCGAACACGGAATTAAAAATTCCAAGTTCAATTAATCGTTACCAAAACCTAGCAAATTGGGTGTCGTTAGAATCGACATTTCAACGACTATTGATTGCGACTCAAATCAAGTCAATAATTGATCACGCCGCTCAATTAAACGCGATAATCCGAAATACATCAAAAACGGGCAAAACATCCCTTCTACTTCGACCAATGAGCTGCGAGATCGCGTTTGACAAAGGACTGGCTCCTTTAAATAGTCAGACGCTGGCAGTAGGAAATCACTCAACCCAGGAGAGTCAGCCAACAGCATCCAGCCTTCCAGGACCAGCTAGCAGCTCCAGCCTTCCAAGGATCTACCAGCCACAGCCCTCTCCAGAGCCTATCACCTTCGTTGGACATAGCTGTCTACCGCATCTACTGGACTTAGCTGTCTACCGCATCTACTGGACATAGAGCCTGCCGCATCCACTGGACTTAGCTGTCTACCGCATCTACTGGACATAGAGCCTGCCGCATCCACTGGACTTAGCTGTCTACCGCATCTACTGGACATAGAGCCTTCCGCATCCACTGGACTTATCTGTCTAGCGCATCTACTGGACATAGAGCCTGCCGCATCCACTGGACTTAGCTGCCTGCCGCATCCACTGGACTTAGCTGTCTGCCGCATCTACTGGACATAGAGCTTGCCGCATCCACTGGACTTAGCTGTCTACCGCATCTACTGGACATAGAGCCTGCCGCATCCACTGGACTTAGCTGCCTGCCGCATCCACTAGACTTAGCTGTCTGCCGCATCTACTGGACTCAGAGCCAACCGCATTCGTTGGACTTAGAGCCAATCGCCTTCGTTGGACTTAGAGCCAATCGCCTCCGCTGGACTTAGAGCCAACCGCCTTCGTTGGACTTAGAGCCAATCGCCTTCGCTGGACAGAGAGCCTGCCGTCTTCGTGGGATTTGGACACGGAACCACTTTGGCCGCCGGCACCGCCTCCGAAGGACCACATCAGCTTCCAACTGCGGATGCTAATCCGCCATTTTCTTTTTCTGTACATATATGTTACCTAGTTATAAGCTTATCTGTATGTTAGTTAGTAGTGTAAATATAATAAACTTTGTTCCAATTAAATCCAGTGTCTAGCTGAGGGTAACGCCCACCCTCCTCTTCCGAAACCGACGCCATTGAAGTAACCCTACCGCTGAGCTATAAACCGAGGCGTGTTAAATTACAATTACATTAATTCTGGAATTCTAACGCTGCTCCTGTTATTTACCTTTGAACATGGCTAAAATTTGGCTTTTGTCTAACGTCTAGCTCCCCAGGCTGTAGTGATTGTGAAAAGCGAAAACCTTACCTCACCTTGATCTATATCGAGTAGATAAAAAAACGACCTCTGTTTGAGGCTCGATGACTCTTGTTATAGTAGAATAAAACTAGTAAAGGAAGAATGAAAAATTATGTACCCAAAATTTAAATCATTTATTTCAACAAATAACAAAACCATAACCTACTAAAAATTAAGTTGAAAAGTGCTGTTTTAGCTAGTTGAAAATGCAAATTCAAAAACAGATTAAACCACTAATAAACCAACAAACACTTAGAAAAGTGACAGGATATATAGTCATTTGTTTTGTTCACGGAAAACAATATTATGAGCTACTAGATTTAGTGTGTTCATGACCAAACATAAGATTCCGTGTAAGCATTTTCAAAACCAATCTTTTTAAGTTTCCTACTCCGGTATTTTTCAATCAACTTATGCGAGACTTGGTATCCATGTTTTACAATGTTTCTCCGACAACTATTCCGAGATTCACTTCATTAGCTGATTTAGCAGGCGAGCTGTACAGTGCCCAACTTTGAGACGTTTTTTTATTCACCCGGTATATTTAAATTAAATCTAGTTTTGTCTTTTACCACCAAAAACAGCAATACAAAGTGTGTCTTAACATCTTTCAACCTTCTCAGTGCTCGAACTGAACCTAAATTAAGAGAATTATATCTACTTAATTCAATGGAGTATCTATGGATTTAATGTACGTAGCTGAGGTTTTAGTAAGTGTATAAAAAGATTTATTGTATTTTATATTCTCTATCATTTTCTCGGAGGCGCACAACTCTATTTACACACAAACTAAAAGATCGACAACTTGCAAAGGTCTCCTCAAAATCGGCATCAAAATCTTGTAGTTGCACTCCCAGAACGATCCCGGCTTCTCGGCGATGCTGAATAATTTCTCGAAAAATTCCGGCGAGGCAATTATATTAATTAAAATATTTTACCATCTCATCTGTGGTGCCGTACCGGCGTCTCGCTCGCACAGGGGCGCAGGCGGGCGTCTGTTTCATTTCAGCTAATTTACGAGGGCTTATATGAATGGCTCTTGTCTGTGCTAAATTTGTCATAAATGCATTTAAATGATGTAAATCTGGGCAGGCCGCGTTTTTACCCGTCTTCTTAATGAGTGGTTAAGTGCGGCGCCTTCCTGAACAAGGGGCCCTTCGAGGGCCAGACGGAGGCTTGTGTTTGGTGACAATGTTCGCTGACGATGAAATGAAAAAATATCAGTTTTTATTCCGAAATTAATAAATTCCAGTAGATAATTTCTAATTAGCTATTTTTGAGTAAGCACTCTAATTCTGTATCGTTTGAAACTTTTAATTTCCAATTTCCATTTCCAGGATATATACAGTGGTTCCAAATTTTAACCAGTCTAAATAATCACAACAAAGTTTAAATAAATATACCCTGCTTCCTAGTAGTACCATCGACATTCAAAGATGTCCCATGGAATTTACTTCTTTTAAAATATACACCCACTTTGCGACGTTGCCGAAAGCATCTTTTGCCGGATGATGTGGCTTGTATTCCCCAAAAATGCAGAAAACTGAAAGCTATGTCAATAGTCTTTATCAAGCTAATAGTATTCACAAATATGGAAAAACACCACAACGGCAGAAATCAAACATTGAATATTTTATGTGAAGACAAAATCCTACTGTTTACATAGAGGATGTAACTATACTATGACGCGCAACTATGGAGAACAATAAAATCGCGGAGTACAAAAAACAAAGCTTTAAATAAATGATTGTCTAACAAATCCCGAGCTAACAGAAACAACATAAAACAAAAATAGATCCTTAAAAGGAAAAACACAACGTGAAAGGGAAGTTCTCAACAATTACAAAATCTACTGACAGTAACGCAGACCACAGCAGCCAATAATGACACCTTGCCCAAAACTAAATAGAACTATCAGTAGTATGAAGTGAGAATACGTTATAAAGCTTTAAGGGAAGAAAGACTAAATGACTATTTAATACATATGCCACCCCAACAGCAGAAAACCAACGTCTTTGAGTAAGTGTTATTGTGTCGATTTTAAAGAAATCACATATTTCTGCTTATTTCCTAACGTTCGCGTTAGTTATTTACCTTACCTTTAGTTTTCTTCATAAGCTACTTAATGACTATGTGAATTTAAAAAGACTTAGCTGCCACGCTTGGCATTGAATTTGGGTGCAGTCGCACATCTAGTTTGGATTTGTAACGTTTTTTCTCCTCGAGTTGTGGGATATTTTATGGCTTTGTTATACCTCCCTGAAAGAGTAATGTTGATTATTTAGCTTTGTTTTAATATTTACCTATTTTCGTCGACTCCAATTCGCAAATTTATCTTATTGCCGCTGTGAGTTCCAGCGCGGTCGCTTAGAAACTTTCTTTTGCGGTCAGATCTTCTAAATTATTTCGTACCACTGTAGTGGTGAAACAGCTTATCTGTTTTCTTTTGTCTTTGAATTGAGAACTTCCGGCTGGAAATTGTAAAAATACAACACATTTTAGAGACACCGTGTTTCTTCTTTTATGAGGGATTTAGAATTGACTGGCTGCAGTAACTCTGTTATTTTCCTAATCATCTATCATTGGTTATTTAAATGAAACCCGGGAGAAACTACATTTGGTAAGTTTATTAGAGACAGCTGTGTTTCCATAGCGAGCTCTACCGAGAAGCTCTGTTGACAATTTTCTCTTATACATTTTTCATCACATTTTAGATGCCTTTAGATAAGTCAGTAACTTCTTATAGTACTCTACGTGGAACTGGATATACAGTGAATTTATTTTAATAGTTAACATAGCAGTTTCGTTTCTATGCCAGCATTTAGTCATGCAGGTCACTTCCATAGTTACCAATAAAATCAATAGATTAGAGCGTTTATTTTACGAGTTAACATACGAATTTAAATTAGGTACTTGCTAATAAGAAACTTTAATTTTATTACCGGAATATAGGTATGCATACAAAAAGTAGATACGTAGGAACAACTTGTGTGTTGTTTCTTTTCTTTAGTGGTATACATTATGATAACTTTTAATTGTCTTTTAGGCAAGTAATAATTCCTATGTTAACTCTTAAAATACACGCTCTAATCTATTGGTCTCATTTGTAGCTATGGAAATAATCTGTATGATTAAATGCTGGCATAGAAACGAAACTGCTATGTTAACTATTAAAATAAATTCCCTGTAGATCGCTAAGCCAATTTACACCTGAAGTGAGTCTTTCCGAATGAGTTTCGTGTCTCTACGCTAATTGCCTCTTACTGTTGCTAGGCCTTTGTCGGTATTTTTGGATTTACTATGTATTTATAAATTGATTTCCAGATTGTAGTTTCTAGTTGCGATTTTGGCCCTATTTTGGACTTCAGTTTCGTAGGACGTTTGATGTAACAGATAAGCTACAGGCTCGCTTTAATTTAAATAAATATTTGCTGCAATTCAAAATGTATTAGCGTGAATAGATTTTTAAACTGGCGAGATTTACATTTTACTGTTTATGACGGATTTACCATTTGAACCTTTGAACACAATTGGTTACGAACTATTTTGGGCATTCACAGCTCGCTATCCAGCTTTTTTTAGTATTGCAATATGATCATTAATTTTATTTTTGTAGTTCCTCTTATTAAAGCGTTCAGCGGTCACAAATATAATGAAATAAAGTAAGCTGTAATGAAAATAAAAATGGAAAATCTCCTGATGATGCAGTGGTAATTCCTGAAGAATTAATAAATTATTGAGGCTGATATACTATTAAAACCAAGGAATAATTGCTCAAAAGCATGTCAACTACAAAAAAGGCAATAATTCATATAACATCAATTTTCAAAGTGAAATCGAACTCTTGCAAACAACTATCGAAGTGTAGATATAGGTACATATAGTACAATGAGTAGGCTGTTTGGAAAAGTCATACAAATTAAGACTCAAAACGATTTAAATTAAAAGATTAGTGGTGATAAAGGTGCATATAGGCCTGGTAGATCTTGTGGGGATAACCTATTTAATACCACCATGAATTTCTGAAACTGAATATATCGTTACATTAGTGTATTATTCAACATTTACAAGATCTGGTGAAGCGGGAAACAAACTAGAAAAAGAATCGCGTAGACAAAACTGACAATAAAATAGCTGCATATGATGTCATGTTCTAAGAGCATATACAAAAACAATGCTATATGACGTGATCACAGACAGCATAGCAGTAAGGTTACTCAGTGGAGACTGAGAGAGGATAAGAGAACTATAAAAGGACTAAAACGCAAATGAATGGATGACATAAAGCAAATGGCATGGAGATATTGGTTTCAGAAAACTAAAAACAAAGAAGAATGGAAGAGACTAGAAAAATCGACGTTTCAACTGGTGGATTAATATGAGTTAAGGAAGAAGTAGGAGAAGAACGTGTATGTGATGAATCATTTATGTCTATATCTTCTCCATTGTTGAAAATTTCGATATTTTTTCCAACACTGCCCACCTCTACTCTTGTCGCTGCAAATTACTCAAGATGAGTCATTTTTCTAATGAATCCGAAAGGCTGGCTTTCGGTTTATCGTTCTCAATTTAATACCTCAAAAAATACGAAATCGTATATAAATATTATTTTATCTACATTTTAGGTAATGCGTTTATAGAAAGTGACGTTATCCGTCATTGAAACGGTAAAGCGATAGGTCGGGACTTCCCTGTGGCAATTAGCGTGGTACTTTTCCACGTAGTTCATAGTTTGGATTATGCAATTATCATGGCTTAACTTTAAGGTAAATTTGATACAGAAAATGTTTGCAGTTGCGATAAACTTCGCGTCCGACATGATTATGTGTGTACATTGCGTTCGGTTTTAAGAGCTGTAAATATGAACAGAGTTAAACTCAAGACAAGTATTGGCCTAAGGTTTTAAGACAATTTGAATGTTTGCGTTTTTATAGACAGCTTTTTGGGGTTTTTTAATGCTGTTTCGTAAATGTTTTAAACGTAATGCGAGTAGCTCCAAGCTATGTCGCAGGTATGCTGTCCAACGTGTTTTACATGTGTGAGAGTAATGGTCTATTTTATTTAGATTTGATCGGTTCTTCTTTTGCTCTCCTTTATGATTTTATACGTGTTTCAAGATCAATGTGTAAGCAAACTGGCTTTTCTTGTGCATTGTCTGAATTCAGTTTCAGCTCGAGAACATTATAGAGGTGGACCAACTTTATGTTTTTTGAAAAATAATGATCGTTCACAACTAGGGTTTCCAAGTCCCGGGACCAAAAGCGTTTTCGGGACTTACGAGCTAAATTTCAAGTCCCGGGACTAGTCCCGAAAATGGTCCCGAAAGGGAAATAGTGTTCAGGTGAAATTTCCGAATGCAATATCCCAAGAAAAACTAGTGTTTTAAGTTAAATAAAGTATTTCTGTGCTGATAATTTGCATTGGTGCTCGTCTACAACTTCATTGCTTTCTTCTGGTACTAAAAATGTCGGTCGCTGTGCATCTTTTGCTTTTGTTTGAACTGCAAAGTGTTTGTGTAATCCTTTCGTCAAGCTGCCTCTGATTATGATAATTTTGTAGGAACCAACTTTACATTTCGCCAATTGTTTTATCTTCAATATATAAAATTGTCGCCATATTGACTTCAAATCGTTTTTTAGTGTAGAAGGAAGGTAGGTTGCGAATCGGAATTCATTCTAATCGTAACGCTTTAGCAGACAAATAACGAACACACTTAAAACTCAAAAATATAAATTATTCAGCTTCTTCGCACATATCTAAATCCAACAAAAAAAACAGACAAATACATAAATCGAAGAATATATGCAAATGTGGCTGAAACAACACACAGGTTTAATTCTAACCTACCGAAAATAATACCTCTCCTGGCTAGGCAAAACACAAATAATGCAAAATGTGCAAGAGGCATGAGTAATACGCCGGACGCCGGTGAATACCCGTCCTAATTCTTTGATATCGAGTATACGCACGCATGTTGACATGGTCCCGGGACTTCGCCTGTTCTGGCTGTGGTCCCGGGACTCGGTTTTGTGGTAGAATCCCGGGACTGTCCCGGGACCGGATCCCGGGACTGGAAACCCTATTCACAACCATGACTGAGGTAATTAAGAGAGTTTCATGTTCACCGACTTAACAAATCGGACATAAAGAGCAATTCATTATTTGAATATTAAGATGTATGAAACGTCTTGTCTCAATATGCCTTGAAACGATGGGAAAACTGCATCCAGAAAAACACTAAAGAGAACGGATACGTAGAAAAGGGACGCAACAAAATAAAGAACAGCTCTCATATTCCATAACAGTGGATTAACAGACGATCATCAAGAGAAGAAGAAGCGGACTTGGAATTTACATATCTTGAGAAAGTGCACGATTCGATGTAATAGCAAATTTGTAAGTGGAGGAACGACTTGTAAACGCCATATATACGAAGGAGAACATCTGAAAGGATGCGGATACTAATAAGAAAACACTACTTACTTATATTAAATTTTGCAGACGACCAGGGTACCATTGCTCAGGGCGCAGCTTACAGACAGGATACAAAAAAAAATTGAATGTGCTAATATATTGCTATTTATAAGTAGTAGTGAACAAGGGCGGATTAGCAAAGATACAAAATATATTTAGACTACAACAAAGTAGGAAGGTGGATGCATTCCTGAACAAGATCTGGTGGGATCAACACTTATTGAACAAAGTAAAAAGAAAATAGGAATAGCAATCGTAGAGTTGGTGCTATGCTATGACAGGATCAGTACAGATATGAAGGAAAATTATCAGCAGCAGAGATGCATTACTTAAAGCACATAGAATAGAGGTAGAAGTAAGTATTATACACCCAATGGAAATAAGAAATTTGAAATGGTTTGGACATTTTACCCATGGAAGCACATACATCTTTAAGCGGATTCCTATAGGACAGAGAAGAAAGTAGGCCCCAAAAAGCCTGCAATGAAGGTGTGAGGAAGGCAACATCAGGAAATTTAGAAAAAGTTTATGCAGATGATAGTGACCTCAGGTATTTTTAAACGGAGCTTCCCCATATAACTTTCATATATAAAATTGTACGATCCGAATATGCCGCCTAAACATTTTTCGCCTTATTTTGTTGTAGGTCCGGCGAGTCATCTAAATAGCTTCTCTCGAAGACTTTTCGCGCACAGTAGGGTGGGAATAAGTTCGATGTTGTTTTCGAAAATTTCAAGCATTCTGGTTCTTACTTGCAGATCTACGCTACACGTTTCGTTCAGGTTCTTTTGGTAAAATTTGTCTCCTGAAGAAAATCATCGATTTTGGGGCAGATTCGGTTCTATTGTGTATCGCTCTTCCTCTCTGTTTACTGCAGGATTTTGGAAGACATCTGCTGGTCGCCTACGATTTGAACTAGGATTCGATTATATTTGTTTTCATATGAGCTAATGCTCAGTCGAGTGTATTTTCAGGCCTTTTTCCCTGTTTTTTATTTTTCTCCCGATTTGTTTCGTTATGTATACGATATATCTACATGTGGTATTTTTGATACACAAGTTCTGGGTAAACAAAAGGGCCTAATATCAACGTCGTAACTTTTAGTATTCAAAATGGCAAGCTCAACAGGATTGAAGAGAGGGGTCATGGGCATGAACTTACTTGTTATAAGCAATATTACAGACATCTGACTTGACTAGATGTTAATTGTAAAATATAATTTTTGAAGTACAAATTGGCATTAAGCGGTTCTTGTCAAATAAGTTGACTACAGATGAACGTCTTCTAAAATTTTCTAAATTCGTTACAAAACACGATTTGTAGCTAAATTCAAGCCCTGACACTTGCATAGCAATGTAGTTGTAATCCGGCTGACGGTTCAAATAATTTTCCGTGTCCGATCAGTCCGATCGGGCGATAATTGTTTTAGTGTTTAATAAACAAAGATAAGCGGCGGAATTATGCGATTAGGCGCGTCTCTCTGTGACAGCCAATTTGGAGCAGTGGATTCTTTCCTGCCTTTTTGGTCCGATCAACCCTCGTCTCCGATGACGTTTTAAAAACTCGTTATTCAGATGTCAATTAATCGATTATTCCGAACGTCAGCCCGCGACGAGCGCCAGAAAAACTTCCGTTTAATATTTAAAATCGAGATTATCGCGCTCGCACTTGATACTTTTATCTGATGCTTGACAGATTGTTGGGCGCCCGTGCAGCAGCTCGTTAGCTTAAATGTTAATAGTACAAATATAATAAATGCTTTTAGCTCGGTAGCTCAAAAAAGTCCGGTCAAACATTTTAATTAATGCGTAGCGGCCATGTCACTGGGCTGCCATTATTTGGCTCGGGAGCTCATTAAAATATCTCAAGTATTTACGTTCTGACAAATCAATTTTTTATTGTGCACTATTAATTAATTTTTAATAATTAAAAAGCATTGTCCTGATTGCTCTGGCAGCAGTCGACATACCAAGTCAGCCCTTCAACACAGGCGAAGATGATTATTGATAAATTGGAGCATACCAAACTAAAGCTAATGCTGGAGCTCGAAAAAGTTTCATCAAAACAAATCACATGCTTGCAATATTATTATTTTTTTAAGTGCATACAATGAGGAGTTCCAGATTTTGTAAACTATTAAATTTTAAATTACCCTTCCTGTTAGTTCTGATTGTTCCATATACGAGGGTTGCTCATTATTATATCTTCTTTAATTTTTGAAATTTTTTATTTATTTGTAATATTTCAAAATTATATTGGAAATAGTACGTCAGTAGCATCGAAGTTGTAGTATGGGCGGAGACGATGTACTCGATTCTGTTTGACTAGCCCACGACCAAGTAGAATCGCCTAGGATGAAAAAGACACACCATCCATCCAATTCTTAACTGCCGACTCATCTTGATCTCCCAAGCTAATATCCAATTCCCATTATATTTTATATCTCTTCAACTTTTTCTACTGATGGCAACTCTTATGTTTTTCTACAGAAAGGATCTGGCAAAGTCAAACCAGTGCTTTCAGAAACGCCCCATATCTTTCCTTGAACTTCCAAGTTCTCGAAGTTACATGTTCAACATATTGTAGAACACGACGTCTCGCGATTCGTTTATCTAGTATGGACATATTTGTTCTGTGTGCGGTCTAAGAGGTTCTCTGGGGCCTTTTCCGGCACCACATCTTAAACGTGTCTTACCCGGTCAACGGTTGACAAAGTTCTTGTTTCGTTATCATATATATTAAGTATGGAAAGAATGAAAGCTGATTGAGTTGAAGATATTGCGATCGTTCCATATTTTGTTAAGTTTGACCATCGCTGCCTTAGCTATAGCTATTCGTCTTGGTAGCAGTGGAACAATCACCATATCAGTTGATGTGTGAACCCAAATAAATGATATCTGGTATCGTGAATATTAATTGTATTTTTTATTGTGAAAGAAAACACACAAACTTGTAATAAAGACCCAAAGGACAAAATACCATGTAAGAGACCAGGAAATAATAGATCTTGTGGTGGACCATGTTGTGATTAAAAGAATGAAATATATTAAATACTTGAGTCGTATTGTTAAAAGGAAAAATATATTCAGGGATTACTATTATTGAGAGTTGTACGATCTATAGATCCAAAATCTGCGAATTTACAGAGCGAGATAAGAAGAAACTAGTGGGAACATGAATTAACAGTTGGAGAATGGATGCAAGAACACGCTTACGAGGTCTTATGCAACATTTCATATATTTGCAACGCACAATCGCCTTAAACGTAGACTAAATGAAATAGGAATATTACGAGTACGTAAATACAAGGTATACTACAAGATTTTTACACTGCAACTACGAAAGGAAAAAAAGAAAAGAGATCATCCAGTAATGCTTGAGCAAAAGATATAATAACCCAAGAAGAACACCTATATTGCAGTAACATTGGCAAATTATTGTGTGAATTAGGTACAATATTGTACATCTATATAGATCTATGATCAAAATGTGAACTTCCTGCAATACTTTTGCAATATTGGCTATCAATATAAATTCTGTATAATTTCATTATATAAATTCAATATAGAAAATAATATGTTAACCAATATTGGCAACAAAATATTGATACAATAATGTAAATCTATATAGATTTGTGATCAAAATGTGAACTTCCTGCAATACTTTTACAATATTGGCTATCAATGTAAATTCGATATCGTTTTATTATATCAATTTAATACTGGTATAATACATTCATCAATATTGGCAAACAAAACTAAAATCTATATAAAGCTATGATCAAGTGGAAACTACGCAATGTTGAAAAGAATAATCATTGTATGTAATTATATCATATATATTCAATACTGGAAGCCAATATATTATAATAAATTGTTAACTAAATATTGGCAATTCGAGTAAATACAATTGTGGGTATGAATTAATCTATACAAAAAGAGAAAATCAAATAAAGGTACAGAACTGTAAAGATTCAAAGTAAACATATATTATAATAAAAATTATTCGTAACACTTATTTTCAATACGTATTTTTAAGAACTAATATAAGTTACACTAATCACGACTTCTTAAATCAATTATCTAAAACAGTAATCAATCACCCTAAAAAAATATCAGTCATTTGCGATTGCGTTTATTGGTGAAATGTTGATTAATTTAATTTTCATCGGAAATCTGAAAAACATGTTATTAAATAGGTACATTAAGACATATCACAACAAGCATATACCTGATGAGTTGTCTTAGTTATGTCAAACTTTCTGCCTCCATCTCTATTAGCAGCTCTTCCTAGGAAAAAACTTCTGTGCCATGTTCGGACCTTATGCGCACTGCCTCTAAGATAATTATTAAATAACATATGTAAAATATAACTTATTTAATACTAACTAATCACAGATTGATAGATACTCATTAAAGAAAAACATTGCTTCTTGCCACCTTTTCTTTATTGTTTTAATCTATCCTCCTTTCAATCTCTAAAAATACCAATGCTATAAATATACTTCTGCAATAAGTAGTGAAATATGTAACTATAAACAAAAAAGTTTAGTTACAAAATTAGTACAGACATTTATAGTTTACAACACACAGCATTAAAAGACCGGGAATCAGTTTTCAATAATATAGTGTAACATCAACGTGTGAGCAAATGAAAACGAAATCAAGTTTGGCTTTGAAAAAATTAAGTCATGTGGTGTATTACTTCTGATGTTTTTAATTTAAATATGACAGGTAAATGAGGTTACAGATTATACATACATGACAGTTATTATAATAGTCCATATCCAACATAATGTGAATTAACAATCGACATATGTTTTAATTTTCAAAGCCAAGCTTGATTTCATTTTCGTTTGCTTAATTGTTAGTTATACTCGCGTATAGAAAAAAAAATACTCTATGAATACATTTTGTAAGTTAGAATATAATTGCCGTCCTTAAATCGAACATTTAGCTTTACTTAATAATCAAAAGTTGCTTTACTTACTTTTACGTTTGCATGCTGTATCGACAGTCAACAACGAATGTACCTACAGTAATTACAATGGTACTGGCACAGGCAGGAATAAAGATTAATGAATATGAAATTATGTATATAGACACAACGAAACGAGGCAATAGGTGATACGATTTTGTTGATAGTTTTGAGGCTGATGATGGTCTACAATGGCCGGGTGTTATTTTAGTGAGTGCATTCCTAAGCCTAAATCCTAACGGTTGAATTTTTCCCTTTCTCCTGCTCTGTGCGGACATTGTTCGGTTAAATTTTTGAATATTTGCCATCTTCTATTGAAAGCGTGCACTTAACAAAGATAAGGAATATGGCACCGAGTGACGATTCGCACTTCGTATTTGATCGGGTGTCCTGTTCGGTGCCATGTATACCGGAGCGATAAACTATTACACAAAGCACCCGTTCCTAGATCAGCGGTTAGAAGGTTAGAATGTTGTTTTAGCAATGAAATGTCCACAGGTTGGAATTGGACCGTCTGCTAAATTCACGTTGCCAGGTGTTTCAGTATTATGGCACAATAAAAAATATTTACTTATTTTGTCTATAATTTTGAACACTTGCTTTCTATATTAAAGACGTTAAAAACCTTCTGTATTTTTTTAATTTACAATTCAATTTTAAAAATGTAAAAACCATTTTAATTGGACTAAGCCTTCCTATGTGATGGGAATAAGAGCTAGTAGTAAATAATGATATGTACATATTGTAAACCAGTACTGCATATCTACATTGTCATCCTGATTGAAATAATATTTGTATTTATATAGATTCCCAGGTTACATTCAATATTGCAGTGTTATATTGTAGCGATATATTGCTTATATTGAAAATCGAAATTCGCAAACTATATCAATAACTATATTGCATTCATATAGATTATATGACAATACACTATAAATAAATAATTGTATGAAAGTATTGTAAAACAATATTGTGTCATTAACATATTTTTTTTGCCGCCTAATATAATGCCGCTTTAACGGTAATTGAAACTTCATATTACAATGTTTGGAGAGCTAATACAAAAAAACGTTGTATGCAACACGTCCTCAAATGGCTTTAGAGGACTCATCTTCATATTACGGACTCGGCTGCGCTTCGCTCCGCCTCGTCCGGAAACATTACGACTCGTCCCCTAAAGCCTTGCTTTGAGGACTAGTTACATAAACTACTAATATAGCATATCTATACTGGCATCATAATTGAATTAAATATTGTATTTATATAGATTCCAAGGCTGCATTCAATACTGCAGTGCTATATTGTAGCAATATATTGCTTATGTTGAAAATCTAAATTGGCAAAATATATCAATAACTATATTGTGCTTATATAGATTACATTTAAATATGCAATAATTGTAAAACTATCATTGGGTAATCATAGATACAATATAGCGCTGTAATCTATTGGTAAATAATTGGAAAACAATATATACACTATATCGGTAGATTATTGACAATATTGAACAATCATTTAATATTGTGCCAAGTATTTGCCAACCGATTGCCAATACAGTGTTCTTCTTGGGAATAAATGATATGGAAGCAGCAAATCAACATGTTGACTGAAAAAAGAGAGAAGAATGGTTCCCATGATGGTCTACTATTAAATACATATCTAAAGAATTTTTTTTTTCATTTTGTTCGAAGCTAATGTTAAAATGACCGCCACGTTTTATTAAAGAATTATATTAAAAATTAACAATTAAAACTTAGTTTTTACTAGAGCCCGAAGTATAAGGAACTCGCAGGAAATTGCTTTTTATTAATTGAAATACACTGAATAAATTTTTATTTCGCTTTCCTTACAAAATTTTAAAAAATATCAGTTTTGGGGCTAGGTGTAGTGCTGGCACTCTTGTCTTGCTTTTTCTTGATTTGTCTTGGTCTCACTAGACAAGATAAGGCCAAGACAAGACCTGGTGATTCCAATTGCATTTTTAACAAAATGTGAGACAAAACAATGATCTCGCAAAAACAATAAATCCTGCAAAAGCAAGAGATGATAACGTTTAAGTGTATGCAAGCTGAGAGCTGAGAGTCACGTTCAAATTTGGGTAATTATTAATGGCATATTGCGATGTTAACGTTATGGACCATGTAATATCGTTAATAACTTAGTGTGGCAGCAACCGTTCTTTTAATATGGGTACTACGTACATACGTACGTACTAATTTTGCTAATAGTTAATCCAGCGCAGGCTAGTAGATAAAAACCACAAAGAAGTGAAGAATTAATGCTAGCTTCAAATAACCCAGTCTTTATCTTTACCTTTTACGAAATTACGCTGTTTTGGACACTCTGTATTGGAAACTATACAGTGCGAGTGTAAAGTCTAGAACTTTTGTTTTTGAGTTATGATGTTCGTGATAATGTGTTTTAAATGGAAACCCCAAAGACGAAGTACGCTAAAAAAGTTTGATATTGTATCTTGAAATTTTCGAGAAAATCGCTTTTAATGTATCAAAACAAAAATCGAATAAAAATCAAGTAGCCATGAAACAATGAGATAGCTCTAAAATTATGACAGTCCTTCATAGTTTGTTTATCTGTTTTTATTGTGTGCTCTTAATTACATAAATAATGGTGAGACATTTGAGTGAAAAAGGATAAATTGAAATTTTAGTATTGAGGGGATATGGTAACCGTACGATGTTCTCGAAAATTTCAAACTACAGTATCATACTTTCCAAGGGCGTAGCCAAGGTTTCAGTTAGAGGGGGCAAAAATGTATATACACAGTTAAATATTATTATTATTATTTTACAAATAGCAAAAAAAAATATTTAAATTAACTTCAATTTTCACAAATCTATTGCAAACCTTTCAAAGACTTCATCTTCTAGCTCCCCACTTTTTTCCAGTATTGCTTTTCTGTGTGCACTCAGCATACATAGTCCACTAAAGCAGTCTTCTGACATTGGTGACCGCAACAAGATTTTCACTCTACGTAAAGATCTTTCAATGGTGCATGTTGTACATGGTTGAGCCAAGGAAATGTGTAAAACACATTTTAATTACAGAAAAGGCCTCATCTTTTCACAACTTCTGCTAGTTTTAGCTCCTGCAGTTCTTCTTTTCTCAGTTTTAATTCTTCCAGGGATTGTGCCACAGTTTGCTTGATTGTTAAAATGGCTTAAATTAGAGCAGGTTATCCAAAAAGCTTTGGGTATCTTTTTAAGTTTTCAAATCATTTTCGTTTTCTTACTTTTTTCGGAATAACGCACACATACACACCCAAATAATGAAAATGAAACAAATGCTCTCGTTCGGCGTTTGTCGTGCATTTTAGTCTACAGTTAGATTATTCCAGAGAAGTATGTTAAGAGAAAATGCGAGTGAAATTTTTCGCTAATATGCCATGAATGCTTATTCATTAATCGGCACTCATTGATATTTGTTTTTCAAAATATTTAATATTTTCAAAGGAGAAAACTGTCTGAATTCAACACTGGGTATCTCATTATTCAGTACATGGCACACATTTTTTTGACACTGAGCTTTACATCATGAGGTGACGAGTTGTACTTCTTCCAGAACAAATTCACATTGCTGTTGCAACCTGTACAGCTCGATGGTATAGTATACAATGGATTGGGTCGCATAAGCGTATGTTCTTTTTTTTCTTTGTTTTTAATTAAAATTATAAGTATAACCTGTTATAGTTCCGTTTTTGAATTGTAACAGTGATTATAAACCAACGTCTTCTGCTTTTTAAGTTTTCTAGGGGTGGGCAAGTGCCCATCCCTGCCTCCCCCTGGATACGCCCTTGATACTTTCTTTAGCGTATTTGGTATTAGAATTTTATGCTCTGTCCAAATTCATCATAAAGATTTGGGGTTTCCATTTAAAAAAATTATCGCGAACGTCATAACTCAAAACAAAAGATAATCTAAAAGTGACAATTACAGTAAAATATGTATTTTTTAAAAATAAAAATTGAGGTGTTCGAGGATTTCTTTCAAAATCATTTGATAAAAGTTCTGTTTCGATAGTTCCAGACTTTAAACTCGCACTGTATATGTTTGAAAAGGTAGAAATCATTTGCATCACAGTCAATGTCAGTCAACTGTCATTTTTTGTCACATACTAGAAAGCAACTTTATCAAATATTGTATGATCAAAAATTATTTTCATCTGGTATGGCCATGGAATACTTCCTAATTTATAAATGCAACTATAAATAATTTATAAATCAAATGTTAATTAGTTTAAATTTAAGTATAAATGTAGTTGCATTCATAAATTATGAAGTATTCCATGGCCATACTAGATGAAAATAATTGTTGATCATACTTTATATTTTTCCGCTGCTGATCATGTTAGTCAGTGATACAGCCTTAGTAACAAAACGTGTAAGTCAGTGATTATACACTCCTGTTCAAAATTAACGCACCACTATATTTTTCGACTTATTTTGATTATTTAAGAAAATGTTAGGGATTACTGTAACAAATAATAGGTGGCTTGTGTCAAACAGTTGTTGTTATCAGTTTTGTACTGTTTTTGTGATTGCACGTCATTTATCTTTAGTGAAAAAGATTAATTACCTTGCTCACGTAATTCTTTCAGTTTGGTGAGTGCATTTTTTAAAGTTGCTACTTGAGCATTGTTTTTTTTTTAATTTTGTAGATTCATTCACTAGGTCAATATTTAACCATTTAACTAAAAAAATAAATCGGGCACGTCATTTAAGCAATGATGAATGCGTAAGAGCTTCAACTTTGCTAGAAGAGGAAAGAAGTGGTGTCAATCATTCTACAGTCAGTCGAATGGTTAGAAGATTTAGGGAAACCGGATTGCACCATAGAAAACGTGGCCAGGGCAGAAAAAGATCCACAAGTCAAATTGATAAGCGCTTTCTCCGACAACAGGTGTTACGAAACAGAAACAGTAGTAGCAGAGAGCTAAGTAATTTACTCGAAACTGTCAGAAATGTTAGAATTTCTGCTTTAACCGTCAGAAGAAGACTAAAAGAAGCCAGATTGTCTAGTAGAAGGCCTGCTAGTGCACCACTGCTTACCCCAGATCACAGATCACGCAGATTAAGATTCGCTAGAGATCATGAACAGTGGACTATTGAAGACTGGAAGCGAGTTTTATTCACAGATGAAACTAGAGTGAGCCTAAAAAGTCCAGATGGTCGTGCTAAAGTATGGCGGAGGCCTGGAGAAAGATTTTGCGAATGCACTGTCTCTCAAAGAGAGCCATTTGGTGGTGGATCAAAAATGTTCTGGGGAGAAATGTGTTTTGAGACACGTACAGAATTAGTCCCCATGCATCTGCGGTCCATGAATGCGGAATTCTATCTGGAAAACATTATTCAAGATCATGTGATGCCGTTTGCGCCATTTATAGGATATCCCTTCATATTCATGCAGGATAATGCAAGGGCCCACGTCGCAAGACCTGTTTTAGATTACTTAAACAAAGTCAACATTGAAGTCTTGGAGTGGCCACAGCGCAGCCCAATCGAGCACCTTTGGGATGCTTTAAAAAGATTGGTACGATGTCATACACCTGCCACAATGAGCCTGCAAGAATTGGAGCGAGCTGTTCTCTTAGAATAGGAAAACATTCCCCAAGCCACCATCCAGAACTTAATAACAAGCTTACCACAACGAATGCAAGCAGTTATAAGAGCTCGTGGAGGTACTACGAGGTATTAAGGTTCATAAATACTGTTTGTAAATTGGAATTTTCCTTTGAGCTAAGTTGATTTTTACAATTTTTCAATTTTGGTACCTGGTCATCAAATTTTGTATAATTCTTCGGATTCTAAATAAAAACGAAGGTTCATTAATGCAATATTGTTTAATTACCTTCATTTATATTATACTAACGTTAAATTATATACTGAGGGCAATAACAAAGACATAATTACAAAATTTGTAGTGGTGCGTTAATTTTGAACAGAAGTGTATTTGTTTGCTGCTTTCCCTTGATAACGGAACTTAATATTATTGTTAAGTTACTAGGATAATAAAATTAACAACGCAAGGTGCAGACTTAGACGTTTTGTTTATAATTGCAAGTGTTTATGTGACATGTGACATTCACAGGTAACACGACTCACGAAAATTAATCCTGGTGACAGGTGAGAAACCAAAATATTTCTACAAAAAAGTCGGAAAATTTGGATAAGCAGATGGAAAAATATAATAAGATAACTCGGAATGTATCGCCTATTAACATTTTCGGCAGGCAAAAATCCGCGGCTTTGCCTTGGCTTGTACTTGCCTACCTCAAATGTTAATAGGCCCTTACATTCCTTGTTACTTAAATAGCTACTTTTGTACGAGAATTTAAAAAGTTGACGATTGCTTTAGTGGCAAAAATAAGTCAAGACAAGATGATTACGTTTACCAGAAATATTAGCATTAAACTGAAAGAAATATTTATGATTTAGATCATAAGCAAAATGTACTTTAATGTAATAGCAAAAAACAGATAACTGAACTATAAATAATAACCTAACTACAAAAAAAAAAATAAGGTACTAATTCAAAGAGCTAATTCTAAAAAAAAATAAAGAAACAAAACCATTATTATATAACCTGTTGTTTTATATTTCGTCAAGTTTTTGTTTAAATAAGTGAATAAACACTGCATTAGCAACTTTACTTGAGAGAGAATTCCAGGATTCTACAAAGTCTCCATAGACTAAGGTAGAGTTTATGGAAAAGTTTAAAATTGTGTACAGACAATCTGTCAACATAATTTAAATAAAATATGTGATACAAATCTATTGAAACTTTATTATGAAGAATCTTAGAAGTTGTTATTAAATCACCACTTCTAATTCTGTCCAGTACTGCCGAGAGTGCAAATATATTTAATCGAGTGGAGTAGTCTGGTCTGTGAACACTATATGAGATTCTAGTTACACGGTGTTGGACATTCTCGATCAATTCTTTATCGAGAGCAAGTATGGGGAACCATATGGAAGAATCAATTTTGATGATAGGCCGAATGTACGTAGTATAAAGCATTCTCGTGGTCCCCGGAGTTGGTTTTGAAAACACTTTAATAACTAAAAATATTTGAGAATTTTCTTTGTTGTATTACCTTTCTATGTGCTTTGACCACTTTAAATCCTCTGTAATTAGAATTTTCAAGTCATTATGAAATGGCACCTTCAGAAGCGGAGTATGATTTAAAGTATAGTCCCGTCGCGGACTGTTTTTACCTAAATGCATTACAATACAATTTTCAGTATTTAATCAGATTCGCCATGACTTAGGTAGATCATTAAAAAATTCCGTGTAATAAGGGATTTCCATACGTTCTATACATTTTAGTATCATCAGCGTATTGGGAGATTTTGTTTGCAATCATTTTAGGTATGTTCGATGTACATAGCACAAAAAGTAAGTGCTCCAGTACAAGGCCCTGTGGGACGCAATAACTCTCAACTCTTAATGATGGTGCCAAATCTTGATTTATTTTCACTTTGAATATACGACTTGAAAGAACATTTTCAATCTACTTTAAAAGGTCTACGAATTTCACAACTTTCGAGTTTCATTATAAGATGTCTTTTTCTACGACGCCTACTAAAAGTAGGCTTTTTATCAATAGCTTGTCTAGCTAAAATGGCAAATTATAGATCAGCTTACTAAAAGTACAATTAGATGTTTACTTTTAACACGTGTGCTAAGAGTAAACAGCTGATTTAGGATTTGTATATTTTGAACTGGATGTGAGATTATAAAGTTATTTCAGTTACTTCTTTCGTTAAAGGTAAAGTGTTTTTCAAATAATTAAAGCATTATGTAATGAATAAAGTAAAATGTGTACTATTATAATTACCTCTTAGTTTGACAACTACTGGCTGCAGAAATAGTCACCGGTGCCGGCTACTTATCCATGGCCATATTTTTATTATGACATAAATTATAACTGTCAAAAACGTATAACTTTGTTAAATCTATATTTATGGCATAATAACAATCAATTTAAGGTCGAAAAAAATATTGTATGCAAACTCGCACTAAAAGTGTTATCAAAATAGCTATTTTGGGACTATCAAAAGCCTTGGGAAAGTTCAAATAGATTCCGTCTACAGGTTCAGTGATCTCAATTATTCTTGTCCAGTCGTTTATGCAATTCAACATAATTGTAACAATTGAACAATCTGGTAAAAAAATGTGTTGTTCTTCAGGTATAACATTATTCGAAAGTAAATAAGACAGTAATCTTCTACCATGATTTACTCTTGTCGGTAATGTCTGTTCGCACAGACATGGTTTGGAAGAAGTTCTAAATAAATGATGAAACCAATTTGAGACTTTACAATCCTCATCATCCACAGGCCAACGGAAAATATTACAAAGTAATGAAGGGTTAAACGAATATTTAATAATTATTGCTTAGTCAGTTTGCTATAAGGCTACATTTATTTATTACATTAAGACGGATCCATATTAATATTAATGTTTGTTGCAAATCAGGTAAACATTTTCTTATTCAAACATTAACGTTTCTGTTAAAAGCCAACTACTAAGGTTTAGAAAAGTACCAGAAAAAAGAATTGTAATAAAAGGTTTTGATTTACTTAGAACACTCTGTAGCAATAAGTAATAACTAAGTATTAATAATAGAATTCTCATATGAAGCAGAAGTTTTACGCAAAATAAAAACGAATCTGAATTATAATCTCAATACGGGTACATACTGTATATTAATGTATATACCATATATTTTGCGCATATATTGAATGTTATTTGGTGCATATTTCAGTTCATCTTTACCCCTTGACAGCATATTTGCCTAACTTCAGTAATAAAAAGCAGAACTTTCGCAATCGGCTATCAAATTCCCCGAAAGGCATTCTGTCAGGCTGAGGAGCAGCCGAACCGAGGAAAATATGGCGATCTCGTGCAATCAGGCCGCTAATTAAGTCGGGCCTAATTACAGCCAGTGCGCGTCCAAATCGGCCAAAAACTGGGGCACTTAGTGACGATTTAGGGGTCGCTCGTCGAAGGGCGATTCGACGCAGGACGAGGTTAATCTCTGCTTCTGGTCGCTTAGATAAGGCAATCGCGCCGGTATCTCCCTCGCCCCTGGGACTCTCAATGAATCATTGTGTATTATTTAGGGTTGACACCATCTATTAAATCCTTATCTGGAAATACTTATAAAGTAATGTTACTGCCGCTGGTAGCGCCGCCGTTTTATGGTATGTTTTATGCCCCGCGCAATGGGGAGGAAACGGGGAAACTGCGAGCGAACCGATCGCTGTCTTCGCGCGCGATACAAATAATATTAATGAATCCATTGTCTGAAGTGTCAACTATCTGGTTACATAGCGTATGTCTCCCGCACTGACGGCGCTTCCGGAACGAGCGAATCCGGAAATACGGCGGGCGTACCGCTACAATAGAGACTAACTACGTGACGCCGCCGCCGCGCCGGTTCGATTTATTTACATACAGGAGCTCGATGGAGCTCGGCTTGGTTTAAGAGGCTGAACACTGACGAGCCTTCAGAAAAATTTTAAAAATCCAAGTGATTGACACTAACACAAAACTGTAACAAAATATTTCGACTCATGCACCGAAAACTAGGTATCGTATCTTGACAATTATTTTCAATATAATATACAAGATGTCCCTTAAATATGTATGGGCATGGCTCACGCCAGATTCCTGCATTCCGTTATATTAAGCCAGTGGCTTAAGGGATATTATAGAAGAATATTGTAGGAAAAGAGAAGCTAAGTGAATTCCGTGTCTGCAACTCTTTTATGGATAACATATTCTGCCTAAAACAAGTGATTCAAAAGGACGGTAGCAACTGGAAGAAATTTTTTTCCACTCTCCATTGACCTCACAGAGGCATGTGATAATGTACCAGTAGCAAACATATGTACAGAAAGTGTTACAGGAAATAAAGAGTAAATCTCACACCAAGAACTATAAGAGACACGATAATGAGAATTTCAAGCAAGGATGATGCACTTTTCCAACTATCTCTAAAATATATGTAGAATATGCACTAAAGAAATGGAAAAATTAATGTAGCAGAAGGCCCTCAGTGTTCAAGATAAAGAAGACCTGAAATATATGACAAGAAAGCTGAAGAAAGGATACGAGATATGGGGATTATTATCTATGAACATAGGCAAAATCAAATATCTTTGTGTGGGCGAAAAGCAACAGACTTGGAAACTATAGAACAACGAATTCGTTGGGAGGTAGATGAGAGAAATGCAAATACGTAGGGGGATAAATATACAAGAAAAACAGAGATTCTGTAACAATAAGGCAACAAGTAAAACAGCGTAAGAAAGTTAAACGAGTTATGGTGGCATAAGAAACGCTACTGAAATATCTACAACATAATAAAAAATCAGAGCTGAAGATGGAGGACAATGGAAAACAATAAATGCGGTTGATATTGAAAAAAAAGATCTAAAGGGAAAAGAATATCAAATAAATGAATTGGAAAACCCTGGATGAGCAAGAGACCATAATTACGATATAAACATAAACAAAATATCCGGTATAGACGTGTGAAAAAAATTGTAAAAACTACCAAAAGCTGCCATAGAATGGATGCATTTGGGGAGTGGAAAAAGAAGAAGACCTAACACAGTGGAGAAAAAGTCTGGAGTATGAAGTCGACCATGCGGCAGATTGCGTGTTACGGTTGGAATGCGTCTATATAGGTTTGCAAGCCATTGAGCGTAGTCTGTTTGATTTTGGGTATATGACGAACATTTTAAACTTCTCGCGCACCCTTCCTCGTCCGGTTGGGTTTTTATCGGTACGTAATGCCATAAAATGATTTTTGTGCTACGATTCCGAGCAGTTAAGCTTACATTTTGGGTCGCATAGAGATGAGAAGGTTTTTTGGTGAAGTTATGCTATAAAGCACTGGGTTAGCCCTCGCTACACCCAGCGGATTATTGCATCTCTGGCGACTTTTGGAGAGAAATTTCTCTCATGTCAATCTTGGCAGAATATGCTGGTTATCGAGCTGTTGGAATTCGTTTTGCACGTGGCCCAGGTGGGCTGCTAGTGCGAGCCCCCAAATAAACCTCTACTGATAAAGTGAAGTACGCACATATTCACGTGTACGTAGCGTCCTTGACCTACTTAGATTGCGGGGTGGTGGCCTTGCTGCAGCATTCTAGTCTCGAGCCCTTTCGCCTTCCACTGTGCTGTACTTTTGACGTACTAGAGTCAGTTTGGCGCCTGCGAACTCAACGGATGAGTTGATGTAACATTGTGCATTATTCCCCAATTTAACACTATTTGGGTTTTACTACAGTGCTTCTGTGTCCATTTAGTACCTTTGTAACCAGCCCTTGCTGCACCACGTTGCAAACAGGTCCTGCTGGAGTTCCCTCAGAATGCCGTGGGTTTTACATTTGCTATCGAACTCTTGCCATATATTGCAGTTTGTTTAACAACTATTATAGCTAATGATTTCCACCCTTAGAGTGAATTTCTAGTTAACTTACTTGTAAGATTACTCGAGTTTAGTATTTATAATAAACTGCACGCCGTCTTCACTGAGGTAGTCCGGCCGACACTTGCATCCACGTAGCCATTAGATTTTGAAAAAAAAATCTGGTATAACGCGCAGTCACTTTTGAATGGCCGGGGCGATAAGTTTGATTTTTTTGCAATGGAAGATATTTATTGGCATTTTTTTCATAATGTTTGATAAGGAATATCCGAATATCTTAAGTACACCCTATATAAGTGCACAAATTAAAAACGAACACTATCAGGATTACATAAATGGTGAGAGATAGATATTCGGTTAAATTAAACAAAATAGGAAGCACCTAAAGAGTTATCCTTGAACACTATCAAAATTATTAAATTTTCGCAGGCGTAGACTACAATATTGAGCCACATAAATTGTTTCGTTATAACACAATAATTAAGGGTGCGTAGCACATGTTTCCCATTCATAGCTACTGCATAGGGTTCTGTTATATAAGAGGCTTCCTAATAAAGGGATATGTGAAAACTAATGGTATACTTGTAGCTAATACTAATAAAAATCATTTTTATGTAGTTTCAAGTGATTGGAACAGTGTAGAAAAAGTGTTATTACCTATGTTAGAATTATATATTGCTATGAACACATTTTAAGCCTCTATGATTATTATAGCAATTAATATTATTTCATGCATATCAAATAATATTTTATAAAATATTCCAGAAATTTGCTAGTTTAATTTTTGTAAATAGTATAAAATAGCATTGGCTGTCATAATAATTGTAAAATTGTATTAAAATAGTGTTATCCTTGATTTAAACAAAATGCGATCAGAGTAGGCTTGGAAACAATGTAAAACAATGAAGTATAGAAGACAAACAGTTGGGGGAGGAAGCCAAGCTGAAAGGTCTTGTAATTTTGGCTTCCCCAATAAATAATTGTAAAATTATGAATAAATATCCCTTTTCTCAAGTAAGTGAGTTTAAAAATTGATTGAATGTCCTGTAAGTGTGTTGTACTGGAGCGCATTCCTTCGTAAAACCTCTATAGAAGATTGAAAAAGCGTTTTTATCGGTGCATCGAGTGTGAGCTTGTATTTCGATGGCTGTTTTTTGACATCCGAGCAGGATAATTGAAACCTCTAGATCTAGCAGCTGGAGGTAGGCAGTGACTTTCGTGGAGAACAGTACAGTCCTATTAGCTGTGAGCAACGGGGACAGCTGAAAGCAGTCTTCACAGCGGACCAGCTACGGGAGTCGTTCTGCGGCGGCGTTCAGAGGCTGGTCGACAGTCAAAGAGGGGGACAAGCGGCGTGGGACTCGAAAGATTGGAGTATTTCGTGGTGGCGTCGGTTTTTTAGCACTTCTGGTAGAAGCGTCCTTTGAGTGTTTCTTGTTTGGCGACGTGTATTTACTTACGCCATTTGTTATCACCTAGGTAACGTTTTAATTACATAAACACAAAGAACTGCCGTTTAATAGCCGTGTTATTTTTGCGATTTGTGAGGTTAGAACGCTATATTTAACTCAATGTTTCCTTTAGTTAAATACTACCCTGTATAGTAGATATCCCGTTAGTTAAATCACTTTCTTATACAAAGAGTTTACTTTAAATTTTAAAAAAAGTTATACCACGATAATTGATTTAATGGCAAATGTATTTATTGTAAATCATACAAATTAAAATAATACTTGCAAGGATGTAGAGACACGATCAATATGAGATAAGAGTCATTTGTAAGAACCCTATTAAAAAGACTTTTATTTATTTATAATATCCAATACATAACAATTATTATACCATAACAATATGTATGTTGGAAGGTATTCCAATTATTTGTCTACAAATTGGCTGTAGTCAATACAAAGTCTGTTATGTAATTTATATAAAGCATGTTTTTAAAATAAAAGCTCTTTAAGGAGTTGATATGTTTTTCAAAGAGCTAAAAACTAAAGAAGTCCCAATATTTTATTTCTTAAGAGATCTAATTCTTATTCAATTTCAGAAGAGTTGTGTAATTTCGCATTCATCAATATTCTGAAGGGAAATCTTAGTATATTCCGTTTAGATTTTCAGATATCTGGAAGATACTGAGTGTTTTTGTGCCTACATCTTTATTTAATAAAACGATAATAAATGACTAATTATGATTCATTATATACTTATTATATATGAACAACCAATGTTAATTAAATTTATTACAAATGTATATTATAATGCTAGAAAATGGAATTACCTATGTAATTAATTTAGAAAATGTACTTGACGCTAAATTTGTAAGTATTCTCAAATTGTTCTCGTTTAGTGTCAAATGCCATCTTGCTCGTTTTTAGTATTCTTTGTATTTACTTCAGTATCGGAATAATAACGATTCCTAGAATTGCTGTCCTTTCTATCAGCCCTAAATCTAAAAGCGATTTAGCCACCCAATTGCCAATATTTCCCACCACAATTCCCTATAGGTTTGTCAGTAAGTATTTCTACTAAAAGTCATTTTCTCAGTCTTTTGTAATTGTAGAGCGAAGCACTGTTCAGTTGAAATTATTAATTATTGCAACACTTTAAGAGAGTTAAGTGCTCCCTCTGAAATATTTTAACTTTTGTGTGGGACTGGGGGTTATAAGATGTAACTTACACAGAATCAAAGCTTATATTGTAATGATTCAGTTTCTCGAAGTCGCCAAAAATTGGACAAAAAAACACTGTTTAAAAAAACAGATAATATCGTGATAACACAGAAGAAAATAAACAATATTTTTATCTACAGTTTACAATTAATTTTGTACCAATGTTTTTTCAATTTTTCAAAACTTGCAGTATATATTGTTTCTTGTGGCAAAATAAAACAAAAATCTAAGTAAAACATAACCATGATTTCTATCTTTACAGTCTGCAGTGCATCTCCATGTGGCAGACATGCATAACGCACCTGAATTATTCCCATAGTTCCGCCTCTGACTTAATTCAGATGCGAATTTATTTGACTATGATTATAATGCCTAAAATGAATGTCGTAACATTTTTTTTCGTGAATTTGTGGACTTCAAATTGTAATATCTGAAAGAAAAGCCTGTTCATATGTGACATATTTAAATGTCGGAATATTAAAATTTGTCTTTCTCTATGAAGGGGTGGAAAATAATCCACAAACCGTCACAAAATATGACCTAGGTGGCAAAGTTAAATCAGCTTGTTTAGATTAGATTTAGATTCCACTACTGCCTTTTGCTGGCATGCGCACGTCAGCCCTTTGGGCTTTTTGTACTGTCGGGAGTTTTCAGGTTAGCAGGTCGACATCCGTATCTTTTACTAGATTTTCAATGTCCCCTACTAGCTTGCGGTTGTCAATAGAGTTAAGGCTCCAAACGTCTTTTACGCTCTAATGCTGAGCATTCAAAGAGGATATGATAGGCTGTTTCTCATCATCCTCTTGGCATAGTCTGCAAACAGGTTTATCTTTATAGATATTGATCCTGTGCATAAATTCTCTGAATGCTTTAGTGCCTCTTAGTAGACTGACTACTTGCTTGATTTGAGTTCTGTTCAGTCTCAACAGGGTTTTGGTGGTTTGTGGATTCGGAGTTTTTAGCAATATTTTGCAGTGTGTTGCTTGATTGTAGTTTCTCCACCTTAGTTGGTGTGCGGTGTTGACCCATTCATTCAGCTTGTTTACATAATATTATTAAATAAACTACTGTGTATAATTTCATAGAATATAAAATTACAAAGATCTACTTAATTCTATAAGAAAATAAGAAACAATATACTTTATTAACTGAATGTGACGGAAGCTTGAAAGAACCGTAATTAGTTTACCTACAGTAAGAAAATAATTTCAAATTAGATATTCTCAGAAAATAAATATATATCATTGCAATCACAAAAGCACGTTATATCCAATGTTATCAAAACCTTATATAGCGTCAATAAGAAAAAACTGAACTTGATAATGGTTGCAGATATTTTAAAATGTTGCGACGTTTTAATCATGTCATTAACTTAATATAAAAAATCGGTAGAGAGCTTTACCCAGAACTTCCATCGCCAATAGAAGTTTTGAAACTATACATTCTGCAAATACCAAAGAAAAATAAGAATGGTCAAAATAGGTTCAGCATGGTAATAATACTGAAACAGTGAAAGGAAATATTTAGTACAATTCATCAATTTGCATATAAAAAACAATGCAGGCGGTGAGAATCGAACTCGAGCTCTCAGGTGCGTGTCGCGCGTCATACGCTTCAACGACTGCACTGCTACCAGGCGCGATTTGTATGCGCTTCTCTCTGCGTTATAAAGGTGCTATAGAGTTCTGTCCCATTTGCGATGTTCAGCGTACATCCCTTAGGTCTGATTTACGTCAAGGATAAAGTCTCAGCTATGTGCCAATCATTACTTTTATCTATTCCTTAGTTAAAGCAAAAATAGACAATATCCGATTAAGTCACAGTTAATTCGTTAATCAATTCTAAACAGATTGAATTTTTTCTGCAATTTCATGCAGTAATGACTAATAATATAGGATTACATTTTTTAAGTATTGTTTTTGAACCTCTAACCAAACGTACCAAATTAAATATGCCAGTTTTGGTTCTATTTCACCATTCTCCCTCAGCCCATGTTCGTCCGCTGCTGAACATAGACCTCTTCCAATTGCTTCCATGTATCTCTATCTCTGACGGTTCTCATCCATTCGTTTTCAGCTATACTCTTCACATCGTCGATCCACTTCTTCTGCCGTCTTCCTGTTCCTCTTCTGGTTTCTAGTGGTCTCCAGTTAGTTAGTCTTTGTGTCTATTTTTCTATGTTTTTTCGTGCCACGTGCCCGGCCCATTGCCATTTCAGTCTCACCACACGATCTATAACGTCCGTCACTCTCATTTTGTTATATTCGCAACAAAACGAGACTTTTACCATTGTGAAATACTAACCTAACTGTATTTGCTTTGATAATAGGCCAGTCGATAAATCGTTTAAAATGGCTGTTAGCGGGAGCAATTTCTGACAAGCTGGAATTTATTTTAATTTGTTTGATTTTGTGTTAAGAAATGTCTCTTAAAATTGCACCCTTTAGAAATCCCGGATTTGGCCGCCATCGTAAAAAAAAGAGCGACAACTTTTAATTTTTTTCATTATTTGTAAATATCTCGGTGAGTATCAACTTTACAGTGAAATATATCGTTATCAAAATTGAAGGATAATAAATTATCTACCAGAAATGTTCTATACATGTTTCCCGTGTGACTACCTGTTTCGAGGTTATAGGCGTGGAAAGCTGGATATTTTAAGGGCATTTGCTAATTATCTTATTGTAGACATTCTTGAAATCATGCACATGCTTTTATAGATTGTCAATGTAGTTTCTATGGCAATTGAACATATAAGATCAGTACAAGTACCTCTGGTAAAATTAGAAAAAGTCCATCTAGAAGATCTGAGAAACAGAAGATTACTTTTTATACGAACTGGCTTCTTATCGACTTTCACTCTTCGATTAGATAGGAATTCGTAAAACTAAAAAATCAGCCCTATTCGATACGTTTGTACCCATCGAAAACCAATACTCTTCATGTGAGAGACGGGGAATTTCTACTCCACAAAATTGTTTGGCATCAACAAGAATCTTATTGTGCGATTTTGGATAAATACGTCGAGTATGTAACAAGACACTACTCAACGAATGCAGTAATAGTTTTCGATGGATACCCAGAGGATGCTGCACTAAAAAGCGCCAAAACTGCTGAGCGACTTCGCCGATTGAAGATTGGTTCATAAGCGGAAATACATTTTGATGAAAAAATGATAGCAACTATATCCCAAGAGAAATTCTTGTCAAATGAGAGAAATAAATGTCGAATCATCTCAATGATATGTAAACTATTAACTAACGAAGGTTTTAGAGTCAAGCAGGCTGCCGAAGATGCTTATACCTTAATTGTCAACACTGCAATTGAAGAATCAAATCACTACAAATCGATAATTATAATAGAGGAAGACACTGATTTATTGGTAATTCTTACCGCCTTAAATGAGTCTCGCTATAACATTTATTTTCTGAAGCCAGGGAAGGGAAAGACTCGTAGCCGGATGTATGCACCCCATAATATAAATTTGGGTTCTTCAATTAGGAACAACGTTTTGTTTCCACACACATTTAGTGGCTATTATACTGTATCCGCATTATACAGGCAGAAAGAGAAAGACTTACAGAAGGCTGTTCAAATTTTCAAAGACCCAAACGCGTCCCTAGAGAAAATAGATAAAGTGGGAGAACAACGTCTTCTGCTTTTGTATGCATAAAAAACTGTGCATCATGGAACAGATATAGATACCACTGTTTCATACAATCTATTAACAAAGGTTTACCAAATCTAGAATCATTACCAACAACCAAAGACGCATTCGTTCCGTACTTACAACCAAATTCAGCTATGGTATGCAAACGAAAAATCAGCTTTGGACTGGAGATGGAGAAATTCGAAGAATGGGTTAATGCCCATTCCCACTGTACAAGACGCAGCTCCCTAAGAATGACTGAAACTCAATTCTTGTAAATGCGCCAAAGGTTTTAAAGTAGCTTGTAGCTGACGCAAAGCAGGTTTGCATTGCCCAGTAATGTGTGGTTTCTGCCAAGGCAAATCTTGTTAAAATACTGTGGACGTGGTCGAATTAGACGACGAGGACTTGCTTATCCATATAGAACAATCAATAGAACATTCCGAAGATTATGAACCAAATCCGGAATATGAGACAGATGGTGAAAGTCAGGGTGATATTGAGAAAGAAACTTGAAGTTAGCAAAGTTGGCATAGTGGATTAGGCCTATTGGGGATACCACTTAAAAACGCGCCGGGTACTCTACCTCTACGTAATGTGGAAGCGAGTACAAAGTAAACGACATCATTTCTTTACGAGAGTAATAGAAATCGCATATAGTACGAAAAAGAAGTTTTTATCGCATCGAACTTCAATAATAAAAAAAACAAATGCTCAAAAAAATAATATATTTCGAGGTCTATGAATTCTAAATAAGCGAATGTACGACAAAAATGTATGGACCATTTTTTGTAGAGAATTTACTCTTCTTTAATTTTGATAACTACGTATTTTGCTCAAAAGTTTATACTAATCGAGATATTCAGCTTGTCCGGAATTGCTCCCGCTATTAATGTACTTGGCCTATAATAGAATAAAGCTTTCGGAAATATTGGCTTGAGAAAAGGCTTTTTTTAATTTGTTGCCCTGTAGAACGAATCACAATTACGTGTTTGATTAACTATCCGTCCGCTGATGTCCTACAACTTGATACACTTTTCGTTAAAGTTCATAATGGACAATTATTTTGTACATATGCAACATCTGATAAATAATATGCGTGTATACAAGATGAATAGAAACAATTAAATTCTACAAAAATGGTCACCTTTCGCTTCGTTTTTCTCATAAGTTTTATATGATTGACATGATTGTCCTTATTAGAATGTCTTGTGTAACCATAATCAATACAGGATTAAAATCGGCATCTTTTCGAGAAAATATTTTGAGTTATAACTGGGTCCACAAAGAAAGGCGAGCGGCCGGTGCCTGCCGTCCTGTCGATCGACATCGCGTAGATACGAATCCGTAAAACATCAAATGCAGTGGCGTAGTGTTTCTGCTGTTTCTTATCAATTGGTAGATGCCAATATTATATTTATTTACATGTTTTGATGTTTAGTATTTTTAAATAAAATTACTGATTGATATTAATCCTTCGTCCACAAGATAGGATTCACTGAAAGCAGCTTTGTAAATTGTCATCTATTCTATTGTCTTGGTCAGAGTATCTGAATGCATTTTCTATAACAACTAGATATTTTCAGAAACTTTGCTTCCTGGTGAACAATACATCTCGAGAGGTCTCTATATGACAATTTGGTAACTGTAAATTGTAAAACAAATGTCTGAAAGAAATACATACAAATTGATCTTAATCTTATTTTGTATAATAATTATTCTCATAATTTTGAAATCGTATCGTAGCTTTACACTTGTTTCCACTGCGAACTAAGTGCTAAAGTCCAACTTTTCAACAAGCTAACACTTTATCAATGAAGAGACGAGGGGTGTCAAGGAGAAATAATTCCTGAAACAATGCGGGAACGTTGTAGTTTGAAAATTGCTAAAGTCCAACTTTTCAAAAAGCTAACACTTTATCAATGAAGAGACGAGAGGTGTCAAGGAGAAATAATTCCTGAAACAATGCGGGAACGTTGTAGTTTGAATATACGTTTTAAGGGCGGCTAGCCGAATTATTTGATTTTCTAGACAAATGATCTCGTTGCTTATTATTTACGGCCATTGTTATTGTAGAATATGTGCTAGATAGGACAAATAAATGAATCTCCTAGTTAGGTTGATTATTGCAAAATAGAAAGGTTCATGTGTAACTGTGTTTACAAAATAAAAACTAGAATCCTTCCTTCCTTACCCTTTTCCTTGCCCTGTTCCATATGCGGGGTCGCCGTTTCCTGTCTTGGGCGTATTCGTTTTTAATCGTTTTTCCCTAATATCATGGCAAATTTTGAAAGTGAGTGTATAATGTAGCATGTATTATTGAGAGGAGAAAAAAGAAACATCTCGACCTTCATACCTACCCATACATTCCCCTAAAAAATGTAATACCTTAAAAATTATTAAGATATGAAATTACATCAATTTCATGCGATGTTTTTATAAGATAATGGAGGTAACTGTTATTTGTCATCTGCATTTTTTTAACACATCTTTCCGAAAGATAATTAAAAAAAAACTTTTCTAGTTCTTCTCCATACTTTAGTCTTGACAAAAATAGAAAATCTAATAATAGATACAACTAGAGCCCGCAATAAAGAAAATATTTTCTTCTTTAATAGATTTTGTACCACCTCTTGTTTTCCAGATATGAAACCATGTAGCGCATTATACACTAAGACTTCTTGGAATAGCAGCATCAACACAGAGCCCTGTGAAAATCCCAGTGTTAATTCAAACCATCAAATGTCTACAAAATATGTTGTTTTTATTCTCTTTACTTTAGTAGTTTTTTTATAAATTTAACTTACATTAGTATGACTAACAAGTTTTTCACTTATTATTATTATTATTATTAAGACCACGAGAAGAGTTGAGCGAGTAATGTAATGTGTCATCTCTGATAACGAGTCATGTGCTATTGATATAATGTGTCATCCCTGATAACGTGTCATGTGCTGTATTCTCTGAAATCCCAATGACGTCAATTGAAACCAGTAATTTCCATCCTTAGATAAGAAATGTTATAAATATTGCTGTTGTATGTTTTTAGAGTTAGTTCAAATTAGCCTGTTCGAGTTCGTTCATAGATTTGTGTCCTGTAGAACGTTACTCTGTTTAAATTTGTAACTCCTACATTAATTAAAGCTTTTGTGTAGTAAAATAAATAAAGTTTTTTTTCGTTAAGTCCACGATTGGCAACTTAACTGGCGCAGTCGGTAGGATACTTGGCAAAAGGGCACTACGAATTTTTGAAAAAAAAAAAAATTTTTTTTTCCTTTTTTTCGCTCTTTTGTGTATTTTAATACTTAACCAAGTATTCCTAAAACAAACTTAACACCGGTACGAAGCAACGCAACTTTGAGGACAAACATCGCCAAGAAGAAGCACCGCCAACTACTGGTCCAGTCTATCGAAGACATCAGTCTATTGGAGACACCTGCTCCATCGAGGAGTTCCTGATCATCGAGATCACCTGTACGACCAATCCAGAGGAAGTCTACATCTTTAATCAACTACGAATCAACTGTACGACCAATCCAGAGGAAGTCTACACGTTCATCAACTACAAATATGAAGTAAGCAACCTTTCACGTATTAAAGTGTGTTTTTTTTAAACAAATTATAAACCCAATAACATAGTTTTAAATATTTATTTATAAGTTCAGGCAAAACGTAGTAAGCTTGACCAATCACCGCACATAGTTTGTGTGCTTAATCTGTGTTTGTGCTTGCGTTTTGTGCGTAGGTTTCTATATACCCCTAGTATTAAATTTCCCCTAGAATAATATTGTTTACTAACATAAAAATCAATCGTTAAAAATAATAGTGAATTTTTATGCTGAGACCACCACGTTTAATATTAAATCAACCACCAGCAAATCAAAACATGGCAGATTTATTCCCACCAGGTTTTTCTGTACGAATGATTTCTGAAATACCAACCTATGATGGTAATCCTCTAAATTTATCAGAATTTATTAGGTCTGCTGAGCTTATTTTATCACAATTTTTAGTACCAGCCCAGCCAGAAGCTTATATTAATAAATTTTTACTTTCATCAATTAGAAATAAATTAAGAGATAAAGCATTAGAAGTTGTTACCGGTTATGAATTTAATAACTGGAATGAACTAAAACAGACACTGATTAATAACTTTGGAGATCAGCGATCCGAATTAAATTTAACCATAGATCTAGCTAAAATGAAACAAAATCAAAAAGAATCCCCTATTGATTTTTATAATAGAATTAGGACACATTTAGCAATTTTTAATTCAAAAATTTCTCTTGGTCCTGAAGTCAGAGCTGTAAAGGATTATAAACTACTAAATTCAAAAAATTTAGCCCTTAGAGCATTTTTGAGCGGTTTAAATGAACCATTTGGTACTTTGTTACGAGCTAGAAATCCCAACAGTTTAGAAAATGCTATTGCAATTGTTAGAGATGAATTAGATATCCGTTATTCTCAAAATGCATATCGTAATTACTCACCAACTGAAAGTACTAATAAACCAATAATGCATCATCAGAATACCCAAAATAATCCATGGATTAAACACAATAACTTCATACCTAATCAAAATGTTCAGCGACAACCAATTCAAAAGTTTTCTAATATATTTAGAAGTCCCCAAAATCCCACTTTACAACGTAACTTTTATCAACGTAATTTTTATCAACCCCCTGCACAATATCAACCTTTTGAAAGAAATGTTTTCGCTCCGAAACGAAATTTTGTGCCAAATAATCCAGTTGAACCGATGCAAACATCTACTATACATGCAGCCATCCCAAAAAGACCGTTAAATAGTAACATTCAAAATTTAAATTCAAATAATAGACCAAATTATCGTTCCAATCATTTACAAGTAACTCAACCAGATAATTATAATCCCGAAGAATTACATCACGAGGACATTGACACAAATTATTCAGAATGTGATAACCCACTTCCTGAAGATAACGCAATTGATGACTCTCAGAATTTGTATGCTGATTATTCACCAGAATACATTGACATTGACCGCGAAAACAACAGTGATAACGTAAATTTTTAAATAGAGCCTCGGATAAAATTGAAACATTTACTTTAGACACAATTAAATCAAATTTACCTTACATTTTAATACCAGGTACACAAAATAAAATACTGATTGATACCGGCAGTAGTAAAACACTAATATCACCCTTATTTGTCGAAAAACATTTTCCAAATTCAATTTATAATTATCATTTTCAAATAACCACACCCCATGGTACTACTACACACAATCAAGTAGCCCATATTCCAATAAACTCATTATTTTTAGAACCCGGAAGTCATATGTGCTATATGTTTAATTTCAGTCCCGATTATGTTGGATTAATAGGATCTGATTTATTAGCAAATATAAATGCAAAAATTGATTTTAAATGGATGCACATTCAAACAGAAAAAAACATTATACCGTTTTATTATAACCAATCTAAACTTAAACAAGAAGCGCAAAAGAGAAACGAATGTAATTTTTCTAAAATAAATCAACAAGCGCAACCCATCAAACGAATATACATACCCCCTAGGTCAGAAAAACAAATTATTTTACCAACTGTAAATAATAATGGTACATATTTGTGTGACAAAATAATATTTGACAAAGACTGTAGAACACCTAGAGCTATAGTTAAAGTCCACAATAATTATTTTTACACAACAGCCATCAACACATCTAATCAGACAAAAGAATTTCACATTTATAACCCACTGTTATTAGATGAATATAAACACTCAAATTTAATAGAAATAAATAACATCAATACTGAAAATCAAAATTTTAATTTGAAATCTCGTAATCAACTTCAAAATGAAAATTTAAAAAACATTAATACCACTCATCTAAATACTGAAGAAGCTCATGCATTAAAAACTTTATGTTACGAATTCAAAGATATTTTCCATCACCCAGAATTACCCTTGACTTACACAAACTTGACAAGACATTTTATACGTACAAAGAATGACATCCCAATATTTACAAAAAATTATCGCTACCCTCATGTTCATCGCGAGGAGGTAAAAAATCAAATAAATAAAATGCTTGCTGACGGAATCATTGAACATTCCGAGTCACCATATAATGCACCTATATGGATCGTTCCAAAAAAATTAGACAATTCAGGCAAACAAAAATGGAGAATTGTTATTGATTATAGAAAACTGAACGAGAATACTATAGAAGACAAATACCCGTTACCTCTCATAGAACAAGTTCTTGACAATTTAGGTAAATCTGAATATTTTACTACCCTTGATTTGGCCTCAGGATTTCATCAAATTAAAGTAAACAAAGCTGATAGAGAAAAGACAGCCTTTTCTACCGAAGAAGGTCACTTCCAGTTTAAACGCTTAGCTTTCGGGATGAAAAACAGTCCAAGCAGCTTTCAACGTCTTATAAATCAGGCATTGATTGGCCTAACGCCTACACAGTGTATGGTTTACCTTGATGACATAATTATTTATTCAGTTTCCCTACAAGAACACATGATTAAATTACGACGTGTTTTTGAAAAATGTCGCAATGCTAACCTAAAAATACAACTAGACAAATCTGAATTCTTAAAAAAATCCATTGCCTATTTAGGACACATACTTACCAAAGATGGTGTAAAACCAAACCCAGATAAAATCAGTGCTATAATGAAATTTCCCTTACCAAAAACTAGAACTGATATAAAATCGTTCCTAGGACTTTTAGGCTATTATCGTAAATTTATAAAAGATTATGCTAAAATAACAAAATTCCTGACTTTATGTTTAAAGAAAGATTCAAAAATTATACACGATCAAAATTTCATAGAACAATTTGAGAAATTAAAAATTTTGTTAACTAATGACCCTATATTAGCTTATCCTGACTTTACAAAACCATTTGAATTAACTACTGATGCTAGCAAATTTGCTATTGGAGCAGTATTATCACAAAATAACAGACCTATCAGCTATGCATCAAGAACCCTTAACCAAGCCGAAATTAACTATCCCACTATAGAAAGAGAATTATTAGCCATTGTTTGGGCCTGCAAACATTTTCGACCGTATCTATATGGCGTACATTTTACGATATTTACAGATCATAGACCTTTAATATGGCTTCGCAACATCAAAGAGCCTAATTCTAAATTAACCCGTTGGAGTATAAAATTAGAAGAATTTAATTTTACCATTAAATACCTACCAGGAAAAACCAATAAGGTAGCTGATGCCTTAAGTCGAATTAATATAAACCCCTTATCAATCGAACGATTAGATACACCAGAACCTAGTTTTGATGATAATGCAAGTATGATGGCACAAAGACCATATACACCTGAATTGACTGACTTTACCATACCTACTTTTGTATCACCACCTGAAACCGTACCCATTAAAAGAAAATCAAGTAGACATAAAGATACTGTTACAACAAATAAACAGACTAATTCACAGAATATTGCAGTTACTCCACCTACACAAGAAATTGAACCAATAGATAATCAAAATATTGACAGTGATGTAAATACTGTACATTCACAACATTCATCATCCCCCGTGATAGACATATCCGAATTACCCCTACAATATCATAAAAACCAGTTAGAATTTATTAACGCTGTAATTCCCAAATCATTTAGAATCACTAGATTCGATGGCTACACACATATAAGCATTTTTGTGAACAACAATAACTTTCATGAAAAGTTTGTGCAGTTACTATTAGAATATTGTACACCAAATTCCCATTATTACTGTATATTTCAAGATGATAATATTTTTGATAAATTTTCCAAATTTATTACTGAAAACAGTAATGAAAATTCTCCTCACTTCCATCGATGCACTAAGCAAGTAAATTATGTTACTAATCCTGATCATCGTGAACAATACATTTCGGACTATCATTTAGGTAAAACTAATCACAGAGGAATTAAAGAAACTAGCGAACACCTTAAACGTACTTATTACTGGAAAGGAATCGATAATGATATCAAGCAATACATCAATAACTGTGATACATGTAAACGTGAAAAGTATCATAGACACCCAAATACATTGCCTTTTAGTTTAACGCCTACTTATGATAAACCTTTCTCTTGTATCAGTATAGATATTTTCCAAATCAATCAAACTAAATATTTAACCGTAATCGACAATTTCAGTAAATTTACTCAAGCATACTTATTAGAATCCCAAAATAAAATAGACATAACAAAAGCATTGTTAAGGTTCTTTTCACATTATGCCGTACCTCAGAAAATCATCGCTGATAATGAATTCGATAACGTTGTAATAAAAGAATTTTTAAAATTACATAAAATACATTTACATCTAACTACACCTTTACACCATGAGTCAAATTCCCTAATTGAACGAGTACACTCGACAATTTTAGAGCACTATAGATTATTAGAACATACTCCTGAAAAAGAAAGAATGTCTTATTGCATATTAGCCTATAATAATTCAATACATTCTAATTTAAAATTTACCCCTTCCGAAATTTTATTTGGACATACAGACAGTCATAATCCATTTGAATTATGCAATGACAAATATTTTGAAACTTACATTAATGACCATAAAAATAAAATGTCGCATTTTTATTCTGAAATCCAGTCTAAACAAAATCAAGCCAAATTACAAAGAAATGAAAAAACCAATAAAAATAAAGAACTTGTATCTTTTAAAGTTAATCAAAAAGTTTTCCTTAAAAATGACAGAAGAAATAAAAGAAGTATGAAATTTAAAGGACCCTTCAAAATTATCAAAATCCTAGACAATAATACATATCTTGTTGAAGATTTAACTACTAAAAACACATTTAAAAGACATGCAAATGAAATACGCCAAACTGATGAAATAATACCTGTTACAGGTACTACATCTGGTTCTTCAGTTGCAGTATCCTCTTAGTTACAGGAGGTGTAACAATTAAGGATCTATCAGACAACCCTGGCCTCTACCCTCAAAACTTAGGAAAAGCGCAAATTAAAGAAAGTGACTGGACTATTATAAAGACATTTGATTACACACCCTTATTAACAAACTATACTATCCTTAGACGTTCCTTATTAGACTCTATTCTTAAATTAAGAGATCGTGATTTCTATACAGTTAAAAACGAAGAACAAACAAAATTAAATCATAATGACATGCTATTGTTGATACAGCAGTACATAGTAAGAATCGATAACATGATTAATCAAATATTTCCTTCAGATATAATCAGAACAAAACGCGGAGTAATAAATGGACTCGGTACTATATTCAAATTTTTGACAGGCAATCTTGACGCTGAAGACGGAGAAAAATATGAGAATGCTATTGCGGATCTTCAATCCACAAGAGATATACACAATAAAATTTTAAATCAACATACACATTTAATAAATGATTCCATAAATGCTATATTTACCTTAACTAAAAATCAAGAACTTTTAAATATAAACTTACAGAAATTAATTGTACAAAATCGTGCTATAACCAACAATATAAATTCACTCTCTATTCAAAGTGTACTAGCAGAATCAATATTTTCGTTACAAATGTTTATAAATACCTGGCTCGAATTAGAAACATCTCTTACCTTTGCACAAAACCAACAAATGCATATGTCTCTACTTGATAATGCAGAACTATTATCTAATCTAAATCAAATCTCTATATACCTTTCTGAAAATTCAGACAGGATGCTTTCTTTACCTTACCCTGTGCATCATAAAACCCTTCATCTTTATGAATCTATAATATTAATTAAAACTTATCAAATTAATAACAAAATAACATTTATCTTCGAAATACCATTAGTGCACAAAGATACTATTTACCAATTCATGCAATTAATACCATTTCCAATATATATTGATTCCAATTTATATCGTATGATTATTCCCACTTATAAAACTATACTCTTCAATCTTGAGACTTCAATACCTGTTGAACTTGACCATTGCAAATTAGTAACTACCAATTCATATTTTTGTACGGAAAAATACCACTTTTCCCTTATTAACAATCAACTATGTGAAACTCAACTTTTATCTTTTGCCCCTAATAAAACTTGTTCTCCTTACTTGTTCAAATTATTAAAAGTTAAAATAGCTCAGATTGATGATTCTACTTGGTTAATTACTACTCCTAAAAAGGTAACTATTGATATTAAGTGTTTAGACATTAATTCAAGAAAGATATTAACAAAAACAAATTTAATTCATCTTACACCAGATTGCACGGCAATTATTGATCATGATACCCTATTATTCCAAATTAGAACTTCTTCCACAAAAACTGTAAAATTACAAGTACCTAATATTGATACTTTAAATATAGATAGTGATAAACACACTCAAATAGCTAGTTTAGATCTAACACCGATCAATATTAAAGAATTAATTAAAGACCAATCACAACTTGGAGAAATACAGAAAATACTTGAACCTGCCAATGTAACAGATTTGCATTATATTTCTGTAACCACGATTATAATGATAAGCATAATTGTCATAGTAATATTAAGTTTGTTATTGTATATCTATTGTAAACGCCAAGCCTTACAAGATAAATTCATGGCATATATAAAATCAAAAGTATTTAACGATGATATTCCTAAACCTTTTGAGTTCTTAGAAATCAAAACGTGAAATTCAAATGCTTTGAATTGTCTTATGAGGGGAGGAGTAATGTAATGTGTCATCTCTGATAACGAGTCATGTGCTATTGATATAATGTGTCATCCCTGATAACGTGTCATGTGCTGTATTCTCTGAAATCCCAATGACGTCAATTGAAACCAGTAATTTCCATCCTTAGATAAGAAATGTTATAAATATTGCTGTTGTATGTTTTTAGAGTTAGTTCAAATTAGCCTGTTCGAGTTCGTTCATAGATTTGTGTCCTGTAGAACGTTACTCTGTTTAAATTTGTAACTCCTACATTAATTAAAGCTTTTGTGTAGTAAAATAAATAAAGTTTTTTTTCGTTAAGTCCACGATTGGCAACTTAACTAGCGCAAGACCTATAAACTCTTGTTACTTAATAAATATTATAAGCAACATTATTTTTGTACAGTGTGCATTGGTACCTGCTAAAAACAAACCCAAAAAAAATCTTATATCTCGTCCAGTCTGTAGTTATTGCAAATATTGGAGATAACCTATATTCGCATCTTCGACTTGCTCTGTAGTACATCCACTAGGTTTTTTCGTTTCTTCCTATTCAGCACCTTGATTTTTCCAGTTTTCATATTTTTATTAATTATTATACACTCAATGCATCTCCCTGTACTTTTTGTTTCTTTTGATACGTCTTCTAATATTCGTTAGGTTGCTATATCTTATCCAACCTTTCTAATATATTCTAATCGTCGGAATCGCTTGATGTTAATATTAACTCAATATCTCCGTTTCACTCATATATTTTAGTTTGTAGTTTATTTTTTGCCTCTGTACTTAATTTTTCCTCTTCTCTCATAAATCGTTATCCAAGTTGCTTTACCCCACTTCTTTCACATTTTCTATAAATTCACTATTAATACCAACCCTCATTGCTGTATAAAACTACTTACCTATGATTTATTGATTAATAAGTGCCACTAAATGCCTGCTTGCAAGCAGCTTGTATGAGAGACCCACACCTCTATTTCTGATTATTATCGTATTATTGGCCTCTTCTGCTACATCGTTATCGATTTTTGCAACTAATTCGCGAAATTTGGAAATTTCTCATATCTCCCTTTTATAAAATCTTTAATTCCAATTCCCACAAACTTTGTTATATCTTCGTTTATTAGTAGATCGAATATCTCAGATTCTGTAGTTTTGTGAATTTATTAGTAAAAGCTAGACAGTGATAAGACAATATAGTCTTCTTCTTCTTTTCTTTGCAAGTTTTGGATATTTTTATCTATTGCGATTCATTAGGACCATTTTCGTAGTTTCACTTTGATAGTCTTGAATACGTTTTCTCCACCTTTTTTATGTTTTCCATTCTTTAATATCTCGCTTCATAGTTGTGGAATTTATTGTGAAATCTCCTTGTATCTATCCTCTATAGTTCCTTTTTTATTTTTGTAGGTTTTCCTATAATTACTCCTTGCAATAAAAAGTATAGTAGACTTTTAGTTTATAGGTATATTCTCGAAGCTGTGTCCTCCGGTCTTACTTATAGTTTTGTTCCTATTCATATAATTTCCTAGCTTTAGGCTTGCTTAGAACTTACAAGTAACATATACAGCTGGGTTGAACATACCCCCCTCCCCACACCTCTAAATATATCTCTCAATTTCCTTTATAATGAAACTATTCTCTCCAAGATAGTATTTGAGACTCCTTCAATATTTCCAATTTTTCTATGATACACTCGCTATAGCTAAAATATAATACTATCATAAAACCTCTTTTTTATTAAATGATAAATGTATGCTTTCGTTCAGTTATCCAAGATTTCCTTTACTCTATGTACTTACTCCCGTTACTAATTCTTGAATTAAAACTTCTCCTATTCTTTATTTTTGTTCTGCATGGTCACTGCTAGTAAGTCTAACTCAGTTTACATAACTGCAACTAGATGTTCGACTTGCATTCTTCTACTTATAAAGTAAATCGGAGAAGATTTACATTTTCCTCTCGATATCGATTTAACTGTACCTATCTCACTAAATGGTTGGTAAAATTCTTATATGTGTCTCTTAATCGCGTACTGACATGTAGAATAGAAACGTGGAGAAGGAAGGCTCCTCTTTTCCACGACCGACGTTGCCTTCAAACCTTTCAGTTTTCTCATTCAGCCAGGAGCTCGTTTGTAACCAAAACCGGGAACGCCTGGGTGGCAAAAACAGGGAAAATGCAACGCTGGGGGTCGGTGGCCTAACAATGCAGGCTCGCGCTTGCGACCACTTGAGGTAAAGACAATGCAATAGCTGATTGCCAGAGTGCTTCAAGTTGGTGTTGAGTGCCAGACCACCTCTGCAGCTGGCTGTCTCTTCGTTCCGAAATAGATACGGCACGCGAATGCCGATGGTTATACAAATTACCACTCACCACGAGTGCCGTTATTGTCTAATTGTCGATGACCGACCCCCAGCCTTTCGCTGCGGATGCGAATCGATACGGTCGCGAAAGCGATTTTTTCATCCGATTTAGGGCTAATTGCCGTCCTTACTTCGCATGAGACTACGCAATGGACCCGCCAGATTATTGTTGGGAGCATAATGGAAAGTTGTGGTTTCGGAACAACAATATTTCAGGGAGGGGAGCGCTTCGGGAGATGGCATCTTTCGGAATGGAGGAGATATGACAAGATGGCCGAGATATGACGTCACAGCTTCGTATTGATCTCAAAGCAGACAAAGCGTTTGCGATCTGCAAGATGCCAGCCACTCCTGATCCCGACTGCTGAAGGACTTCTTGAGGATTTTATAGCCGGGAATTGATTTTCCGGGCGAGATGCGAATTTATTACGAAACTTGTTCCGGCGCTCCGGGGCTTAAAAACTGAATAATTAAAACATCCTCCGGGACGGTGCGTTGGTTCGTTGCCACTGTGAATATAACTTCCGAAAAACACTAAATACCAAAGGGCTATTACAAAAGAAGCGTCCTATCAACACGTAGAGCCGCCTGAAATCAGCGAAATTACTTCTAGGTAAAATTGAGACCTATTTGGAAAATACTACGTTGTGGGTATCGAGATAAACCTTCAACTGCCCAGGAAGCTCTATAAACATGAAATTACAGAATTCAACACTATCGTTGTATCTTGTATCTACATCACGTGCAGCACGTTCTGCTGGTCTCTAATAGAATACTCGAAACTAAATAGATAACTGAAATTAATTTATAAGCCAGCCAATTGGCTGTCTACTTTTTAGTTTTTAAGGGATAAACTGGATACAAACTTTAACACCAGTTAAAGGAAAATCAAAACTCTGCGATGCACTATTTACATCCAGTAAGCCTTGATCATTGTTGGTTGAACAAAAAAGTGTAACTAGAGAAATACACTTTGTCTAGTTTCTAATAAGCTCTCAACCTATTATATCAACAGAAAGAAGAAGGTTTATTTCCTACAGCATGAAAAATATGAAATAAAATTTTTATGGAAATTGCATATAAGTGGATCAACTTTCTAGTTTTTTTTTTCTTCTTCATCTTTTTTGGATTGGGCACAATTTACTTATTCGGGCATGAAAATATCATTATCTTACAAGTAATCTTCCCATTTAAGTGTACTCAAATGTTCTCCTTTCCTCATTTTCCCACTTTTCTATATTTCAGTTGTTTCGGCTCAGAGCTGGGTAAACTACTTTGAAAAAGTAATTAATTACCAACTACCGTCAAATGCAGTAATTAAATTACTAGATTTTCAATTACTGAAATAAAATAGTAATTCAATTATCAATTACCTAGTAATTGTAATTGTACAACGTAAATTACTTTTTCAGTTACTTTTACTAGACATTTTGTCGTATATTTGTATTTAGTAGTATTTAGATAGCCGTGTGCTACTACATCGTTGTAAACAATCAAATAAATAATTATTATGAACCAATATTGTATAATGAAGCTATACAGGGTGATTCTTGACTTATGCGCATAATTCCGAGGACTGATAGTTCGTGATGAGTAGTAATGGGTAATTAAAAAAAAGTGTAGTAAAAGTCTTTTATTAGCGGAGATAACGAATTAATTATGTTAAGAGTGGTGAACTAGCAAAATATAAATTTATCGCATTTACCTTGAATTGTATCTCTCGCCCTCAGTCACTAGTTGTCAAATTCGAGCTTCTTTTATTCGTAAAAGAAAAATTATGGCACCTAACTTCATCAACGTAGAACTCATGGACATAGTATTAACGTACGGGGAAGTACACCAAAATTTAATATCTACAGCTCAGCTTTCTCAAAGATATCATCCGGGACAAGAAACGTTTCTACGTGTTGTCCAGTACGTACGTGTGGTGCAGCATGGATTCGATGCGCTCAGGTGTTCATCAAAAACGAAGCAAATCACTTTGAACAATTGTTGTGATACTCCAATTTAATTTACATAATTAATTCGTTATCTCCGTTAATAAAATACTTTTACTACAATTATTTTTAATTACCCATCACTACACATCACGAACCATCATTCCTCTCAATTATGCGTATAAGTGAAGATTCACCCAGTATATCGTCAATTCTTTTAGGAAAAATTAGCTCTGCACTTATGGCAAACATATTTTGCGCTTCTTACATATAATTATTATCAATCTACAATGCTACATCCTGCAGAGCTTACAGTACACAAAACGCATCACATCCCATCTACTAACATACGCGCCTACACCAAATAATATTTAAATACTTTAGAGTAATTTATTTACTCAAAAGTACTTGAGTAATTGAATGTAGTAATTAATTACTTTCAAAAAGTAATTGTCAAGTACTTTTTAACAAAATGGCAATTACCAATTACAATTACCGTATTCTGAAAAAAAATCAATTACAAGGCAAATCAACAAAAATTTAATTACGAAGTAATTAATTACTGCCCAGCTCTATTTCGGCTGTACATTTTTAGTTGCGAAAATAATTTAGGAGCAGGCATTTTCCCGAGCTAACTATGTTATTAAAGTTTATTTTGTTGAATCATATAATAATTAGGTTGCTCGACAAGCAAATGTTGCCCACTATAAAAAATTATTGAAAAAGAGACGTTTCTGAAGCATTGAAATAAAGTATCGAAGCTCTACATCAAATTATAATCACAAATCGTTAAAGCGTTAAAACAATTCGAAACTTTTATACTTCGTACACGTCATGAGACATCCTGAGACGTATTGTATACTCTATCTCATAATCTAGGAAAAGTTATCGGGAAACGTGGTCCAGGCAAAAGGCGAGCTGTCTCGTATATAGTTCTGTGACGATTCCTTAGTTATTTATAATTTAAAATTAATGCAAATATTCTTGTAACATAAACCCACTCGAGAAGCATACATTCTGGAACTTGTTAACGCCACTTCTTGTTAACTATAGTTTCCTTAAATATTTTCAAATATTGCAAAGCTACGAGAGTATATTTGGGGGCCCGCCAGCTAGACTCAGTGGAGACGGTGTGTAGTTCTTTAAAGGATGTAATTACCAAATATAATGAGCTCCAACAACTTATGGAATTCCAACCAATATATTCAGCTAGGTCGAGAGCTTATAAACTTAGTTTGAATCGCAGCCGACTATAATACAATATCTGAAATACTAATGAAATCAGACAATAAATGGTATAAACACTGTATTAGATTGATTAACTAATGGTGCATATAGTAACCAGTACAGAAACTCTATAATTTTTAATTAGGCGGTACTTACTCGACAGGTGTACCCAAATAACGCTAACATAGCAATGATTTGCACAATTCAATACGCAATTTAAGATTACATACTAAGTACGGTTTCAGTGATTTTATATTGCCCTCGGTATCAATAGCTATCTGAGAGCACCATTTTTCTGCAGAAGGTGAATCAAATAGCTCCCAAATGGGCTGTGGAAGATGCTGGCAAACGTCACAGCATACAAACACTCAGGCGACGCGGTCCAAAACCAACTAGGCTCACAGAATCAGACGGTCCCTCCGAAGTAAAAGTCGCTGAATTCTTTAGAGCGTTTGACGTCTGGAGGGAATTCTCAAGCAAGCAGAACCGCTGATGTTTTACAACTCCCTGGCTAAAAATACTTGAGGAGATTCAGCTAATATGTATGGCTTTACCAAAATTGAAAGTAAAGTAATTCACTCAACCTGTAATACAGGCAATTAGCCAGAACGGCGAGCAATACTGTGATAAATAAGCAATATCAAAGACGCGGTCGTAATTGCCCCACATAAGTGCCCAAGGCCCATAAACCGCATCAAAGCGAAGCTTCCACAAATAATATTTCAAAATATCTTAAGCTAAGAGCTAAAACTTGGAGCACAATCACAGGAATCCTTCGAAATGTCGCCACTTTTTGCAAGAGAAAAACCAACGAAAAAAGCAGATAAACCAGCTGGTAAGTCTGCTGGTGGAGTGGATTACCACCTAATCGCTAAAGCTGCGTTCGCACGACGCCCGCATTCAAATAAAGAAGCCATTACACTGCCAAGAAGTATGCATAAAATAATTTCTAATGTTAATCACGCATTTTACACCTAACATACTCTTTACTGAAATTTAAAACAAAATTGAACGCAGATAGCTGTTCTTTCACTATGAAATAATTAATTAAATCCAGGGTTTCGTCTCAGGTTTTTCAAGTTTGAACTTAACGTGACCTCGCCAAAAGATGTCAGGCATTAATACTTCTTAAACAATTGAATTTCTTAATTAAGCAAAAAGGAAATACCTTATTCTCTCGGCATCTGAATTCGCGTTGACACAGTCACAACGTAGTTAAAAATCGATGTTAGCAGTAAACGCCTTTTCTACATGATCTACCAAAATTCAAGATAGCACACAAGATAAATATCTTTGCTCAGCAGTCGCTTGGACCCAGATCAGCTTCAGGAATGCAATATGCAGTATGGACTTAAACCTACTACCTAACTTAAAATGTGGTAACATAAAATACAATTTACAAAGTATGTGCAATTTTGTATGGAATTTCCCATTCAAATTGCACGACTTTTAATCATTTATAAGTTTCGCAGTTGGCAAAAATGTTTATTTCATTAGCTTTGTGGTAAGAGTTTAGTACAGACTCGAACTAATATTAAATTGGTCTTGTACGCCCTAAATTACCATTTATTCGACCTTGTCCAATTTTCCAGCATATCCTATAATACGAATTGTAACAATTTAGAGGAGGTACGCCTTGTATTTTAGCGATTATAACATATAAAACGTCATTAAAGGCAAGAGCTAAGTTATAGGACTACTCATTCCGACTTAACCTGGCTGAAAAATCTTAAATCGTAGACAACACAAGAACGGATTGGAATTTTAACAAATTTTTATATTGAAAGGTAGAAGTATAGTGCTACATACTAAACAAAACTGACATTTTATAGTTAAGTTACTACTTTAATTATGTACAATTATAAATATTACTAAAACGTACTGTCACAGAACCTTGCTTATTGCCACTTTTGAGTATTGTGCGCAAATTTTTATTGAAATCTCAATTAAACAGGTGAGTTATAAATGTCGTTGCAGACCACCTTAACTTTAGTTACTTTAAGTGCAAATTTAATTAACGAGACCATTCAAATCTGTTTAGACACCAAGAGACAAAGTTCTTTCAAAACAAAGCCAAGATTTTTATTGCCTAAAATAGCTTTAATAGCTAAAGTTCTAAGAGTTGTTGTGAGATTTTTTGTTTATCATACGGTTATGGAATATTTAGTGTTTTTTACAAATAAAAATGGACTCATTATGTCGTTGAAATACAAAAATAATTATGTGTTATCTAGGTTTATATAAAACTAGTGAATCACCTGATCTACGCTTCGGTGGGAAAGGGTGCTACATCTCACCATCAAAAACACATTCAACCTTACCAATTAACATACAAAAATGTTGATAGATGAACATTAAAATTACACAATTTAATTGTTCTTTTAAATTTTACGTCAAAACCGGCGCTCTTCAGCTGTTTCAACCGATCGTAATTTAATTTTACTTTACTTTTTCGTACTTTTTTGAAAATAAAAACCGGTCTACGATCTAAGTCTAAAAATTAACAAAATTTTAAGCTATCCTACAATTTAATCGGTCCAGTATCTTCGAAGGAGATAGTGAACAAAGATACAAAGAAGGAGACCACCGATTTTATGGTATAGGATCAATAGTAAACTGCCTCTCCATAGCAATAGATATAAGGATTTCTACAGTTGTGACTGTCTTCCATCTCTCAACAAAGGTTACCAAAAATGCCATGACTGCCCTTTTGGAAAATATTTTTAAAATTGCACCAATATATGCAAATGGTCCGGTTCATTTGTGGAGCAGTATATTTAAATCTAGTACGATTATTGATAAATATGTAAAAAAAGTCATTAATGATTTCTCGATTTTTGCACTAATTTCCTTCGGCATACTGGCTTAACCTCTTCTTCTTAAAATGAAAGAAATGCATCCATAAACATCTGCAACTACAGGATATCAGCGTCAAAACAAACGAATCAGCACACTGGAAGTCTGTTTAATTATTATCCGCACGAACAGCAATCGCTGCTCGTCAATACCCTCATCCAGCAGCGATCCTCTCCCGCGGGAATAAAAGGGGCATAACTTTAAAATCGAGTATCCGCAATGTCAATCTTCAAAAAGCCGTAACTTCTTGGAACGCCCTCGTTCGGAGATAAATATATTCATCGAACGGGCGAGGGTGGGTGTTATGTAGAGGATAAACACGAGACGATAGCGGGTGAGCGACTATATCGTTAAGATAACGCTAATCCGATAACCAATTGCCGGCCCCCAGATAAACAACACCCCTAGAAAGGGCTGTGATATGACAGGGGCCGTGACAATTTCTGCCGCCCGCTGATAAGGAGGATTCGTCTTAGTTAAACGGCTGAGAAGGGGATCCTCGCCATTCTCCGCTCCAGCGTCTGCGACGAGCTGTATTGGGTTTAACCTCATTTATGTCATCATCCCAGATTAGCTTTTATATTATAATTACTGCGATACGCAGATCCGCAGATACGTGCGTATTAGGCACCTGCTTTATGCGCGTCCTAATTTCTCGGGCCCCTGGTGGAATTTATGGCCGCAAAAATATGCTCGGGTTTGTATTTGCTCCTGCCACTTATTTAACTCGGGGGCTCCGGCTTATCAAATGTTGCGAGATTGCTATCGCGTAACTTACTTTGAAAGATGAAAACCTATTAAGACTTTTTAAAGAACTACATAGAAGACATTTATGTAGCTTGAACACGTTACAAATTTTCAAATGATCTACTGTCATCATTATCATCATACTCCTTGCTAGGTTTACGAGAATCGTCTGTTCCGGCTTTATTTCCATCTTTTCTTTGGCCTCCTTTCAGCCCTTTTTCTTATTAGATTATAATTTTATAACGCGTAGGGCAGTCTAGTACTTGCTATACGTTTTGCTATTAGTACCACACTTTTTGTAATTTGCTCGGCTATACTGTAATAATGCTTAAATTTCTAATTATAATTGACTCTCATCACAGGGTTAGGTGGCTACACTAATTTTAAAAGAACGAATATCAACTTGCTATGGTTACTAATTAACTACTTTTGTTTATCAATAATTATTTAAGCTGACAATTGTAATTAATTTCTCGATGTTCATGCAATTAACGCTGTTGCTATGCGATAACAATGCAATGTAAGTAGTTCGCGTCAAAAACAAAACACTTCTACCAACGCCATTAACCGGAAGTGGCGCTCTAAGGAACGCTAACGAAACACATTCACGAAACTAACACCTTTAGGAGGCAAATCTGTCCATTAGATGGCTTCTCCGTTGAAAATAGAGATACCTGCCTCTCGCTGGAACTCCCATGGTGATGTGGGTCACTCGTTGTTGTTTGCCTGCAGTTAGCAAGGCTCAAATCTGCGCTAGAACCCACCTGGTGAACGGCTGATGCTCTCGGACACCTCTGCAACCGCTTCCAATAAAGCCGGTGCCTCAAATCTCGTACTCCGCTGTGCTACACGGCCGCTGCTCTCTTATTGGCTCGTATAGGAACTTAGAAACCTGGTTCGATCTCCGTAGAATATGGCTAAAACACCACAGCTTCCACTGGACCACTTCGACGCCCCGTGTTTTACCTGTGTGGAAGCCCAATGCAAGGCAAAACTACCACAAGTTACCCAGGACACAGTCACTCAATTAAACAACACTTTTAATTAACTTGGGTATTTATTAACACATAAAATAATTTGATTTTTGGGGCAGCTTGGCAACAACAACCAAAGCTTTCGAAGAAGCTACCCCAATTGACGTGTTTAAAGTTTTTACTTTGTTACCTGAATTGCCAAGCCTGCTCTGATTTTATTATGTTTTAAACAAAATAAAGCTATTTAAAAACGTTATTATGCAATCACTTTTATGGCCTATGCTATTTCTTTACAATTCTGAAATTCAAATTATTACATTTATTGAACGTTCTTATAATAAATATTTGTTTTGCTGGTTGTGTTAGTAATTACTATTAATTATTATGCGTAATATAAAGGCTACTAAAATGTGTTCATAGCCATATATTCGCATCTTCGACTTACCCTGGGCTACTCACACTACTTTTTTCTTATTTAGCATATTCCTTTTCTAGTTTTCAAACTGCTATTAATCGTTATTGATACAGTCCATCCATCTACGCTTTGATCCCTTTGTACGTCTTGCTTCTCTTGGTTCATTGTCTCCTATTCGTTTGTATATTTCATTTTATGTCATCTTTATCTCCCAATCATCTCTATTTGAGTCGTTGCACTCCAATGGTACCTACCACCTGTTCCCGTTCTTTAGTTTATTTTATAGTTTGTTCTTTGCTTACACATTTCAATTTTTTCCTGTGTATATCGTTCTCCATAATATTGGCACACCTCTTCAATTATTCTTCTAAATTTAACTTCATTATTCAAGTATTACTGCTGGTATTGATTTATTCGCTTATAAATTCTAGCCTTTACACTAAATGACATGTTTTTCTTCAAACAGATTATTTGAAAGAGCCTACACTTCTATTTTCTGTCATTACATTATTAACGACTTTCTTTGCTACATCGCTGTTTATTTTAATTTAAGGTTTTTATTTTGTTGTAATTGTAGTGAATGTTAATTTGACTTCATTCTAAGTTGTATTTCAGTTTTTTAGTAGTGAATGTAAAATTATTTATACATGCACACAGTTCTATTCGCAATATGTAATTTAAATAAATTGAATTGTCCTACGATTTCCCTAGCATTTGCTTACACAAGTACACATCTGCCAACCGTAAATTAGAACAGCGCGAAAACGGAGTACGGGGGTTTACATTCGCATATGGGGTTTGATTACTTTAGAAACCAAGATCTTCGCAGAAAGTCTTATGGGTCCAAATACTTCTACTACATTTCAACTCGTGTAATAGCAGACAACAGCTTCAGTACTTCCTCGCAAATAACATGATTACCTACAAGAGTCGTTGTTGAACGTATCCAACGTTAAGCAAGTGATCGCGACCAAAATTTGCATATCTAACAGCCACTATAAAAGTACTAAAAAGTACTAAATTCCACTAATCCGTCGAGCACAAGACAATCTTATATTATAAGAGCCGATGCCGGTCGGCCGGACGTAAGCAGGCGCGCGCACACGCTGCATGAACGGCCTGCATGCTAGCAAGTAGCGCGCTCGCACGAACGGCGAAACCGCATTTGTATTGTTAACGCTGGCGGGGCCGGACGTAGGCTGGCTGCCGCCTTGAGCAAGAATTTTTATTAGTGATGGGCATAACCGGACAATTTTCATAACCGATTTATTTGCATTCGAATGATATTAATAACCGAATGATTATTTGAATAATCATTCGAATAAATTTTGGCTCTCGATTCGTTTCGATTAAGTCAGCCGGTTTGCCGGTTGGCGGTTCACCGTCATCTGCATCGACATCGTAACTTGCAGATAGCAGAGGAACCAAAACATAATATGTACGGTCGGTGCCTTAGAAATCGGGACACGTAATATATCCTTCTAGTCTTTGGAGTATTCTTGCTCCGGTTACTTCATTAATGTGAGATGGCATTTCATAATTGACAAACAATAAACAATCTGACATAACAATTAAAACCATAATAACTGTAAAAACCCAGTTTATACGCTTAAAAAATACATGCAAAATATATCATAATAGTGTGTAGTGCCCGATTTCTAAGGCGCCGCCGCCGGCCGTACATTATGTGTTATGTATTGGAAATTAAGAGGTATTTATGAAGAAGTGTAGAAAGAAAGAAATATGCAGCAAATAAGCAGTCCCGCTAATCGCAATAAAAACAGTGGTAAAACGTTTATCTTTATCGATCGGGCGGGTTAAAGGCACCGCCTCTTGTATCCAACCTTTGGAGATGTAAGCAAATAAAAAAAAATTTATAGCTTGATGCGTTTGCAGTTTTTAGGCGTTCAGGTTTCAGGTCCCCAGAATTTGATGATTTGATATTTTTTATGATAGGAGGTAGGTACGCGGTAACCAAATGGTGTTTTCAGTACAGCCTGCTTTGTTTATGAGTTATGTATTTATATTTGCAGAATTTTGAGCACTGCGTAGGTCGCTGAGATATGGCACGTAGTACCTTTGAATAGAGGTTTTATATTCAAAGCGTAGTACGTATCAGCATGAGGTTATTTTTCATTTGATTACTTGGAACGAAAACCGAGTTACATAGGTTATTTCAATAACCGGATAACCGGATATTTTTCATTCGAATAAGCCCATCACTAATTTTTATTGTTAACCGTTTCTTTACGCTGGCCGGGCCAGACGTAGGCTGGCCACGAGTTCTAGTATAATAAGTAAAGCTGCAAGCGATTTATTCTTCAACAATCTGCTTAGAAACTTACTGCAAACCGTAAGTAAGACGCTACGATAAGGATTCGGCATATATACGAGAGATATTTTTTCTATTTCTTCACATCTGCGTGTTAGAAATGGCTCGTCCATAATGCGAATCGTGACGAAGGTGCTTGGGGATGCTCAATTCTGTAGGACGGCGACGATGAAGAAGCGTCGGGGAGTTCTGGTTCTGAATTTGGTGGTAAAGCTGCCTTAAAAACAACAAGATTGAAGTCTGCCGGCTTTTCTACAGTGGACGGAATAAAATCGTAAAATGGAAAGGTTCAAGCACAGAGAAGTATTTTGCTAGCGTAGCTGGACGGAACACCCAAACCGCTTACAAATCCTTACTCTAGGTTGTTCTCCTGATGGCATCAAAGACCTAAGAGGGAAATATGGTACGCGGGTTGGTAAGAAACCTAAAATATTCCAACATTGCCAACAGACTACAAAAGCGACAGTAGATTAATATATCGGAGAATGGAGAGAGCCAGAGGTAACTTTGCTTCTGAAATGTTTTTGACGAATTTCAGCGACTACACTGCATATGCAACTCATTAATACTTATCGAAGCTTTACAAGATGAGCCACCAAACACCATAAACAATTTATCACTCAATTTCCTCAAATTGCTATAGGAAATTGCTTCTCCTAAACACAGGCAATCTTTTCCAAAGCCATAAAAATTTCTCTAGAATTTTTAAGAGTCGCACAAAAATAGACCAGGGGGCTAGCCAACCAAACTCACGTCAATGAAAAAGTGGCAATTGTACCCACGTTATCCCAATTAACTAATAATTGAAGATAACTAACTCACGACGACTTCTAGATATTAAATTAATTTTAATAAGATCATAATTTACACGTAGCAGTATTTCTCTCGATGGTTTTTTTTTATCCATCCTCTATAGTCTATAGTTTCTTCCGTATGTATTCGAGTTTACCTAATGGCTCTTTTCAGCAAAACTCGCAATAGACAAAGAGTCACCTTATTTTAATACTTGTTTTCGTTATATATTCTCGAAACTATTTCGCCCAGTCGTATTTATAGTTGAGTTCTTATTGATATCATCTCTATTAAAAGAGTCTTTCTTCTTGTTCTTGTTTAGCAGTCCTTCACTCTCCACTTCTGAACGTTATCCAGCCGTAGTCTTCATGGATGACCAACACTTCTATTTTGCATTCTTGGTTTTCAATGTGCAACAGACTTTTCATTTTGTGTTTTCTTGTCTCGTAACATACCCAACCCAACGCAGATTCAGTCCTGCTGTATCTCTAATTACATCGCTTACTTTTGTCTTTTTTCTTATTTTTTCGTTCCTGATCAAATCTTCAAAGCTTATTCCCATCATGATTCGTTCGATTGCTCTTTGAGTCCTTTTGAGCTCATTGACAGACATGATAGTGAGTGTCACAGTTTTCTAACAGCAGGTCGTCACTGGAAGGAAACACTATTCTTTTTAATCTATGAATTCGGGAAATGCAACCCCGAGGTACCTTAACTGGATCTGTTCTCTTTCTTCAGCTTGCTTTGGGAGAAACTTATTCAAAAATTCACAATCCAGAACTAAAAGTCGAACAACTACACGCTATGAATAAGGTGGGGTATTGTAAGTTCGAAACAGAACTTGCAGGAAACAATGCACCACCCTTAAATTGGGCCTTTTACTATACCAGAACATTAGATAAATATATTCGAACTTAGGATGCGCATTTATCTTTATTGACAGGAGAATAAAGCATTTGGTTACCAGATAAAATCAATAGTACCTGTAATAGCATATATAGTTCTAAAAATATCCTATAATCTACAAATAATTCAACTGTACGTCCCAGCAAACGCCTCAGATATCGAATACATCGAACAGTGTTAGAAATCCATTTTGGAAGCACGGAAACACACGCATTACATGATAACAGCGGCCAACTTTAATGCAAAGATAGGAAGTTTTACCACAGAACAAATTTTGGACTCGATATAGTGAACGAAAAATAGACAGGTACAGACCTCTTGCCTTATCCATATAGTTATTTAGAAAGTTCATTGTCAACAGGCTATCAAATAAATTTGATAACTACAAATCCGTGAACAAGAGGGCTTCGGCAATGGTCCACCCAAAAATTGATATAGTATAGAAACCTTCTTGAAAATTGACACACCAACTCAACATTTCAAGTAAGAGATTTACTAAAAACTCGAAAAATACGTAGAGGAAGAGGAGTAAGAACAAAGAGATATTATGTTCCCTACATTGGGAGATATCGCCAAGAAGTTTATATGGAAGAAAAAAAGCATTATCACCGATGATCGTTGCCAAAACAAAACAGTCAAGAGAACGAGAAGGATAAGCATGACACGAGGTGCCACTGGAAGACTTCCATTCCCATTAATCTAAAATGGAATTGCGTATAATTATAACCTATAAATAGCACATGCTTTTGGATGTATGCTCCCCCCCCCCTCCCCCATCAGCCATTTCAATGGTTTCCTTTGATAAAGATCTGCTTCATGGTTAAAATATTCGCTCCAAAGCCGCATTGATATCCCTTCTCGGTTATTCTGTACACTTTTTCAATCTTTCCAATATTTTATAGAATACATTCATGAGTGCAATTCTAATATAGTTTGAACATACTGTCTATAATCTCCTTTTTATAAATTTAAGAAACCTGTGCTCTATATCGGATGTCCAGGATTCCTTATGTGCTGTAAATTCTTTTATTAACAAAAAGTTGTACTAGCCCAGATCTGGAATCAGCATTGTTTGTAGTTTTTTCCCTTTCACCTAAATTTGGGTCGACAGTTTTTAGGGTTTCTGTCTTAGAAATGATTATAAACTTCATGTCTTTTGTTTTTATTTCAGTTTTTTAAAAAAAATTAGTATCTTTGAATATATAATTGTGGTAACTTGTAATTGATATCTCCTTTTTGCAAATTCTAGTGTATAGGGGTAGTTATTTCCTGTTTCCATTTTGCAAAGATTGATTCTTGATACTGGTACTAGCGCAATAGGACACATTTTTGGAAGTGCTTTTTGAAGCACATATCAAAATCGTCCATAATTAGATTCAGCATTTGAGTAAAATCTTACGGGTTAAACAGGGTCTAATAATATTTAAAAACCAACTCAACTGTTGGTACTTTCCGCCTTAAACTACACCACATTTAGTTTGGCATGTTTCTGATTGATTTCAAGCTTTTTTAAATGTGTTCTGTTTCCATCAAATGGATGTTTCAGTTACTTTCTAGTCGTATGCAACTGATCCTTTCAGTTATCTTCTGTTCTCTAACAGTAGAGTCGTCTTAATACTTACCAGGGTACACATTCGTCACGCGTTTCACTCATCCTACTGCACCTCACATTTGGGGAAAAACTTGTACAGCGTTGAGTCGAACACATCCTGCCGGTATGCAACCCCTTGGTAGAAACTTTCTCGTAAAAATGTTTTACTGGAAATATGCCATTAAAGCTGTCTATAACACGGAAATCGATAGTAGTTAGAGATATTTTTCAAAATATTAAAAAACTTTATTTTTTTATAGTCTCTCAACATTTCTTCTTAAAAATATTAATCACTTTCGACGTTGGTTTATGAAAAACTCAACTAAAGGTATGAGAAATACAGCAAATGATCTGCAAAACATTTAGTTTTAGGGGCTCAAGATTTATTAACAAATATTTTATTGTTTTGCCAAATTTAGTCTAATATATTTAAATATGAATAAGAGAGCAGTAAATGTTAATACTGAGTGCTATAACAAGATAATAAAAAATGTGTTTTCGGTTTTCGCAGGGATGTAGCTAAACGTAATGATGGTTGGTTAGTTTATGCTATAGGAAAAGACCCGATCCTTCCTATACCTATCCACTGAAGTCATATCTATGAAATTTGTATGAACAGAAATTTCTATAATAATTATTCCATTAAAATCTAGTTACTAATGGATATTTACATTTAATTTTATTTTCGTCTAAACTACCCCTATGACTTTAATCTGAAGTTGTTATTTACTGGCAGCTTGAACTGTTTATTTAGCCCCTTGCTTTTTAACATTGTATAATTTCCAGTTAAAAAAATGGTTAAGGCAACTAATTACATTTTGTTGTCAAAAAATAAACAACATCATGACAGTGATAACCAAAACATTTGCTGCAGCAGCATCGAGTGATAGGTATTGAAATTGTCGCCCAACTGACCTTTTTAAACTTTGCACACAAATAAACTAAACCTACAATTTAAAATTTATAGTTTCAGCGAGGTTCTAAAACGGCTTAGAGCGTATCATTTATATCTTAAAGGTCCATAAAAATCGAACCCCCGCAGAAAAGAGTAACCCCTGTGAAAGAAGCCATTAAAACGTTTACCCACATACATTATAACAAAGCAGTAGAATAAAGGAACATAAATGACATGTCACTAACCTAAAAAAAGGTTTAGTGTCTCATTTTTCGAAGACAGTCTGTGCTGGGCCGACAGCGTCGTTTCCACCACAACCGTCCAAAAAGCGCCCATTAAAAACGGCTAACTCCCATCTCTCCTTTGCTCCTTTAAAGACAAATGTTAAAAACCCCAATCACTAATTAAACTGTCAACAAATCAATCAAACTTCAGCCACTGACACCCTCCAGAAATTCGACAGTGGTGGAATCACTGTTTGGCATTTCAAAGTCTCCGGCGAACGCACAAAGACAGGAGATACCTGCATTGCTAGTAATAAAAGGTTGATTTATGTGGAGTCCGGGCTGCTACCGGGACGTGGGGCTCCACAATGGGCCCCCGAGGGGGGCTCTGTCACTTGTCACATTCTCTCGCCCACTATTTACGATTATTTAACTCGCTTCGCGTACCAAAAAACGTATCAATTCTGCATCCGAGGAAATAATGGACTGCAAGGCGCAGGTAGGAAGAGAGTGTATTATCGGCTCTGCGGAAGAGTTGCTATAGGGAGAAAGACTAATGATGGCGAGATGTGCAGCGAGTTTGGCAATCATTACCTGCGCGTCACTCAAGACGTCCGCGGGTGAAAAATGCACGTCTTGGAGGCAATTTCCACTGGGAGCCAGGTTTTCCAATAACATCGGCCTGAGCGGCTGCAAAAATCTAAACTGATAATGGTCAGAACACCAACTGCCTTTATATAGCAAGAAAGGAATACACAACACAGAGCCGTAGTCAGCGGTATGCCGCGCTGGGAGAAGCTCAACCGCCCCTACAAATTTTAAGTTTTTCAAACGGCAATCGCAATACAATTTCCGCTTTGATAGTTTTCAAAGTGCTACAAAGTGTTAGTAATAGTAGTGTGAACAGAAAAGCTATAAAATACTAGTTTGTGTTTTGTAATTTAGGTCGGCCGGGCTTAGAAGGTAACATAGCGTATCCAATACCATATACAGAGCTGAGCAAATTATTTTAAAAAAGTAATGAATTACCAATTACTGCCTAATGGAGTAATTGAATTACCAGGGATTTCAATTACTTACATGAAATAGTAATTCAATTACCAATTACTTAGTAATTGTAATTGTACAACATCAATTACTTTTCCAATTACTGTCAATAGAAATTGTTGTCATATAGCTGTATTTAGTACAACTAGTTGCAACTATCATTAGTGTCGTATCGATTCGTAATCGTAATAAAAAAATGCTTAATTTTTATGTTTAACTATAGTAACCTACATACTTTATCACTTTTGAAGGATTTTTGATAATTACATCTTGTAGCTACATGCACTGTTCACCAAAACCAAAAGTTTTTAGTTTGTTTTGATGTAACATGTTTTGATGTAACATGTAAGTAAATAAATAAAGTCAAGGATAAAATTATACAGTGTGTCCCAAAGAGAATGGGACACCGATTGATCATAGATTCCTTAGGTTATAATAAACCGATTAAACCTAATATACCTTAGTTCAAAATCCATTTAGTAAGAAGGTATAGGGACTTGGAAGTTCAATTTTTATTTTTGTATAAATTTCCACATAGGTTATCACTGAAGTTGAGCTTTTTATCACGAATGTTGGTTTAGTTGCCGAGGCCCGTAGGGCTAAAGCAAATAAACTACAGGAGGAATAAAAACGAACTTCTAGTGCCCAGGGATACATTGTTTTTTTTAATCAAAATCGCAAAATTACAAGATTTTAACCAAGTTTTGTAGGTTATGTTGACGTTGATTGACGTTTACCTATCGCCCAGCCGGCTACAAAAAGTCGTAAAACAATGGATTACTTCACTACCCATTTTTCATATTTTAATGACAATTTCTACGTTCTTCACTGCCGATTTAAAAAAATAGTAGTTTGTATACCAAGGCACTGAATTGTAACTTTTTATCACGAATGTGGATTTAGTCGCCGAGGCCTGTAGGGCCAAAGCAAATAAACCACATGAGGAATAAATACTAACTTCAGTGCTGAGGGCTACATTATGTTTTTTTTTTAAATCGAGAGATCGTGAAATTTCAACATTTCAACCAACTTTTTTAGGTTATGTTTACCTCTGTTGAAGTATATCTGTCTCCCCGCCACCTATAAAAGGTCGTAAAACAATTGATTACTTCACTGCCGATTACTCGTATTTTAATGAAGATTTTGAGATACTTCACTCCCGATTTAGAAACATACATATTTTTTTCGAATACGAAGAAATATCGAATTTCATTTTGGCTAGATTTTGTAATGGCATTAGAAAAAATAGCATGATGATTATGTTATAAAAGTAATTTTTCCATGTTCGTGTACAATTAATCCACTCCCTTTGCATCGTTCGCTCGTATATTAAATGTTGAAAAACTCGTAGTTTTCTTAACTTGTAGAATAACCTACTATTAAATACGCCTAATATGAGGTTGAATAACGAAAATATATAACTTACTTAAGTATGCAGGGTGCAGCATTGGATTTCTTAATTGTTTGACAGCAAAATTCTATTTAAATTTTGTAAAGAACACTACATGGTGATCCAACTGACGCAACTTGAGTATTTTTTGTTGGCTCAGTTCAAAAAAAAAATTTTGCCCTTAATACGAAAGTGAAATTTTCTGTCTCCTGTAAGGGTTTCCCGAAAATATACGTTTTGTTCCCTGGTCAGTTTTCAATGACAATGTTATTAATAATAGATTAACTAGCCTACTGATTTTCATATTTAAATATTTTTGAATCCAGCTGAATACAAGAGATAGTCTCATCATAAAATGTAAACGTGTCATATGTATAAATATGGACTAAAATGTCATTTTCTCCCTTGCATGATTATTGATTACAATACGGCTGATTGAAATAATAATTCGTACATCAGATACAAAAATAAAAGACATTTGCTCAAGCACGTAACAATGAAGTCATTTTTTACATTCAAGAGACCTTTATACCATGTGTTCAAACAGAAATTACATAAGGGTTGTCCATGGAAAATAAAACTAATGTCGACAGCAAGCTTGAGAGAAAGGAATCTTTAGAATTTTCAATAACGAAATCAGCGTATAATATAAACTTACAATAACAACAACAGTGATGACAGTTAATGACTTCTAAAGCTTGCTGTAGCCATTACTTTTATACTCCATGGCCAATCCATATGTAATTTCTTTTTGAACACACCATGTAAGAACCGGGGAAAAATACGTATTTCATAAAATTACTGTCAACGCTCGACAAATTGCGCAGGATTCTTTCATATTTTTACTTCAAATTTCAAAATCTTAACATCTTTAATAATACCTATTAGTTTTACCAAATTTTTAATATTACCTATTGATTTTAAGTTTAGGGCAATAAAATATCTGAAATTACATAAATTGGGCCACTACGCACTGTTCTTTTAAGAAAACTAAATGGAATTTTGTGTAAAATCATTACGAAGTAAATATTTGAATGTCTCGTAATTAGCACGGTTTTATATGTTTCGTCCGTCAACGGAGCACCCTACATAACGTAAAGAAGTAATGTTGGATGAGGTGAGGGGAATTATAAGAAAGTTACAATTTCTATAAGACACTATTCCAGATTTTTAATAATAATCGAAGCTAACATGCTGCAGCAGTCCGTATACAAAGCAGCATATGAGCATTACAAGGCAAGAAAGCGACAAAGAATGGATAATTTACAAAATGTTCACTGCAAGAATGCGGTAAACTTTTGTGGTGTTTTTAAATTGTATTAGTATCATACTCCATACTGCATTTTTGAGTCAACCAGGCATGGAATTTCGCAATTAGATACATTTTATTTATGAGTTTTACGCTGTTTAAATGTTGTTATCGGATTTTGGCCGTTTAGTTTAATTACTTACTCAAAAACGTAATTTTTTGGACTTAACGCCTGTTACACTTGCACGGTAGTACACCCCTATGCAAGTATATCATTTAAAACAAATAAATTAAAATGAATAAATAATTATTATGAATCAATATCGTCTAATGAAGCTATTTTAAATTAAATTTTTACCGTAGGTATTGTAATCTGTAATGCATTTACCGCAAATATAGTTTTCGCGTCGTCAACAATAAATATTAGTATCACTGTTACAACTTAAATATCACATCTACATACACGCACCAATGCACTCTTTGCTAGTGATTCGTGAACGCGTCGTACAAAATGCAAATGTGGCACAAAAGTTGCTGTTATTCGATCGTCAGAGGAAATCATAAATTAGGCTTACGTTGTTCTGGGAATACGAATACGCTATTCCGATTTGCTTAATATGTAACTCAATAAGACCTTATTGTATTTTTTGGCGTTCTGGAGATTTGCACCCAATCGAGGTCAGTAATTGAAATACCACAAAGTAATTCAATTACCTCAAGTAATTTTAATTACCACCGGTAATTTAAATACTTGTAAAATAATTTAAATACTTTATAGTAATTTCATTACACAAAAGTAATTGAGTAATTAAATGTAGTAATTAATTACTTTCAAAAAGTAATTTTCAAGTACTTCTTAACAAAAAGGGCAATTTTCAATTACAATTACTGCATTTTGAAAAGTAATTCAATTCCAAGGCAAATAAACAAAAAGGAATTTAATTACAAAGTAATTAATTACTGCCCAGCTCTGCATATATTACTATACATTGACCTAACGTAAGTGTGTAATACATATTGTCGCGAGATTGATTAAAACAACAAGAAACCACAATAAATATATTTTGAGATAGTAAATTAATAAACGTACAAAATTAAGTCGTTGGCTGCTCTTAAATACACAATGTAAAACCGAAATTATCGGCTCTCTCCGAAGGTTTTTAGGTTAAAACTTACCATGGCTTCGCATATTGTCCCAATTGAAGCTCGTCTCCGCGATGACAGCAAACCCCTAACCTTCAAGCTTACGAACCTACTCACCTTAGTTGCCTCGTTTAGCTAATCTTTCAAACTCATTTTTTTATTAGGTTGTGACCCTTGAAATGCTAGTAGCGATGTGTTTATTTATCGGTTATTTTTAGGTTAGCTTATTGTAACTGGAACGGTCATTGGCAAGCTTTAAATACTTTTATTCAAAAACTGGAGAGTTTCACCTTATATGTTCAAAAATATTATTTTTTTGTTTCATACCAATACATGAAATTTAAATTTTAGCAAGAGCACACAGCACGTCTGCCCTTGCAACAATTATATCGCGAATGTTTTACAAATTAAGCACACTAAATATTTGAAAATGCGTTTTTGTTCTTAAATTTTTGCATTTGATTGGCTGATAGCAATTTGGAATGTGTCAAACTGACCAATCAGACAGAGTAAAGCAACGAATTGCAGAAATGTATGAAATTCTTATTTTAAAAATTTCTTATATCCAGTTTTAGCCAAAACTGAACTACGGCATTAGATTACTCGTAAAATTTCCTAAGTTTCAATACCAAACTGGTCTACTTTCAAAACTTATTGGTAGAACTTCACAAATTATAAAGTCCAATTCACATATTTTAGCTAATTCTTCAAATTAAGCTATAGAAATACTAACTATGCTCTAAACACAATCCAACTACAAAGTTGCAGTAAGTTTCTAGCTTAATTGATACTAATATGAACAATATCTTTGTTTTAAAAAATTCACTATGAACGTTTGTTATGGCTTTTAACCACTGTCAAATTCGGATTGTACTAGCACAATTACTTCTGCATGCCCCCCATTACCCCAAACACATTTAAAATGAAAGAAGCTACCAAATGTTATTTTTTAGGTAGTTAAATTTGTATTTAACAATTTTCTATACTGAAATCAACCTTAAACTCAAATTTAAACTATGGAATATCAAATGCTACATTAATACTGCATCTAAATTTTACACCATTCCGATGTGGTCGGGTTGAGAAACTCAAAACCATAGATATTACGCCCACCTACTTATTTTAAAAGAATCTATTGTAAAGTAGAATTAGTGTTACCTACTCACAACACTAACATATTACCTGTCAGTTAAAATAACTATGTTTTAACATCTACTAACAAATCATGTTTCTCTTGTTAAGATTGGGACACATAACCTCGCTGTTGTCGCAAATCGTTAGTTTTTACCAAATTTTCTTTTGAATTCGTAAATTGATAAATGAGCTGTGTGAGGTTGAAAGATCACCATAATCTTATTTACTGTATTCCCTAGTTTTAATTAGGGTGGCCACTCAAATTTACTAAATACCTTGAATGAAGACCTTCGGAAACCAAACCAGAATTATTATTTTATGAATTAGTTTTAAATGTTGTTATAAGAATTGATCTGGACACTTTTGTATATTATTTTAGATTTGAATCTCTAGTCATTTCGAATAAAAAATATTTTTTATCGTGTTGTTTTCATACAAAAGATGTTTTCTAATATTGAGTCAATTATAAAATGATTGCATTAGTTCCTATCCATGTAACGCTAGCTTCCGCATAAATTATAATTAAACATTAAACAATGTAGTTAATTTATGCATCGCCCATCCAAGCGTTATCACGGGTTGCATCTTACCGACGGCCGAAGAAGAGATAGCAAACGCAGGCTCAGTCTGCGCCAAAGTCACGTAGAAGCGATCCACGCGCCGCTCTCCCACCTAAGGACGTCCACCGCGGCTGTTTTGATAACACAACGCAGAACATATAAAAGCAAGCTCCGCGACTAGTTCACAACATAATTCCCAGAAAGGATTCCATTTCAATCCCGCCCTTATTCCAAAGCTTGAGTGTATCCCGACTCAAGTTTACATATTCCTGTTCCATCCTGTACCTGTATCCTGGAGAGTCTTCCGCACCTACCTGGAGTCAGTTTGAACCGATGCCTCAAAGAGGATAGCCGATTTCTGATTCATTAACTTGTAAGATCCGTTTTGAGATTAGTTGAATCGATGTTTCAAAGAGGATAGCCGATATCTGATCTAAATTTTCCTGCCCGAAATACACCTAAGCCGACACCCCGTTCCCCGTCTTACTAAATCTACAGGCGCACCTAGAAACCAGGCTGAGTCGATGGCTCACGGAGAGACCTATTTCTCGTTTCTACTAATAAACACCCAGGAAGAACTCACCTTGTAATTGCGCCCCCCAATAAAGATAGGTATTTACCAAAGGGTTCCCCGGGGACGTGGAGAGTCGTCCGCGACACCGCAAGAGTAAACTGTTCCCCGGCAAACATTTCCGTCGAACACAAATCCGCTTGCCGTTTAAATCCTCGACGACGCGGCCACTTCCCGTGAAACTCGGTAGCATTTGTAGCCTCACTCCAGGTGTAAGAAACGCATGAATTTTGCAGCCCAGGTGGATTTGGGGGTTACAAAATTGGGAAACTGTTATAATTATCAGAAAAACCTTCAAATTAATATTTGTGTGAAATTCGCTGTTTGGAGACTTGCTACTGTTCGATTGTATTTTTTAAGAAAATTCGGGATGTGGGAATTTTGCAACTCAAGTGGATTTGGGGGTTGTAAAGTGGGAAAAACCGTTATAATTATCAGAAAAATGTTTAAATTAATATTTGTGTGAAATTCGCTGTTTGGAGACTTTCTACTGTTCGATTGTATTTTTAAGAAAATTCGGGATGTAGAAATTTTGCAGCCCAGGTGGATTTGGGGGCTGCAAAATGGGTAAAACCGTTATAATTATAAAAAAACCTTAAAATCGATATTTGTTTAAAATTTGCTGTTTGGTGTCTTTATACGGGTCGATTGTATTGTTTAAGAGAACTCGGGATGTGGGAAGTTTGCGGCCCAGGTAGATTTGGGGGTTGCAAAGTGGGGAAAACCGTTATAATTCACAGAAAAACCTTGAAATTAATGTTTGTGTGAAATTCGCTGCTTGGAGACTTTCTACTGTTCGATTGTATTTTTAAGAAAATTCAGGGTGTGCGAACTTTGCAACGCAGGTGGATTTGAAGGTTGCAAAATGGGGAAAACGGTTATAATTATCAGAAAAATATGAAATTAATATTTGTCTGAAATTCGCTGTTTGGAAACTTTCTCCTGTTCGATTGTATTTTTAAGAAAATTCGGGATGTGGGAATTTTGCAACCCACTTGGATTTGGGGGCTGTAAAGTGGAGAAAACCGTTATAATTTTCAGAAAAAAATTAAAATTAATATTTGTCTGAAATTCGCTGTTTCGAGACTTTCTACTGTTCGATTGTATTTTTAAGAAAATTCGGGATGTAAGAATTTTGCAGCCCAAATGGATTAAGGGGTTTCAAAATGGGGAAACCGTTATAATAATTAGAAAAACCTTCAAATTTTTAAAATTAATATTTGTGTGATATGCGCTGTTTCGAGGCTTTCTACTGGTCGATTGTATTTTTTTTTAAGAGAATTCGGGATCTGAGAATTTTGCAGCCCAGGTGGATTTGGGGGTTGCAAAATGGGGAAAACGTTACATCTTTGCGAAATACCTCTTTTTGAGACTAGTTGTCGTTACAGTAAGCTGAACTTGCGTCGATTGTAAACGCATTCATCTTATCTCGATGGATCATACCTCTATAATTATTGTTGTACTATCCAGCACCTTCCTTGAAGCCTCCAACCTCGTAGTAATCGGGCTTGAGTAAGTTAGTCACAATGAGCGAACCCTAGCTTTTGGAAGTTGCTTACCAATTTTATCTTGTAGTCGTCCAGGTCACTGTGCTCGATCAATTGGCGGATTTTGTTCGTGGCCATATTGTTCACTCAACATCAAATAATAGAAAATACAACAAAACTATACCAGACCTTTCTAGAGCAAAATAACTATAAAATCTGAAAAACATAAAACCCATATAGTATTAAATTACAAAAATAACATATATTTCTAGCTACCTGTTTTGTAGATTTGATATCATTATATCAGCTGCACATGGGTCAGTGTTACACGCTTTTATCTTATCCGATGGACACTAACTCTATAATTCTTCTGCTTTGAAAAAACGTCCCTAACGTCTCCAACCCCGTAGCAATCGTGGTTCAGTATTTTGGTGAGAATGAGCCACCCCTACATTTTGGAAGTAACTTCACAGTTTATGTGCTCGGTTTATTGTACAATTTAGAATTTGACCACATTATACCCTCAAAAGGAAATAATGGGCAACATATCGAAACCACATGAAGATCGTTCTAGAACAGAGCTATGATCTTTTTATCTTTTCGAAATACCTATTTTTGGACTAGTTATCGTTACAGTAATCGGAAGTTGCGTCGATGGTAAGCGCATTCAGCTTATCTCGATGGACAATACCTCTATAATTATTGTTGTACTATCCAGGACCTTCCTTGAAGTCTCCAACCTCGTAGCAGTCTGGCTTGAATACGTTAGTCACAATGAGCGAACCCTAGACTGTGGAACTTGCTTACCAATTGTATCTTGTAGTCGTCGAGGTCACTGTGCTCGATCAATTGGCGGATTGCGTTCATGACCATATTGTTCCCTCTACATAAAATAATAGAAAATACAACAAAAGTGTACCAGATCTTTCTAGAACAGAATCACTATAAAATCTAAAAAACATAAAACCCATATAGTTTTAAATTACAAAAATAACATATTTTTTTAGTTACCTGTTTTCTAGATTTGATATCTTTATATCCGCTGAACATGGGTCAATTTGACCACATTATTCGCTGAACAAGAAATAATGGGCAACACATCGGAACCACATGAAGATCGTTCTTGAACGGAGACCAAGATAAATACAAAATCTGTTACTTCCTTGAAGCCTCCAACCTCATAGTAATCGTGGTTCAGTATTTTGGTCAGAATGAGCTAACCCTACATTTTGGAAGTACCTTACCATTTTATGTGCTTGATCTATTGCCCAATTTTGAATTTGACCACAATATTCGCTCAAAAGGAAATAATGGGCAACACATCGAAACCACATGAAGATCGTTCTAGAACAGAGACCAAGGTAAATACAAAATCTGATACTTCCTTGAAGCCTCCAACCTCGTAGTAATCGGGCTGAGTAGCTTAATCACAATGAGCCAACCCTAGATTTTGTAAGTTGCTTACCAATTTTATCTTGTAGTCGTCGAGGTCACTGTGCTCGATCAATTGGCGGGTTTTGTTTGTCGCTAAATTATTCGCTCAACATAAAATAATAGAGAATACAACAAAACTATACCAGATCTTTTTAGAACAGAATGACTGTAAAATCAAAAAAACATAAAACCCATATAGTTTTAAATCTCAAAAATAATGTACTTATCTAAATAACTGTTTTTTAGATTTGATATCGTTATATCAGTTGAACATGGGTCAGTGTTACACGCTTTCATCTTATCCGATGGACACCAACTTTCTGCTTTGAAAAAAATCCCTTGACGTCTCCAACCGCGTAGCAATGGTGGTTAAGTATTTTGGTCAGAATGAACCACCCCCACATTTTGGAAGTAACTCACCATTTTATGTGCTTGCTCTATTGCCCAATTTTGAATTTTACCACATTATTCGCTCAAAAAGAAATAATGGGCAACACATCGAAACCACAGAAAGATCGTTCTAGAACAGTGACCAAGATAAATACAAAACCTGAAAAACAAATGACCATATGAATCCAAGGTAACACCTTTATATCTTTTCGAAATACCTATTTTTGGGTCTAGTTATCGTTAGAGTAAGCGGAACTTGCATCGATGGTAAACGCATTCGTCTTATCTCGATGGACAATACCTCTATAGTTAGTGTTGTACTATCTAGCACATTTAGTTACCTGTCTCCTAGATTTGATATTATTATATCAGCTGAACATGGGTCAGTGTTACACATTTTCCTCTTATCCGGTGGACACTAACTCTATAATTCTTCTGCTTTGAAAAACTTCCTTGACGTCTCCAACCTCGTAGCAATCGTGGTTCAGTATTTTGGTCAGAATGAGCTAACCCTACATTTTGGAAGTACGTTACCATTTTATGTGCTTGATCTATTGCCCAATTTTGAACTTGACCACAATATTCGCTCAAAAGGAAATAATGGGCAACACATCGAAACCACATGAAGATCGTTCTAGAACAGAGACCAAGATAAATACAAAATCTGATACTTCCTTGAAGCCTCCAACCTCGTAGTAATCGGGCTGAGTAGCTTAATCACAATGAGCCAACCCTAGATTTTGTAAGTTGCTTACCAATTTTATCTTGTAGTCGTCGAGGCCACTGTGCTCGATCAATTGGCGGGTTTTGTTTGTCGCTAAATTATTGGCTCAACATAAAATAATAGAGAATACAACAAAACTTTACCAGATCTTTTTAGAACAGAATGACTGTAAAATAAAAAAAACATAAAACCCATAGAGTTTTAAATCTCAAAAATAATGTATTTTTCTAAATACTGTTTTTTTTTTAGATTTGATATCTTTATATCAGTTGAACATGGGTCAGTGTTACACACTTTCATCTTATCCGATGGACACCAACTTTCTGCTTTGAAAAACATCCCTTGACGTCTCCAACCCCGTAGCAATGGTGGTTAAGTATTTTGGTCAGAATGAGCCAACCCCACATTTTGGAAGTAACTCACCATTTTATGTGCTTGCTCTATTGCCCAATTTTGAATTTTACCACATTATTCGCTTAAAATGAAATAATGGGCAACACATCTAAACCACATGAAGATCGTTCTAGAACAGTGACCAAGATAAATACAAAACCTGAAAAACAAATGACCGTATGAATCCAAGGTAACATCTTTATATCTTTTCGAAATACCTATTTTTGGGTCTAGTTGTCGTTAGAGTAAGCGGAACTTGCGTCGATGGTAAACGCATTCGTCTTATCTCGATGGACAACACCTCTATAATTATTGTTTCACTATCTAGCACCTTCCTTGAAGCCTCCAACCTCGTAGTAATCGGGCTTGAGTACGTTAGTCACAATGAGTAAACCCTAGATTGTGGAAGTTGATTAGCAATTTTATCTTGTAGTCGTCGAGGTCACTGTGCTCGATCAATTGGCGGATTTTGTTCGTGGCCATATTGTTCACTCAACATAAAATAATAGAAAATACAACAAAACTATACCAGACCTTTCTAGAACAGAATAACTTTAAAATCTGAAAAACATAAAACCCCTATAGTTCTAAATTACAAAAATAACATATTTTTCTAGTTACCTGTTTTCTAGATTTGATATCATTATATCAGCTGAACATGGGTCAGTGTTACACACTTTCCTCTTATACGATGGACACTAACTCTACAATACTTCTGCTTTGAAAAACATCCCTTGACGTCTCCAACCCCGTAGCAATCGTGGTTAAGCATTTTAGTCAGAAAGAGCCACCCCTACATTTTGGAAGTAACTCACCATTTTATGTGCTTGATCTATTGCCCAATTTTGCATTTTACCACATTATTCGCTCAAAAGGAAATAATGGGCAACACATTGAAACCACATGAAGAGCGTTCTAGAACAGAGACCAAGATAAATACAAGACCTGAGAAACAAATGAACATATGATTCCAAGCTAACATCTTTATATCTTTTCGAAACACCTATTTTTGGGTCTAGTTGTCGTTAGAGTAAGCGCAACTTGTGTCGATGGTAAACGCATTCATCTTATCTCGATGGACAATACCTCTATAATTATTGTTTCATTATCTAGCATCTTCCTTGATGCCTCCAACCTCGTAGTAATCGGGCTTGAGTACGTTAGTCACAATGAGCAAACCCTAGATTGTGGAAGTTGCTTACCAATTTTAACTTGTAATCGTCGAGGTCACTGTGCTCGATCAATTGGCGAATTATGCTCGTGGCCATATTGTTCACTCAACATAAAATACTAGAAAATACAACAAAACTATACCAAAATTTCTACAACAAAATAACTATAAAATCTGAAAAACATAAAACCCATATAGTTTTAAATTACCAAAATAACATATTTTTCTACATAAATAAATAAATAAATACATTCTTTATTGTTTCATAACTTACATAAACAGTATAAAAAAAGAATATACAAAATAATTCACAGTAAGTAAGCTAAAAAAAATCACGAGGCGAAGTTCAGGAGGTGTCCTGTTCTTCCACTTAACCTACGATGCGATGTAAAGAAATCAGAGTTGTGGAATGCCAAAAGATATATTAAATTAAAAGTCACTTATAATTAAGTAACCTGACGCTACATATATAAGTACGAAACTCTCGCAAATTAGGAATAGTTAATGCAAGCCCAACTGTTTATCGGATAGAGCAACACTGAGCCCCTGTTTGAATTTTTGAAAGTTATCGGATTTTAGCTTAGGGGGAAGTGAATTGTAGAATTTAGAAATCTGATAAGAGTATGACCTTTGAAATAGAGAACTGGAATGTAAGGGTATAGTTAATAATCCCCTATGCCTCAAGTTGAGATGATGTACATCTGTTCTAAAACTAATCCTGTTGTATAAATACTTACGGCATTTATGCTTAAGGATTTTAAAAAATAGTATTCCCAAATGTAGCAAACGGCGACTGTGCATACTCAACCAGTTAAGCTAGTTACCTGTTTTCTAGATTTGATATCGTAATATCAGCTGAACATGGGTCAGTGTTACACACTTTCCTCTTATACTATGGACACTAACTCCACAATTCTTCTGCTTTGAAAAACATCCCTCGACGCCTCCAACCCCGTAGCAATCGTGGTTAAGTATTTTCCTCAGAATGAGCCACCCCTACATTTTGGAAGTAACTCACCATTTTATGTGCTTAATCTATTGCCCAATTTTGAATTTTACCACATTATTCGCTCAAAAGGAAATAATGGGCAACACATCGAAACCACATGAAGATCGTTCTAGAAGAAAGACCAAGATAAATACAAAATCTGAAAAACAAATGACCATATGATTCAAGTTAACATCTTTATATCTTTTCGAAATATCTATTTTTGGGTCTAGTTATCGTTAGAGTAAGCGGAACTTGCGTCGATGGTAAACGCATTCATCTTATCTCAATTGACAATACCTCTATAATTATTGTTGTACTATCTAGCATCTTCCTTGAAGCCTCCAACCTCGTAGTAATCGCGCTTGAGTACGTTAGTCACAATGAGTAAACCCTAGATTGTGGAAGTTGATTAGCAATTTTATCTTGTTTTGGTCGAGGTCAATTCTTCTCTACATCTTCCTTGAAGTTTCCAACCTCGTAGTAATCGCGCTTGAGTACCTTAGTCACAATGAGCAAACCCTAGATTGTGGAAGTTGATTACCAATTTTATCTTGTTGTCGTCGAGGTCACTGTGCTCGATCAATTGGCGAATTAAGCTCGTGGCCATATTGTTCACTCAACATAAAATAATAGAAAATACAACAAAACTATAGCAGATCTTTCTAGAACAGAATAACTATAAAATCTGGAAAACATAAAACCCATATAGTTTTAAATTACCAAAATAACATATTTTTTTAGTTACCTGTTTTCTAGATTTGATATCACTATATCAGCTGAACATGGGTCAGTGTTATACACTTTCCTTTAATCCGATGGACACTAACTCTACAATTCTTCTGCTTTGAAAAACATCCCTTGACGTCTCCAACCCCGTAGCAATCCTGGTTAAGTATTTTGGTCGGAATGAACCACCCCCACATTTTGGAAGTAACTCACCATTTTATGTGCTTGATCTATTTGTTAACTATATTTATCTATAAATTCCTTTACCTACCTTTAGGTCATCGCTATATCTCTTAGTTAACAATCGATCACTATAAAAGTATATTTGAGGCCCGTCTCTAGCATCAGTGAAGACGTCGCGGATTCTAGTTTATGATGTTATAAATGGCGCCAACAAGTTAAACTCAAATATACTGATATAAGCCAAGAAACTTGTATCTTCACTTTCTATCAACTAATAACAATACGATTATTGAACTCCCTATCAAAAATGAAAGAAAGCAATACTTGTAGATGGTTTTATTACTACTCGAACATTACTACCATCGATCAGACAATTAGCATCTTTACTATTACTACCTCACGCAGGGTACCCCAAATAGTTTAACGTAAACCGCTCGTAAGTTTAATGGTTACACAGTTTTTATATGCAAAAATATCATCAGATTCTAGCTAAAACACTTATCTTTGTGCCGATATACTCGCAGACATTTAATACGTCCCGTTACTCCTATCACATGTCAGCTTGACAGGTTCCAACCTCGGCTGTCATTCGCTATACCTCGACCCCCAATACTGCGGTAGATTAGCTTTCCAAGATTTTCCGCCTAATAGTTGTTGCTATAAATCGAATTTCCAGGTAACAAAAGGCAAATTCCACATTAAACTACATACCCTATTCACAGGCAATAAACTTCGCAATCGTTGTATTCGTGTTTCCCAGATCGCTTCACAGCTTGAATATAAATATTCATTGGAAAAATGACATCTGCTTAATGATTTCCCTTACAGGAACGGCTGGCCAGTAACCCAATTCTTTACTATCACCAAACCAGAATAAATGGCGAGATTGTCATTTACACCCCACGAAAACTCTTGCCTTATTTAAAAGCTGATATACAAATTTTCTCTCAAACAAAACCAACCTTGTTTTTATATCTCCTCTAGCAACGAACAAAGCCAATCTGATATTAATTTTTATCGCGTCACTCTCACTAGATTCCTCATTCAACACTAGTATTAATATCAAATGCTTTTGACACGTAACAAACTCCCCCCTTACCAGAAAGGAAAAATTTCAACGAAATTTTTAACTAAATAAAAACTTTATCCTAAAAGGATACATACATATACGCTAGAGAGTCAGTAAACCGTCTGTCATAAGACATCTCTAACAATTAATCTAAAAAAAAAACCCAATACCCACACCACAAACAAGCAACTACACTGTAGAGACGGTGATGACCCCAGGAGGAACCCAGGACCAGATCAACCCCACGACAAGGATCAAGATTGTTCGTCGCTGCTGGATGTAAATGCTGCGCCGGTGAACAACCCTGTAACAACCTGTCGTGACGAAGCTCCACCCCCATGAACCCCACAAAATCACTCCAAATCCCCACAGCGTACCCCCCCTGACAACTTCCAATAAACCCCCGAGGCGGAAGCACACCTCCACACAGTTGCAGATACTGTCAGACCGAAAATAGTTAAGCCAAACGAAGAATAACCAGGATTTTCCTTTTGACACGCCTGGGGAGGAAGTAACCCCAGTGACAGAGAGTTAAAGAAACTAGAAAGGTGATAGGCAGAAGCCAACATCCACACAACTCTCATACGCTCCGACGGAGGGATCCTTCAGTGCCCCGAACGGCCTGAAGAAAATCCCCACCAATCTTCATCTTACATCCAACAATCACTCATCACCAGAGATTTCATCCGCACCAGATCAAAGAGAAATAAAAGAAAACAAATTGTCATTCATCTAAGTAAACAGTTCATTCAAAACAAAATCGACATTCACTACATTACAAGAGAGAAATATAGACAAAGCTTTAAGAAGAAAAGAAGGCGAAGAATGAAGGACTGGTCATCTTAAAAATTTTGTATTGTAGGGAAACACCCTATATCCCCAAACCCCAAGGGATACCTAAAAGAAACGAAGAAGTTGTACTTCTTTAACGATTAACCTCGTTACCCTTATGTCCCCTTAGGAAAAGCAGGATAACGTAACGCTCTTCCAATACAATCAAAAAGAAAACCATCCATTAACATTTTCCAACAGGGAACTCCGTATACGTTATACCCAAAAGAGGGAAAAGAACAAGATATTAAAGTTTCCCAAATAGTGTCCTTCCCGACTGTGCCCTTCCAACCACCCTATACCTTAAAATGGGGAAAGAACAAGATATTAAAAGTTCCCCAAAGAGTGACCTACCCTACTGTGCCCTTCCAACCACCCTAAACCTTAAAATGGGGAAAGAACAAGATATTAAAGTTCCCCAAAGAGTGACCTACCCTACTGTGCCCTTCCAACCACCCTATACCTTAAAATGGGGAAAGAACAAGATATTAAAGTTCCCCAAAAAGTGACCTACCCTACTGTGCCCTTCCAACCACCCTATACTTTACACGAAATTCAATAACAGCTGGCATAACCAATCACAGCAGCAAATCATACCAAAGACTTCATTCGACAACAACGGCTCAAAAGGAAACTAAAGGACATTAACTCGGGGACAGAGGCAGGTCCCATAAATCCGGAACAAGCCGATACTCTAAATGAGTAAACGAAACCGTTCTCCAACTCCAAGCATGACCAAAAGCGAAACCAAAACAAGGATTCGAGACTCACTTGTGGATCTAAATCCGCGTAAGCGAAATGGATACCGAAAAAAAAACTCACACAATACACATAGCTGAAGGTAACCATACAACAACAGCTACGCCACCAAAATCCCAAAAAGGTATCCAACAAAACCCAACAAGCTAACTCAAACCTACGCTAAAGCGAAAGATGAACTTCACTCGACACGAATGCAAGTCAAACCACACAATGAACCCAACAGCTATCTGCAAGCTACTCCAGTGTTATTATAGGAAGAACTAGATGAAATAGCTCCCTACAGTGACCTTCCCTGCAATGCCCAACCAACCACCCTATACTTTACAGAAGGGAAAGCAAGATAAAAATGCTCCCTAAAGTGACCTTCCCTACAGTGCCCATCCAACCACCCTATACTTTATAAGAGGGGAAGCAAGATAAAAATGCTCCCTAAAGTGACCTTCCCTACAGTGCCCAACCAACCACCCTATATGAAATATAAACCCAATCAAAAGAAAGGAGAGAATATTCCACAACCGCAAGTTCACACAAAACCACAATCATACTAACGATCCAGCTGAAGGCTGACCGACACCAAAAGAACCACACACCAATGCACTGCTAGAGCTCGACACCACAAAACGACCACAAGAAAAACCGAAGAAATCAATTCTATCACCACACACAGAAACCACCAGAAGATCGAAAGCGGAAGAAGTAACAGAAAAAGAACAGATTACATTAGTCGAAGGAAGGGACCATGTATTGAGAAAAGAATTAAGTTTCAATTTACCAAGACAGCCAGCAACCCAATGACAAATAACCAGTCATAAAGACTCCGGGAAATCGTCCCATAACAGTACCCAAAACCCAAAAATCCGCATACCAACGGAGCTTCATCAGGTCCAATTAACAATTCACCAATCTCTGAAGCTAAGGGATAATGGTACACACAATTCAAAGGTATGCTGCCGCCATTACATCACCAAACCGTTTTCTCAAACATATCTAACATCGTTACACAACAAGGAATGAGAATCACCCCCAGGAAAAATAGATACCACTCAATTCGGGGACACAAAAACAGCCACCGAAGGAACCACCACAAACCTAATCTCGATAACTAAAGAGCTAATCGACGATTCAGAAATCACAATCAAAAACCTATCTTACCCAATGGGCGTACTCGAACCTCATCAGAAACAAAGGAAAATAAAATTGAAGATCCAACAAATAATAACTACCATAACCAAACTAGGAAGATGGTTTGAGAGACGTGATATCTGCATAAGCAAAATCTCCCAAACACACCAACATCAAGCCACGTTATCTTACCAACAAACCAGAAGAAGATGAAAGAGCCAATCGAAGAACTGTATGCCAACCCAAACTAGAAAGATGTACTGAGAGACCTAAAAATCATCAAAGATTAAAAGAAAACCGTAGAGCGAATCCCTCAGACACACCAACATCGAACCCACATCACAATCAACACTCCAAAAAGAAAAGAAAAAGAAGCAATCAACTAAACCACGCCAACCTAACTAGAAGGAGGCTTATAAATCCCGCAAAAGCAAACTGCTCCAAACACATCACCATCACACCCATAACAGAGTTATCACCAAACTAAGAAGAAGACACAAAGAAAATCTCAAACACACTAAACCTTTCACACATACATTCAATTAAAAAAAATCAAGCACATCAAACCACCAGGACTCTAACATTCAATGAAGAAAAACTCAAGCACATTTGGCCAGCATATCCTCGAGGTTCCGTCAATGAAAATCGCAATCATTCAATGAAAAACTCTAAAAGATAATTCATCATGATACCTGCATAGCATGATGTCTTCACCATTCATACAAATGAAAATAAAACCAGCCTTTATAAACATACACACAGAGCTCCTAAATCTAACATGCAACACACCCACTCAATAAAATAAAAATAAAACCAGCAAGGATTAAATGTCCAATTATAAAATATCCAAATAAGATACTACTATACTTGTTAAAACCACAAATAAACAATCCACATTAATCCAAAACAATCCCGTATTAAACACAAACCCTAAAGTTTAATTTCAATCTGATTAGCCAAAACAAACTACTCAAAATTTTGCCAAGTATACCGTTTTATGTATTATTCTCAAAGTAATTCTTTGGTTTGTCACGTTCTGACGATATTTTTCCACTTACATAAACGAGTACAGAAAGTTATGTATAACTATTGTCAGTATTGCTCCTTTCTATTATAGTACGACCTAAAGGTATATGTTCCAAACTATAGCCACCCGTTAGCTCTTCAAAAATCTTATTAGTGCCCCACGTTGGGCGCCAAACTTGTTAACTATATTTATCTATAAATTCCTTTACCTACCTTTAGGTCATCGCTATATCTCTTAGTTAACAATCGATCACTATAAAAGTATATTTGAGGCCCGTCTCTAGCATCAGTGAAGACGTCGCGGATTCTAGTTTATGATGTTATAAATGGCGCCAACAAGTTAAACTCAAATATACTGATATAAGCCAAGAAACTTGTAACTTCACTTTCTATCAACTAATAACAATACGATTATTGAACTCCCTATCAAAAATGAAAGAAAGCAATACTTGTAGATGGTTTTATTACTACTCGAACATTACTACCATCGATCAGACAATTAGCATCTTTACTATTACTACCTCACGCAGGGTACCCCAAATAGTTTAACGTAAACCGCTCGTAAGTTTAATGGTTACACAGTTTTTATATGCAAAAATATCATCAGATTCTAGCTAAAACACTTATCTTTGTGCCGATATACTCGCAGACATTTAATACGTCCCGTTACTCCTATCACATGTCAGCTTGACAGGTTCCAACCTCGGCTGTCATTCGCTATACCTCGACCCCCAATACTGCGGTAGATTAGCTTTCCAAGATTTTCCGCCTAATAGTTGTTGCTATAAATCGAATTTCCAGGTAACAAAAGGCAAATTCCACATTAAACTACATTTAATGTGGAAAACTACATACCCTATTCACAGGCAATAAACTTCGCAATCGTTGTATTCGTGTTTCCCAGATCGCTTCACAGCTTGAATATAAATATTCATTGGAAAAATGACATCTGCTTAATGATTTCCCTTACAGGAACGGCTGGCCAGTAACCCAATTCTTTACTATCACCAAACCAGAATAAATGGCGAGATTGTCATTTACACCCCACGAAAACTCTTGCCTTATTTAAAAGCTGATATACAAATTTTCTCTCAAACAAAACCAACCTTGTTTTTATATCCCCTCTAGCAACGAACAAAGCCAATCTGATATTAATTTTTATCGCGTCACTCTCACTAGATTCCTCATTCAACACTAGTATTACTATCAAATGACACGTAACATATTGCCCAATTTTGAATTTTACAACATTATTTTCTCAAAAGGAAATAATGGGCAGCACATCGAAACCACATGAAGATCGTTCTAGAAGAGAGACCAAGATAAATAAAAAATCTGAAAAACAAATGACCATATGATTCCAAGCTAACATCTTTATATCTGTTCGAAATACTTAATTTTGGGTATAGTTATCGTTAGAGTAAGCGGAACTTGTGTCGATGGTAAACGCATTCATCTTATCTCAATTGACAATACCTCTATAATTATTGTTGTACTATCTAGCATCTTTCTTGACGCCTCCAACCTCGTAGTAATCGGGCTTGAGTACGTTAGTCACAATGAACAAACCCTAGATTGTGGAAGTTGATTGCCAATTTTATCTTGTTTTGTCGAGGTCAATTCTTCTCTACATCTTCCTTGAAGCCTCCAACTTCGTAGTAATCGGGCTTGAGTACGTTAGTCACAATGAGTAAACCCTAGATTGTCGAAGTTGATTAGCAATTTTATCTTGTTGTCGTCGAGGTCAATTCTTCTCTACATCTTCCTTGAAGCCTCTAACCTCGTAGTAATCGGGCTTGAGTACCTTAGTCACAATGAGCAAACCCTAGATTGTGGAAGTTGATTACCAATTTTATCTTGTTGTCGTCGAGGTCACTGTGCTCGATCAATTGGCGAATTTTGCTCGTGGCCATATTGTTCACTCAACATAAAATAATAGAAAATACAACAAAACTATAGCAGATCTTTCTAGAACAGAATAACTATAAAATCTGAAAAACATAAAACCCATATGGTTTTAAATTACCAAAATAACATATTTTTTTAGTTACCTGTTTTCTAGATTTGATATCACTATATCAGCTGAACATGGGTCAGTGTTACACACTTTCCTTTAATCCGATTGGACACTAACTCTACAATTCTTCTGCTTTGAAAAACATCCCTTGACGTCTCCAACCCCGTAGCAATCGTGGTTAAGTATTTTGGTCAGAATGAAACACCCCTACATTTTGGAAGTAACTCACCATTTTATGTGCTTGATCTATTGCCCAATTTTGAATTTTACCACATTATTCGCTCAAAAGGAAATAATGGGCAGCACATCGAAACCACATGAAGATCGTTCTAGAAGAGAGACCAAGATAAATACAAAATCTGAAAAACAAGTGACCATATGATTCCAAGCTAACATCTTTATATCTTTTCGAAATACTTATTTTTGGGTCTAGTTATCGTTAGAGTAAGCGGAACTTGTGTCGATGGTAAACGCATTCATCTTATCTCGATTGACAATACCTCTATAATTATAGTTGTACTATCTAGCATCTTCCTTGACGCCTCCAACCTCGTAGTAATCGGGCTTAAGTACGTTAGTCACAATGAGCAAACCCTAGATTGTGGAAGTTGATTGCCAATTTTATCTTGTTTTGTCGAGGTCAATTCTTCTCTACATCTTCCTTGAAGCCTCCAACCTCGTAATAATCGGGCTTGAGTACGTTAGCAACAATGAGCAAACCCTAGATTGTGGAAGTTGATTACCAATTTTATCTTGTTTTGTCGAGGTCAATTCTTCTCTACATCTTCCTTGAAGCCTCCAACCTCGTAGTAATCGGGCTTGAGTACGTTAGTCACAATGAGCAAACCCTGGATTGTGGAAGTTGATTGCCAATTTTATCTTGTTTTGTCGAGGTCAATTCTTCTCTACATCTTCCTTGAAGCCTCCAACCTCGTAGTAATCGGGCTTGAGTACCTTAGTCACAATGAGCAAACCCTAGATTGTGGAAGTTGATTACCAATTTTATCTTGTTGTCGATGGACACTAACTCTACAACACTTCTACTTTGAAAAACATCCCTTGACGTCTCCAACCCCGTAGCAATCGTGGTTAAGCATTTTAGTCAGAATGAGCCACCCCTACATTTTGGAAGTAACTCACCATTTTATGTGCTTGATCTATTGCCCAATTTTGAATTTTACTACATTATTCACTCAAAAGGACATAATGGTCAACACATCGCAACCACATAAAGATCGTTCTAGAACAGAGACCAAGATAAATACAAAAACTGAAAAACAAATGACCATATGATTCCAAGCTAACATCTTTATATCTTTTCGCAATACCTATTTTTGGGTCTAGTTATTGTTAGAGTAAGCAAAACGTGCGTCGATTTTAAACGCATTCATCTCATCTCGATTGACAAACCTCTATAATTATTGTTGTACTATCTCGCATCTTTCTTGAAGCCTCCAACCTCGTAGTAATCGGGCTTAAGTACGTTAGTCACAATGAGCAAACCCTAGATTGTGGAAGCTTACCAATTTTATCTTGTAGTCGTCGAGGTCACTGTGCCCGATCAATTTGCGGATTTTGTTCGTGGCCATATTGTTCACTCAACATAACATAATAGAAAATACAACAAAACTATAGCAGATCTTTCTAGGAAAAAATAACTATAAAATCTGAAAAACAAAAAACCCAAATAGTTTTAAATTACCAAAATAACATATTTTTTTAGTTACCTGTTTTCTAGATTTGATATCATTATATCAGCTGAACATGGGTCAGTGTTACACACTTTCCTTTTATCCAATGGACACTAACTCCACAATTCTTCTGCTTTGAAAAGCATCCCTTGGCGTCTCCAACCCCGTAGCAATCGTGGTTAGGTATTTTGGTCAGAATGAGCCACCCCTACATTTTGGAAGTAACTCACCATTTTATGTGCTTGATCTATTGCCCAATTTTGAATTTTACCACATTATTCGCTCAAAAGAAAATAATGGGCAACACATTGAAACAACATGAAGAGCGTTCTAGAACAGAGACCAAGATAAATACAAAACCTGAAAAACAAATGACCATATGATTCCAAGCTAACATCTTTATATCTTTTCGAAACACCTATTTTTGGGTCTAGTTGTCGTTAGAGTAAGCACAACTAGCGTCGATGGTAAACGCATTCATCTTATCTCGATGGACAATACCTCTATAATTATTGTTTCATTATCTAGCATCTTCCTTGATGCCTCCAACCTCGTAGTAATCGGGCTTGAGTACGTTAGTCACAATGAGCAAACCCTAGATTGTGGAAGTTGCTTACCAATTTTATCTTGTAGTCGTCGAGGTCACTGTGCTCGATCAATTGGCGGATTTTGTTAGTGGCCATATTGTTCACTCAACATAAAATAAGAAAATACAACAAAACTATAACAGACTTTTCTAGAACAAAATAACTATAAAATCTGAAAATCATAAAACTCATATAGTTTTAAATTACCAAAATAACATATTTTTATAGTTACCTGTTTTCTAGATTTGATATCGTTATATCAGCTGAACATGGGTCAGTGTTACGCACTTTCCTTTTATCCGACTAACTCCACAATTCTTCTGCTTTGAAAAACATCCCTTGACGTCTCCAACCCCGTAGCAATCGTGGTTAAGTATATTGGTCAGAATGAGCCACCCCTACATTTTGGAAGTCACTCACCATTTTATGTGCTTATAATCTATTGCCCAATTTTGAATTTTACCACATTATTTGCTCAAAAGGAAATAATGGGCAACACATCGAAACCACATGAAGATCGTTCTAGAAGAGAGACCAAGATAAATTCAAAATCTGAAAAACAAATCACCATATGATTCCATGTTAACATCTTTATATCTTTTCAAAATATCTATTTTTGAGTCTAGTTATAGTTAGAGTAAGCGGAACTAGCGTCGATGGTAAACGCATTCATCTTATCTCAATTGACAATACCTCTATAATTATTGTTGTACTATCTAGCATCTTCCTTGAAGCCTCCAACCTCGTAGTAATCGGGCTTGAGTACGCTAGTCACAATGAGACAACCCTAGATTGTGGAAGTTGCTTACCAATTTTATCTTGTAGTCGTCGAGGTCACTGTGCTCGATCAATTGGCGGATTTTGTTCGTGGCCATATTGTTCACTCAACATAAAATAATAAAAAATACAACAAAACTATACCAGACCTTTCTAGAACAGAATAACTGTAAAATCTGAAAACATAAAACCCATATAGTTTTAATTACAAAAATAACGTATTTTTCTAGTTACCTGTTTTCTAGATTTGATATCTTTATATCAGCTGAACATGGGTCAGTGTTACCCACTTTCCTCTTATCCGATGGATACTAACACCACAATTCTTCTGCTTTGAAAAACATCCCTTGACGTCTCCAACCCCGTAGCAATCGTGGTTAAGTATTTTGGTCAGAATGAGCCACCCCTACATTTTGGAAGTCACTCACCATTTTATGTGCTTAATCTATTGTCCAATTTTGAATTTTACCACATTATTTGCTCAAAAGATAATAATGGGCAACACATCGAAACCACATGAAGATCCTTCTAGAAGAGAGACCAAGATAAATACAAAATCTGGAAAACGAATGACCATATAATTCCAAGTTAACAACTTTATATCTTTTCGAAATATCTATTTTTGGGTCTAGTTATAGTTAGAGTAAGCGGAACTTGCGTCGATGGTAAACGCATTCATCTTATCTCAATTGACAATACCTCTGTAATTATTGTTGTACTATCTAGCACCTTCCTTGAAGCCTCCAACCTCGTAGTAATCGGGCTTGAGTACGTTAGTCACAATGAACAAACCCTAGATTGTGGAAGTTGCTCACCAATTTTATCTTGTAGTCGTCGAGGTCACTGTGCTCGATCAATTTGCGGATTTTGTTCGTGGCCATATTGTTCACTCAACATAAAATAATAGAAAATACAACAAAACTATACCAGACCTTTGTAGAACAAAATAACTATCAAATCTGAAAAACATAAAACCCATATAGTTTTAAATTACCAAAATAACATATTTTTATAGTTACCTGTTTTCTAGATTTGATATCGTTATATCAGCTGAACATGGGTCAGTGTTACGCACTTTCCCTTCATCCGATGGATACTAACTCCACAATTCTTCTGCTTTGAAAAACATCCCTTGACGTCTCCAACCCCGTAGCAATCGTGGTTAAGTATTTTGGTCAGAATGAGCCACCCCTACATTTTGGAAGTAACTCACCATTTTATGTGCTTAATCTATTGCCCAATTTTGAATTTTACCACATTATTCGCTCAAAAGGAAATAATGGGCAACACATTGAAACCACATGAAAAGAATTCTAGAACAGAGACCAAGATAAATACAAAACCTCAAAAACAAATGACCATATGATTAAAAGCCAACATCTTTAAATCTTTTCGAAATATCTATTTTTGGGTCTAGTTATATTTAGAGTAAGCGGAACTTGCGTTAATGGTAAACTCATTTATTTTATCTCAATTAACAATACCTCTATAATTATTGTTGTACTATCTAGCATCTTCCTTGAAGCCTCCAACCTCGTAGTAATCGGGCTTAAGTACGTTAGTCACAATGAGCAAACCCTAGAGTGTGGAAGTTGCTTACCAATTTTATCTTGTAGTTGTCGAGGTCACTGTGCTCGATCAATTTGCGGATTTTGTTCGTGGCCATATTGTTCACTCAACATAAAATAAAAGAAAATACAACAAACCTATAGCAGATCTTTCTAGAACAGAATAACTATAAAATCTGAAAAACAAAAAACCCAAATAGTTTTAAATTACCAAAATAACATATTTTTCTAGTTACCTGTTTTCTAGATTTGATATCATTATATCAGCTAAACATGAGTCAGTGTTACACACTTTCCTTTTATCCAATGGAAACTAACTCCACAATTCTTCTGCTGTGAAAAACATCCCTTGACGTCTCCAACCCCGTAGCAATCGTGGTTAAGTATTTTGGTCAGAATGAGCCACCCCTACATTTTGGAAGTAACTCACCATTTTATGTGCTTGATCTATTGCCCAATTTTGAATTTTACCACATTATTCGCTCAAAAGGAAATAATGGGCAACACATTGAAACCACATGAAGAGCGTTCTAGAACAGAGACCAAGATAAATACAAAACCTGAAAAACAAATGACCATATGATTCCGAGCTAACATCTTTATATCTTTTCGAAACACCTATTTTTGGGTCCAGTTGTCGTTAGAGTAAGCGCAACTTGCGTCGATGGTAAACGCATTCATCTTATCTCAATTGACAATACCTCTATAATTATTGTTGTACTATCTAGCATCTTCCTTGAAGCCTCCAACCTCGTAGTAATCGGGCTTGAGTACGTTAGTCACAATGAGCAAACCCTAGATTGTGGAAGTTGCTTACCAATTTTATCTTGTAGTCGTCGAGGTCACTGTGCTCGATCAATTGGCGGATTTTGTTCGTGGCCATAGTGTTCACTCAACATAAAATAATAGAAAATACAACAAAACTATACCAGACTTTTCTAGAACAAAATAACAATCAAATCTGAAAAACATAAAACCCATATAGTTTTAAATTACCAAAATAACATAGTTTTATAGTTACCTGTTTTCTAGCTTTGATATCGTTATATCAGCTGAACATGGGTCAGTGTTACGCACTTTCCCTTCATCCGATGGATACTAACTCCACAATTCTTCTGCTTTGAAAAACATCCCTTGACGTCTCCAACCCCGTAGCAATCGTGGTTAAGTATTTTGGTTAGAATGAGCCACCCCTACATTTTGGAAGTCACTCACCATTTTATGTGCTTAATATATTGCCCAATTTTGAATTTTACCACATTATTCGCTCAAAAAGAAATAATGGGCAACACATCGAAACCATATGAAGATCGTTCTAGAAGAGAGACCAAGATAAATACAAAATCTGAAAAACAAATGACCATATGATTCCAAGTTAACATCTTTATATCTTTTCGAAATATCTATTTTTGGGTCCAGTTGTCGTTAGAGTAAGCGCAACTTGCGTCGATGGTAAACGCATTCATCTTATCTCAATTGACAATACCTCTATAATTATTGTTGTACTATCTAGCATCTTCCTTGAAGCCTCCAACCTCGTAGTAATCGGGCTTGAGTACGTTAGTCACAATGAGCAAACCCTAGATTGTGGAAGTTGCTTACCAATTTTATCTTGTTGTCGTCGAGGTCACTGTGCTCGATCAATTGGCGGATTTTGTTCGTGGCCATATTGTTCACTCAACATAAAATAATAGAAAATACAACAAAACTATACCAGACCTTTCTAGAACAGAATAACTGTAAAATCTGAAAAACATAAAACCCATATAGTTTTAAATTACAAAAATAACGTATTTTTTCTAGTTACCTGTTTTCTAGATTTGATATCTTTATATCAGCTGAACATGGGTCAGTGTGGCACTCTTTCCTCTTATCTGATGGACACCCCAACTCTACAATTCTTCTGCTTTGAAAAACATCCCTTGACGTCTCCAACCCCGTAGCAATCGTGGTTAAGTATTTTGGTCAGAATGAGCCACCCCTACATTTTGGAAGTCACTCACCATTTTATGTGCTTGATCTATTGCCCAATTTTAAATTTTACCACAAATAATGGGAATAATGGGCAACACATCGAAACCACATGAAGATCGTTCTAGAAGAGAGACCAAGATAAATTCAAAATCTGAAAAACAAATCACCATATGATTCCAAGTTAACATCTTTATATCTTTTCGAAGTATCTATTTTTGGGTCTAGTTATCGTCAGAGTAAGCGGAACTTGCGTCGATGGTAAACGCATTCATCTTATCTCAATTGACAATACCTCTATAATTATTGGTGTACTATCTAGCATCTTCCTTGAAGCCTCCAACCTCGTAGTAATCGGGCTTGAGTACGTTAGTCACAATGAACAAACCCTAGATTGTGGAAGTTGCTTACCAATTTTATCTTGTAGTCGTCGAGGTCACTGTGCTCGATCAATTTGCGGATTTTGTTCGTGGCCATATTGTTCACTCAACATAAAATAATAGAAAATACAACAAAACTATATCAGACCTTTCTAGAACAAAATAACTATCAAATCTGAAAAACATAAAACCCATATAGTTTTAAATTACCAAAATAACATATTTTTATAGTTACCTGTTTTCTAGATTTGATATCGTTATATCAGCTGAACATGGGTCAGTGTTACGCACTTTCCCTTCATCCGATGGATACTAACTCCACAATGCTTCTGCTTTGAAAAACATCCCTTGACGTCTCCAACCCCGTAGCAATCGTGGTTAGGTATTTTGGTCAGAATGAGCCACCCCTACATTTTGGAAGTCACTCACCATTTTATGTGCTTAATCTATTGCCCAATTTTGAATTTTACCACATTATTCGCTCAAAAGGAAATAATGGGCAACACATTGAAACCACATCAAGAGCGTTCTAGAACAGAGATCAAGATAAATAAAAAACCAGAAAAACAAATTACCATATGATTCCAAGCTAACATCTTTTTATCTTTTCGAAACACCTATTTTTGGGTCTAGTTGTCGTTAGAGTGAGCGCAACTTGCGTCGATGGTAAACGCATTCATCTTATCTCAATGGACAATATTTCTATAATAATTATTGTTTCACTATCTAGTATCTTACTTGATGCTTCCAACCTCGTAGTAATCGGGCTTGAGTACGTTAGTCACAATGAGCAAACCCTAAATTGTGGAAGTTACTAACCAATTTTATCTTGTAGTCGTCGAGGGCACTGTGCTCGATCAATTGGCGGATTTTGTTCGTGGCCATATTGTTCACTCAACATAAAATAATAGAAAATACAACAAAACTATACCAGACCTTTCTAGAACAAAATAACTATCAAATCTGAAAAACATAAAACCCATTTAGTTTTAAATTACCAAAATAACATATTTTTCTAGTTACCTGTCTTCTCTCTTTGATATCATTATATCAGCTGAACATGGGTCAGTATTGCACGCTTTCCTCTTATCCGATGGACACTAACTCCACAATTCTTCTGCTTTGAAAAACATCCCTTGACGTCTCCAACCCCGTAGCAATCGTGGTTAAGTATTTTGGTCAGAATGAGCCACCCCTACATTTTGGAAGTCACTCACCATTTTATGTGCTTAATCTATTGTCCAATTTTGAATTTTACCACATTATTTGCTCAAAAGATAATAATGGGCAACACATCGAAACCACATGAAGATCCTTCTAGAAGAGAGACCAACATAAATACAAAATCTGGAAAACGAATGACCATATAATTCCAAGTTAACAACTTTATATCTTTTCGAAATATCTATTTTTGGGTCTAGTTATAGTTAGAGTAAGCGGAACTTGCGTCGATGGTAAACGCATTCATCTTATCTCAATTGACAATACCTCTGTAATTATTGTTGTACTATCTAGCACCTTCCTTGAAGCCTCCAACCTCGTAGTAATCGGGCTTGAGTACGTTAGTCACAATGAACAAACCCTAGATTGTGGAAGTTGCTCACCAATTTTATCTTGTAGTCGTCGAGGTCACTGTGCTCGATCAATTTGCGGATTTTGTTCGTGGCCATATTGTTCACTCAACATAAAATAATAGAAAATACAACAAACCTATACCAGACCTTTCTAGAACAAAATAACTATCAAATCTGAAAAACATAAAACCCATTTAGTTTTAAATTACCAAAATAACATATTTTTCTAGTTACCTGTCTTCTCTCTTTGATATCATTATATCAGCTGAACATGGGTCAGTATTGCACGCTTTCCTCTTATCCGATGGACACTGACTCCACAATTCTTCTGCTTTGAAAAACATCCCTTGACGTCTCCAACCCTGTAGCAATCGTGGTTAAGTATTTTGGTCAGAATGAGCCACCCCTACATTTTGGAAGTAACTCACCATTTTATGTGCTTAATCTATTGCCCAATTTTGAATTTTACCACATTATTCGCTCAAAAGGAAATAATGGGCAACACATCGAAACTACATGAAGATCGTTCTAGAACAGAGACCAAGATAAATACAAAATCTGAAAAAAATTACCATATGATGCCAAGTTAAAATCTTTATATCTTTTCGAAATATCCATTTTTTCGATAGAGTAAGCGGAACTTGCGTAGATGGTAAACGCATTCATCTTATATCAATTGACAATAGCTCTATAATTATTGTTGTACTATCTAGCATCTTCCTTGAAGCCTCCAACCTCATAATAATCGTGCTTGAGTACGTTAGTCACAATGAGCAAACCCTAAATTGTGGATGTTACTAACCAATTTTATCTTGTAGTCGTCGAGGTCACTATGCTCGATCAATTGGTAGATTTTGTTCGTGGCCATATTGTTCACTCAACATAAAATAATAGAAAATACAACAAAACTATACCAGACCTTTCTAGAACAGAATGACTGTAAAATCTGGAAAACATAAAACCTATATAGTTTTAAATTACAAAAATAACATAGTTTTCTAGTTACCTGTTTTCTAGATTTGATATCATTATATCAGCTGAAAATGGGTCAGTGTTACACACTTTCCTTTTATCCGATGGACACTAACTCCACAATTCTTCTGCTTTGAAAAACATCCCTTGACGTCTCCAACCCCGTAGCAATCGTTGTTAAGTATTTTGGTCAGAATGAGCCACCCCTACATTTTGGAAGTACCTCACCATTTTATGTGCTTGTTCTATTGCCCAATTTTGAATATTACGACATTATTCGCTCAAAAGGAAATAATGGGCAACACATCGAAACCGCAAGAAGATCGTTCTATAACAGAGACCAAGATAAATCCGAAATCTGTAAAACAAATGACCATATGATTCCAAGCTAACATCTCTATATCTTTTAGAAATACCTATTTTTGGGTCTAGTTATCGTTAGATTAAGCGGCACTTGTGTCGATGGTAAATGCATTCATCTTATCTCGATGAACAATTTTATCTTGTAGTCGTCGAGGTCACTGTTCTCGATCGATAGGCGGATTTTGTTCGTGGCCATATTGTTCACTCAACATAAAATAACAAAAAATACAACAAAACCATACCAGACCTATCTAGAACAGAATAACTATAAAATCTGAAAAACATAAAACCCTTATAGTTTTAAGTTACAAAAATAACATATTGTTCTAGTTACCTGTTTTCTAGATTTGATATCATTATATCATCTGAACATGGATCAGTGTTACACACTTTCCTCTTATCCGATGGATACTAACTCTGCAATACTTCTGCTTTGAAAAACATCCCTTGACTTCTCCAACCCCGTAGTAATCGTGGTTAAGCATTTTAGTCAGAATGATCCACCCCTACATTTTGGAAGTAACACACCATTTTATGTGCTTCATCTATTGCCCAATTTTGAATTTTACCACATTATTCACTCAAAAGGATATAATGGTCAACACATCGAAACCACATGAAGATCGTTCTAGAAGAGAGACCAAGATAAATACAAAATCTGAAAAACAAATGACCATATGATTCCAAGCTAACGTCTTTATATCTTTTCGAAATACCTATTTTTGGGTCTAGTTATCGTTAGAGTAAGCGGAACTTGCGTCGATGGTAAATGCATTCATCTTATCTCGATGAACAATACCTCTATAATTATTGTTGTACTATCTAGCATCTTCCTTGAAGCTTCCAAACTCGTAGTAATCGGGCTGAGTACGTTAGTCACAATGAGCAAACCGTTGATTTTGGAAGTTGCTTACCAATTTTATCTTGTAGTATTCGAGGTAGCGATGTGTCGATCCGGTCGGATTCGATACAAAGGATCGGATCCGGGGCAGGATCGATTTGGATCGAGTCCAAGTGTCGGTCCGGATTCGTTCCGAGGAACGAAAAGGTCGCGAGGCGTCAATTCTCGCGGACATTCATTCCTTTGGGATTCCGTTATTCAATCCATTTCAATACAGAATACAACACAATGATGGAGAACAGCAAATGATGATGGTGTTCGTTTTAGAGGCTCGACGTCGACAGGCGACACATGATACGGCCGAAGTTGCATACTTTTTTATCAGTTATCAGTGATTTATGGCTTTTGGCGGCTTTGTATGTGCCCAATTGATGTTTGAGGCATATAAACATACTGAATTACCGACTGCGTGACCACTCACCAAAACAAAGATACGCGCGTTGTTCGTTCCGGGTCCGGAATGACCGAGGACCCCGGGTATCTGAAATGCACATTCAATTTCGATGTCGATCCGAGGATCGAATCCGATGGACTCGATCCACTTGCGGAATGGGATTGGAATGAACGAGTCCGCAAAAGTATCGAAACTTCCCATCACTAATTCGAGGTCACTGTGCTCGATCAATTTGCGGATTTTGTTCGTGGCCATATTGTTCACTCAACATAAAATAATAGAAAATACAACAAAACTATACCAGACCTTTGTAGAACAGAATAACTATAAAATCTGAAAAACAAAAAACCCAAATAGTTTTAAATTACCAAAATAACATATTTTTCTAGTTACCTGTTTTCTAGATTTGATATCATTATATCAGCTAAACATGAGTCAGTGTTACACACTTTCCTTTTATCCAATGGAAACTAACTCCACAATTCTTCTGCTGTGAAAAACATCCCTTGACGTCTCCAACCCCGTAGCAATCGTGGTTAAGTATTTTGGTCAGAATGAGCCACCCCTACATTTTGGAAGTAACTCACCATTTTATGTGCTTGATCTATTGCCCAATTTTGAATTTTACCACATTATTCGCTCAAAAGGAAATAATGGGCAACACATTGAAACCACATGAAGAGCGTTCTAGAACAGAGACCAAGATAAATACAAAACCTGAAAAACAAATGACCATATGATTCCGAGCTAACATCTTTATATCTTTTCGAAACACCTATTTTTGGGTCCAGTTGTCGTTAGAGTAAGCGCAACTTGCGTCGATGGTAAACGCATTCATCTTATCTCAATTGACAATACCTCTATAATTATTGTTGTACTATCTAGCATCTTCCTTGAAGCCTCCAACCTCGTAGTAATCGGGCTTGAGTACGTTAGTCACAATGAGCAAACCCTAGATTGTGGAAGTTGCTTACCAATTTTATCTTGTAGTCGTCGAGGTCACTGTGCTCGATCAATTGGCGGATTTTGTTCGTGGCCATAGTGTTCACTCAACATAAAATAATAGAAAATACAACAAAACTATACCAGACTTTTCTAGAACAAAATAACAATCAAATCTGAAAAACATAAAACCCATATAGTTTTAAATTACCAAAATAACATAGTTTTATAGTTACCTGTTTTCTAGCTTTGATATCGTTATATCAGCTGAACATGGGTCAGTGTTACGCACTTTCCCTTCATCCGATGGATACTAACTCCACAATTCTTCTGCTTTGAAAAACATCCCTTGACGTCTCCAACCCCGTAGCAATCGTGGTTAAGTATTTTGGTTAGAATGAGCCACCCCTACATTTTGGAAGTCACTCACCATTTTATGTGCTTAATATATTGCCCAATTTTGAATTTTACCACATTATTCGCTCAAAAAGAAATAATGGGCAACACATCGAAACCATATGAAGATCGTTCTAGAAGAGAGACCAAGATAAATACAAAATCTGAAAAACAAATGACCATATGATTCCAAGTTAACATCTTTATATCTTTTCGAAATATCTATTTTTGGGTCCAGTTGTCGTTAGAGTAAGCGCAACTTGCGTCGATGGTAAACGCATTCATCTTATCTCAATTGACAATACCTCTATAATTATTGTTGTACTATCTAGCATCTTCCTTGAAGCCTCCAACCTCGTAGTAATCGGGCTTGAGTACGTTAGTCACAATGAGCAAACCCTAGATTGTGGAAGTTGCTTACCAATTTTATCTTGTTGTCGTCGAGGTCACTGTGCTCGATCAATTGGCGGATTTTGTTCGTGGCCATATTGTTCACTCAACATAAAATAATAGAAAATACAACAAAACTATACCAGACCTTTCTAGAACAGAATAACTGTAAAATCTGAAAAACATAAAACCCATATAGTTTTAAATTACAAAAATAACGTATTTTTTCTAGTTACCTGTTTTCTAGATTTGATATCTTTATATCAGCTGAACATGGGTCAGTGTGGCACTCTTTCCTCTTATCTGATGGACACCCCAACTCTACAATTCTTCTGCTTTGAAAAACATCCCTTGACGTCTCCAACCCCGTAGCAATCGTGGTTAAGTATTTTGGTCAGAATGAGCCACCCCTACATTTTGGAAGTCACTCACCATTTTATGTGCTTGATCTATTGCCCAATTTTAAATTTTACCACAAATAATGGGAATAATGGGCAACACATCGAAACCACATGAAGATCGTTCTAGAAGAGAGACCAAGATAAATTCAAAATCTGAAAAACAAATCACCATATGATTCCAAGTTAACATCTTTATATCTTTTCGAAGTATCTATTTTTGGGTCTAGTTATCGTCAGAGTAAGCGGAACTTGCGTCGATGGTAAACGCATTCATCTTATCTCAATTGACAATACCTCTATAATTATTGGTGTACTATCTAGCATCTTCCTTGAAGCCTCCAACCTCGTAGTAATCGGGCTTGAGTACGTTAGTCACAATGAACAAACCCTAGATTGTGGAAGTTGCTTACCAATTTTATCTTGTAGTCGTCGAGGTCACTGTGCTCGATCAATTTGCGGATTTTGTTCGTGGCCATATTGTTCACTCAACATAAAATAATAGAAAATACAACAAAACTATATCAGACCTTTCTAGAACAAAATAACTATCAAATCTGAAAAACATAAAACCCATATAGTTTTAAATTACCAAAATAACATATTTTTATAGTTACCTGTTTTCTAGATTTGATATCGTTATATCAGCTGAACATGGGTCAGTGTTACGCACTTTCCCTTCATCCGATGGATACTAACTCCACAATGCTTCTGCTTTGAAAAACATCCCTTGACGTCTCCAACCCCGTAGCAATCGTGGTTAGGTATTTTGGTCAGAATGAGCCACCCCTACATTTTGGAAGTCACTCACCATTTTATGTGCTTAATCTATTGCCCAATTTTGAATTTTACCACATTATTCGCTCAAAAGGAAATAATGGGCAACACATTGAAACCACATCAAGAGCGTTCTAGAACAGAGATCAAGATAAATAAAAAACCAGAAAAACAAATTACCATATGATTCCAAGCTAACATCTTTTTATCTTTTCGAAACACCTATTTTTGGGTCTAGTTGTCGTTAGAGTGAGCGCAACTTGCGTCGATGGTAAACGCATTCATCTTATCTCAATGGACAATATTTCTATAATAATTATTGTTTCACTATCTAGTATCTTACTTGATGCTTCCAACCTCGTAGTAATCGGGCTTGAGTACGTTAGTCACAATGAGCAAACCCTAAATTGTGGAAGTTACTAACCAATTTTATCTTGTAGTCGTCGAGGGCACTGTGCTCGATCAATTGGCGGATTTTGTTCGTGGCCATATTGTTCACTCAACATAAAATAATAGAAAATACAACAAAACTATACCAGACCTTTCTAGAACAAAATAACTATCAAATCTGAAAAACATAAAACCCATTTAGTTTTAAATTACCAAAATAACATATTTTTCTAGTTACCTGTCTTCTCTCTTTGATATCATTATATCAGCTGAACATGGGTCAGTATTGCACGCTTTCCTCTTATCCGATGGACACTAACTCCACAATTCTTCTGCTTTGAAAAACATCCCTTGACGTCTCCAACGCCGTAGCAATCGTGGTTAAGTATTTTGGTCAGAATGAGCCACCCCTACATTTTGGAAGTCACTCACCATTTTATGTGCTTAATCTATTGTCCAATTTTGAATTTTACCACATTATTTGCTCAAAAGATAATAATGGGCAACACATCGAAACCACATGAAGATCCTTCTAGAAGAGAGACCAAGATAAATACAAAATCTGGAAAACGAATGACCATATAATTCCAAGTTAACAACTTTATATCTTTTCGAAATATCTATTTTTGGGTCTAGTTATAGTTAGAGTAAGCGGAACTTGCGTCGATGGTAAACGCATTCATCTTATCTCAATTGACAATACCTCTGTAATTATTGTTGTACTATCTAGCACCTTCCTTGAAGCCTCCAACCTCGTAGTAATCGGGCTTGAGTACGTTAGTCACAATGAACAAACCCTAGATTGTGGAAGTTGCTCACCAATTTTATCTTGTAGTCGTCGAGGTCACTGTGCTCGATCAATTTGCGGATTTTGTTCGTGGCCATATTGTTCACTCAACATAAAATAATAGAAAATACAACAAACCTATACCAGACCTTTCTAGAACAAAATAACTATCAAATCTGAAAAACATAAAACCCATTTAGTTTTAAATTACCAAAATAACATATTTTTCTAGTTACCTGTCTTCTCTCTTTGATATCATTATATCAGCTGAACATGGGTCAGTATTGCACGCTTTCCTCTTATCCGATGGACACTAACTCCACAATTCTTCTGCTTTGAAAAACATCCCTTGACGTCTCCAACCCTGTAGCAATCGTGGTTAAGTATTTTGGTCAGAATGAGCCACCCCTACATTTTGGAAGTAACTCACCATTTTATGTGCTTAATCTATTGCCCAATTTTGAATTTTACCACATTATTCGCTCAAAAGGAAATAATGGGCAACACATCGAAACTACATGAAGATCGTTCTAGAACAGAGACCAAGATAAATACAAAATCTGAAAAAAATTACCATATGATGCCAAGTTAAAATCTTTATATCTTTTCGAAATATCCATTTTTTCGATAGAGTAAGCGGAACTTGCGTAGATGGTAAACGCATTCATCTTATATCAATTGACAATAGCTCTATAATTATTGTTGTACTATCTAGCATCTTCCTTGAAGCCTCCAACCTCATAATAATCGTGCTTGAGTACGTTAGTCACAATGAGCAAACCCTAAATTGTGGATGTTACTAACCAATTTTATCTTGTAGTCGTCGAGGTCACTATGCTCGATCAATTGGTAGATTTTGTTCGTGGCCATATTGTTCACTCAACATAAAATAATAGAAAATACAACAAAACTATACCAGACCTTTCTAGAACAGAATGACTGTAAAATCTGGAAAACATAAAACCTATATAGTTTTAAATTACAAAAATAACATAGTTTTCTAGTTACCTGTTTTCTAGATTTGATATCATTATATCAGCTGAAAATGGGTCAGTGTTACACACTTTCCTTTTATCCGATGGACACTAACTCCACAATTCTTCTGCTTTGAAAAACATCCCTTGACGTCTCCAACCCCGTAGCAATCGTTGTTAAGTATTTTGGTCAGAATGAGCCACCCCTACATTTTGGAAGTACCTCACCATTTTATGTGCTTGTTCTATTGCCCAATTTTGAATATTACGACATTATTCGCTCAAAAGGAAATAATGGGCAACACATCGAAACCGCAAGAAGATCGTTCTATAACAGAGACCAAGATAAATCCGAAATCTGTAAAACAAATGACCATATGATTCCAAGCTAACATCTCTATATCTTTTAGAAATACCTATTTTTGGGTCTAGTTATCGTTAGATTAAGCGGCACTTGTGTCGATGGTAAATGCATTCATCTTATCTCGATGAACAATTTTATCTTGTAGTCGTCGAGGTCACTGTTCTCGATCGATAGGCGGATTTTGTTCGTGGCCATATTGTTCACTCAACATAAAATAACAAAAAATACAACAAAACCATACCAGACCTATCTAGAACAGAATAACTATAAAATCTGAAAAACATAAAACCCTTATAGTTTTAAGTTACAAAAATAACATATTGTTCTAGTTACCTGTTTTCTAGATTTGATATCATTATATCATCTGAACATGGATCAGTGTTACACACTTTCCTCTTATCCGATGGATACTAACTCTGCAATACTTCTGCTTTGAAAAACATCCCTTGACTTCTCCAACCCCGTAGTAATCGTGGTTAAGCATTTTAGTCAGAATGATCCACCCCTACATTTTGGAAGTAACACACCATTTTATGTGCTTCATCTATTGCCCAATTTTGAATTTTACCACATTATTCACTCAAAAGGATATAATGGTCAACACATCGAAACCACATGAAGATCGTTCTAGAAGAGAGACCAAGATAAATACAAAATCTGAAAAACAAATGACCATATGATTCCAAGCTAACGTCTTTATATCTTTTCGAAATACCTATTTTTGGGTCTAGTTATCGTTAGAGTAAGCGGAACTTGCGTCGATGGTAAATGCATTCATCTTATCTCGATGAACAATACCTCTATAATTATTGTTGTACTATCTAGCATCTTCCTTGAAGCTTCCAAACTCGTAGTAATCGGGCTGAGTACGTTAGTCACAATGAGCAAACCGTTGATTTTGGAAGTTGCTTACCAATTTTATCTTGTAGTATTCGAGGTAGCGATGTGTCGATCCGGTCGGATTCGATACAAAGGATCGGATCCGGGGCAGGATCGATTTGGATCGAGTCCAAGTGTCGGTCCGGATTCGTTCCGAGGAACGAAAAGGTCGCGAGGCGTCAATTCTCGCGGACATTCATTCCTTTGGGATTCCGTTATTCAATCCATTTCAATACAGAATACAACACAATGATGGAGAACAGCAAATGATGATGGTGTTCGTTTTAGAGGCTCGACGTCGACAGGCGACACATGATACGGCCGAAGTTGCATACTTTTTTATCAGTTATCAGTGATTTATGGCTTTTGGCGGCTTTGTATGTGCCCAATTGATGTTTGAGGCATATAAACATACTGAATTACCGACTGCGTGACCACTCACCAAAACAAAGATACGCGCGTTGTTCGTTCCGGGTCCGGAATGACCGAGGACCCCGGGTATCTGAAATGCACATTCAATTTCGATGTCGATCCGAGGATCGAATCCGATGGACTCGATCCACTTGCGGAATGGGATTGGAATGAACGAGTCCGCAAAAGTATCGAAACTTCCCATCACTAATTCGAGGTCACTGTGCTTGATCAATTGGCGGAATTTGTTGGTGGCCATATTGTTCAGTCAAAATAAAATAATGGAAAATTCAACAAAACTATACCAGACCTTTTTCGAACAGAATGACTATAAAATCTTAAAGACATAAAGCTCATATAGTTGTAAATTACAAAAACAACATATTTTTCTAGTTACCTGTTTTCTAGATTTGATATCATCGTATCAGCTGAACATGGGTCAGTGTTACACGCTTTCCTCTTATCCGATGGACACTATCTTTATAATTCTTCTGCTTTGAAAAACCTTTCTTGACGTCTCCAACCCCTTAGCAATCATAGTTCAGTATTTTGGCCAGAATAAGCCACCCCTACATTTTGGAAGTAACTTACCATTTTATGTGCTTGATCTATTGCTCAATTTTGAATTTGACTACATTATTCGATCAAAAGGAAGTAATAGGCAGCATATCAAAACCACATAAAGATCGTTCTAGAACAGAGACCAAGATAAATACAAAATCTGAAAAACAAATGACCATATAATTCTAAGCTATGACCCTTATATTTTTTGGAAATGCCTATTATTGATACTTGCGTCGATGGTAAACGCATTCATCTTATCTCGATAGACAATACCTCTGTAATTATTGTTGTACTATCTAGCACCTTCCTTGAAGCCTCCAACCTCGTAGTAATTGGGCTTGAGCACGTTAGTCACAATGAGCAAACCCTAGATTGTGGAAGTTGCTTACCAATTTTATCTTGTAGTCGTCGACGTCACTGTGCTCGGTCAATTGGCAGAATATGTTCGTGACCATATTATTCACTCAACATAAGATAATAGAAAATACAACAAAACTATACCAGATCTTTCTAGAACAGAATGACTATAAAATATGAAAAACATACCACCCATATAGTTTTAAATTACAAAAAAACATATTTTTCTAGTTACCTGTTTTCTAGATTTGTATCATTATATCAGCTGAACATGGGGCAGTATTACACACTTTCCTCTTATCCGATGAACACTAACTCTACAATTCTTCTGCTTTGAAAAACATCCCTTTACGTTTACAACCCCGTAGCAATCGTGGTTAAGTATTTTAGTCAGAATGAGCCACCCCTACATTTTGGAAGTAACTCACCATTTCATGTGCTTGATCTATTGCCCAATTTTGAATTTTAGCACATTATTCACTCAAAATGAAATAATGGTCAACACAGCGAAACCACATAAAGATCGTTCTAGAAGAGAGGCCAAGATAAATACAAAATCTTATAATTCTATGTTATGACTTTATATCTTTTCGAAATACCTATTTTTGATACTTGTTGTCGTTACAGTAAACGGAACTTGCGTCGATGGTAAACGCAATCATCTTATCTCGATGGACAATTACTCTATAATTATTGTTGAATTATTGAGCAGCTTCTTGAAGCTTCCAACCTCGTAGTAATCGGGCTTGAGTACGTTAGTCACAATGAGCAAACCCTAGATTGTGGAAGTTGCTTTCCAATTTTAACTTGTAGTCGTCGAGGTCACTGTGCTCGATCAATTGCAGGATTTTTTCGTGGCCATATTGTTCACTCAACATAACATAATAGAAAATACAACAAAACTATACCAGATCTTTCTAGAACAGAATTACTATAAAATCTGAAAAACATAAAACCCATATAGTTTTAAATTACAAAAATAACATATTCTTCTATTTACCTGTTTTCTAGATTTGGTACCATTATATCAGCTGAACATGGGTCAGTGTTACACGCTTTCCTCTTATCCGATGGGCACTATCTCTATAATTCTTCTGCTTTGAAAAACCTTCCTTGACGTCTCCAACCCCGTAGCAATCGTGGTTCAGTATTTTGGTCAGAAGGAGCCACTCCTACATTTTGGAAGTAACTTGCCATTTTATATGCTTGATCTATTGCCCAATTTTGAATTTGACCAGAATATTCGCTCAAAAGAAAATAATGGGCAACACATCGAAACCACATAAAGATCGTTCTAGAACAGAGTCCAAGATAAATACAAAATCTGAAAAGCAAATGACCATATAATTCCAAGCTATGACTTTTATTTGTTCTCTGAATGTCATCTTGTAGTCGTCGATAACACTTCGCTCGATCCATTGCCCGTTTTTCATCGTAATCACATTATTCGCTCAAAAGAAATTACTAGGTAAGACAACGAAACCACACTAGATCTCTCTAAAACAGAAAACAATTCGACTATAAAATCTGAAAAAACTAAGGCCTTTGTAATTCTAAGCTGCAACAAACCTACTTTGGAGACTTGTGATCGTTACAGTTCTTGGAAGTTGATTCGACGTTAAACGCTGTCATCATATCTCGATGGACGATATCTCTACAATTGGTCTGCCATCAAAAACGTTCCCTGACGTCCCCGACTTCGTAGCAATCGTGGTTGAGTACGTTGGTCACAATGCATTTTGAAAGTAACTTACCATTTTATCAAGTAGTTGACGAGGCCCCTTTGCTCGATCTGTTGCCCCATTTTGATTTTGACCATATTATTCGCTCAAAACAATTGTTATACCTTATTATACCTTATCTCGGGAAACTATAGGTAGCTCGAGAACTCCTCTCGATGTGTTCAACAATTTAATGATCATATTTGAGTATCGCTTGGTTGGATCCATTGTACACTTTTTTATCGTATTTCTTTTCTAAAGTACATTTTACTGCTACCTACATTCCAGTGTCTGCAGAAGTTATGAGCAAAATACCGAATTTACAAGCCACCACCCTAAGATTAATTACGGCAGCGCTTTTGTCGGATGCCAAATGAAGACTGCGCACTAGCCGTCATCCAGTCCACTACGTAACGTCGGCGTCGTAATATTCGTTACGACACGTTACGTTACGATGTGATAACATTCTGCCATGTTATCAAGTACCACACCCATGCGGTGATGTAGATGTTCTTCACTACAAAGGACAAAAATAAAAACTATTAGACTGCACGAATGCTCTCGCTTTTCAAAACTTTTATTGTGCAAAACCTCAAATTCACTTTTTTCTTGGTGTCCAAGAGGTCAATTGCTCAATTTAGTATGCGATTGTGGTTTTTACCACGTTATTATCGTCTGAACTTGAGATAATACGTAATACTGCTAAACCAATTGTAGAATCTGAAAAAGAACCTTGCAAGCTGAAGCCCCACATAGTTAACATAATGCACTTGTAATTATACCGCCTGAAATACATAAACCTGAGCAGTAATGTGTATTAGTTTTCCGATTTAGGACTTATCATTAAAGCTCTTAGAACAATCTTTAAAATCCTAATTCACATCGATGTTGAAAACTTTCACCCTTTCTAGAGGAACTATACCTCTATAACTTTCTTTAACATCTTTAAACAAATGTCGATTTAGGCCCTGAACACACGGGATTCCGTATCCCAGATTCGGTATGCGGGATACAGAATCTGAGTCTGTTCAGACACGGCGACTGAATCTCAGACGCGGGCCTTCAGTCACTTGCAGTGCCGTGCTGTTATGGACCTAGCATTGCTGTTCTTTGTTTATGTCGAATTAGTCTAGAAGTGCTGTATTTAAAGTCAAGGATTGGGCTCTAATAAGCTAATACATTTTTCATTGTCAAGTAATGTACGCTCTATGATCGTTGTATAGTAAGGAACGCCTTGCTTACTCGATTTAAATAGAATTTGAAGAAAATCTGCTACTCCTATGATATGATATCATATGTTCTGGCTGGCAAAAGTAAGCGTGTCCAGGCCCTGGTACACGTGGACTCATCTGCTCCATACGCTCCAATGGTAAATCGGTATGCGAGATACAGAATGTGTCGCCGGCGGCCGATTTTCCTTATCTCTCCATTTCGGCCGCCGGCGACAAATTCTGTATCTCGGATACCGATTTACCATTGGAGCATATAGAGGATATGAGTCCACGTGTACCACGGCCTGGACACGCCTACTTTTGCCAGCCAGAACATATGATATCATATCATAGGCGTAGCAGATTTTCTTCAACTTCTATTTAAATCGAATAAGCAAGGCGTTCCTTACTATACAACGATCATAGAGCGTACATTATTTGACAATGAAAAATGTATTAGGTTAGTAGAGCCAATCCCTGGCTTTAAATACAGCACTTCTAGACTAATTCGACAGAAACAAAGAACAGCAATGCTAGGTCCATAACAGCACGGCACTGCAAGTGACTGAAGGCCCGCGTCTGAGATTCAGTAGCCGTGTCTGAACAGACTCAGATTCTGTATCCCGCATACCGAATCTGGGATACGGAATCCCGTGTGTACACTAAATTTGGAGAGTAAGGTTCAATTATGTTTTTTCAACTTCTGTTAAAAGTAAGCACTTCACTACGTGCTCAATGTATTACCAAACACCGAGCATCTGAAAACGGATTTACTGATAAAGCCAAGTACTGTATCTGAAACCTTAGATGGATTTGTTCAAAGTTAGCTATTTGTATAAAAGTTTGCTTTCATTGCAAGGCCACATATTGCCACAGGAAAAACGGTAAGAAATGAATCGTTTTTTAATTTCAACGCAGAAATGCTTTGTAGGCGTTTTAGTGGTCATACATTTGTCTTCTATAATTTTAAGCAAAACCGTTCAAATTCCAATAACATAATGACAGATGGATATAATACAAACTAGATTTGCAAATCTACTATATTTCGTTTGATGCAGTGTCCTTAGCAAAATTTATATTACTACCTATTGCAAAGGAGAGCAAGTATGCTCATCAACTTAATCAGTTGTGTTGCGCAGTATTGTTAAAGTTTTTATCGGTTTCTTTTATTTTCTTTTGCAACAGCTTGGGGTTTGCTATTGTTACAAGAAAACACATTCCAAACTACCTGAATCTAAACTATCCAATTTTAACAAATTTGTAAAAGTCTTTACTCAAAACTTCGCAGGCAGGTGGAGCTTGCTGCTTGTGACACTAAACATTTTGAAAAATTAAAGGAAATTAGGGGTAATAATAGCTTAACGTTCCTAATAATACTAAAATAACAACAGGGAACACTTGGTAATGGAAATTATGTCAATTTGCAAACTTGAAAAAATACCTTGCAGGCGGTGTGATTCGAACTCAGCGAGATTTCAACACCTGCCAAAGCAATTTCAACGCTTGGCAGCATCCCACATCGCATCTGTGCGATGCGGCTGGATTATATGCAACACGCTTATCGTTGTCCATAGCTACTTGTTTCTTTTACATTATTTACCCTGTCCCTGTTGGTTTCCATTTTCGTCGAGGGCAAAACCTGAGCTAAATTCAAATTATTACTTTTATTTACTCCTCTGTTAATTTAATTAAATTAGATATTTAATTTTTTAAAGTGCTCAACCAGTCCATATTTGACCGAAAGTTAGACATATAATCCACATGAAAGTACCCATTTTCTCCGACAAATAGTTTTTAGCTATATCGCCAGCAGACGGACAGACAGGCAGAAACGCGAAGATCTGAAGAAATCACGCAAGATATTTTTTTGCGATTATAAATCTTCCTTCGTCTTTTAGACGAAGTTTATTTATATTTTGTTCTGGGACGTTTTCAAATGAATCAATACTAATAATTTAATCGATCCTGGACGAGGCCAATTACTCTCTTCGAATTTGTGGCAAATTTAGGATCAGCTATTTTCAAATAACTATTTCAGCGTTTTTCAACCACCACACTCTTACCTACAGAAAATTACTGTAAGTTTAAGGTTTTAATATTTTAAGCTTCAACTTCATTGAAATTTTATATCAACTTCCACTGCCATATTTTACT
>OW679196.1:49128832-49320480 GCA_940337035.1 Agriotes lineatus | reverse complement strand
TAAACAAAAGTTCAATCGAGTGTGTTACAATAACGTCGTCGGCTAATTAAAAATTGTAAACCGCGGTTCGGGCCTGGCAAGCCATTTGTTTTACAGTTTCGATAAGTGGGCAGTAATGAATGCAAATGTATTTGGCTATTTACTCTGTATTAGCAGCGCAGTTCCAATGTTCATCAATAGGCAAATGAGCGGGCGAACTATTTCATTCATGCTGCATGGGATTAATGGCATTCAGGCATTATTGCGGCAACAATGGCCACGCACGCGCTCATTATTTCGCGAATTAATATTTATCAGTTTAAATGGCTGGCGCGATTATGCCGTTCTAATATTTATACGGCCGTAATAAAGTCATAACGGCCGATTTGAAATTCTAATCCTGGAAAAGAAAGCGGAGTGGGCCCAACAATGGCACCGTCCAGGTGTTTAGCCGGGCCTCGGGCGGCCGTGATTAATAATAATCCTACTGTGTGTTATCGCGAGATCTTGGTCCACACACGCTTACACATCATTCCTCCTATGCAAAGCATGGAAACCGGAATACTCGCGTAATAAAAGTTAATCTGGCTTTTAACCGGGAGCGCGGTTTTCGCGTTCCTCGCTTTTAATTTCGACCGTTAGCCGGGCTTTAACTTATTGCCTCGTTAATACCGGCATACCTGCGGACTGAGGCCTAACAGTAATTGCTAATTGCGACCGAGGGCGCAGATTTGCGCGCATTGTCGATAAAATTCAAATTGACAGTTGCTCCGCGCTAGCACAGCTGACTGAAAAAAAATTACAATATAGGCAACCCAATTAACTTCAAATTGCTACCAACTGCTTGGCTACTCAGCTCATAACACAGAATGGTTAGAATGATAGACCAAGGATGCTTTGAAACAAATTTTGACTCCTGAAAGCCTGCATATTATTTGACAACTGCTATTTCAAACATCTTCTTAGTTGTGAATATACTAAGTGGAAGTCAGGCAAAGCTACATCAAGTCACTTACATAACTCTTCATCGGACAGGGGGAAAGGTTCAAGGTAATTCCATTCCCCAAACTAGAGGCGGGTTGCTATAGAAACATTGGGTCCCTCTTCAGCCAAGAACGGAACTTATAGGATGGGTGAAAGAAAAGAGAAGTGGAGAATGGAAAAAAGGCCTCAGAGAAGGTACTCTGTTGACTCAGGAAAACCACCTAAAAACCTTAATCAGCGCAGACGGTCGCGGGAATCGAACTCACGACCTCCCTACTGATAGGTAGGCGTGCTAACCACTAACCTACAGAGCTCGCGCTCGGTTCATCGGACAAATACCTCTTCGCTAAGCATCTTTTCGGCCATAAATAATTGAAAGTTGGAGCTAGAGATGAAGCATGTGAAGACTGATCTGAAAACAAATTGCCCGTCAGTTCGTTGAACCTTCTTTCCTTAACTCTTCATGTGTCCATTTTTTTTTTCGCCAAATACCTTTTTGGTCATGGTAATATCTGGAAGTTGGAGTTAGTTAAATCAAGTGACTAAGGCTGATCTCACAGCATATTGCACTCCAGTTCGTATAGTTTTTTAGCTGCAGCGACACTATTTGATTCCTTAACTCTTTATCTGACAAAAATCCCTTCCCATCAAACATCTTTTCGGTCTTGGGAGTAGCTGAAAATTGGAACTAGCTAAATTATCTGATTAAGATTGATCTGAAAGCAATTTGTACTTCACTTCGTTGAGTTTTGTGATGAAAGCGACCCATCTTGCTTCTGTTACTTGTCATTTCACAAACATATCTTCCCACCAAGCTCAACTTTGGTGATGGAAATAGCTAGAAGTTGAAGATAGTCAAATAGAGTGATTAAGATTGAGAGCGGGCTACATCCCTGGTGAGTATTCAGAGATTTTTAAATACCGCACATTCTAAAGCTACCACGCTAACAGCTGTGGTAGTCATTAACCCCTAAAAAGGAAATTCTTCCTCCATTTTGACGGACAATGTCACATTTTGAAGAATATTCTATTAATTTAGCGTCCTATGTGGCTAAAAACTGTTTTCACAAACATATTGTGGGTCATAGGACTAGATAAAAGTTGGTCAGAGCTAAATCATGCTATTAAGATGAATTTATTAGGAAATCCTACTTCAATTATCGAGCTTCACTATGGAAATGCCCAACTTGCAGAATATTCTGCTGATTTAGCGTCCTATGTGACTAAACATTGCTTCCACTAAGCATATTTTTGGTCTTGGAACCGTATAGAAATTGAACAAAGCTAAATCGGACGATTATTGTGAATTTACTAGCAAATTATACTTCAATTTGTTGAGCTTCGCTATTGAAATGTCACAATCTGAAGAATATTCTACTAGTTTAGCGTCCTATGTGGCTAAAAGCTGTTTTCACAAACATATTGTCGGTCATAGGACTAGATCAAAGTTGGACAAAGCTAAATCGTGCGATTAAGGTGCATTTATTAGCACATTATACTTCAATTTATTGAGCTTCAGTATGGAAATTTCACAACTTGCAGAATATTCTACTGATTTACCGTACAATGTGACTAAAAGCTGTTTCCACCAAGCATATTGTTAGCCTTTGAGCTGTATAGAAATTGAACAAAGCTAAATCGGGCGATTAAGGTGAATTTAATAGAAATGATATTTCAATTTGTTGAGCTTCAATATGGAAATGTAACAATCTGCAGAATATTCTGCTGATTTAGCGTTTCTGTGACTAAAAGCTGTTTCCACCAAGCATATTTTTGGTCTTGGAACTGTATAGAAATTGAACAACGCGAAATCGGACAATTAAGGTGAATTTAATAGGAGATTATATTTCAATTTGTTGAGCTTCAATATGAAGATGTAATAATCTGCAGCATATGCTGCTGATTTAGCGTCCTCTGTGACTAAAAGCTGTTTCCACCAAGCATATTTTTGGTCTTGGAACTAACTGTATAGAAATTGAACAAAGCTAAATGGGGAGATAAAGGTGAATTTAGTAGAAAATGGTATTTCAATTTGTTGAGCTTCACTCTAGAAACGTCACAACCTGCAGAATATTCTGCTGATTTAGCATCCTATGTGACTAAAAGCTGTTTCCACCAAGCATATTTTATGTCTTGGAATTGTATAGAAATTGAACAAAGCGGAATCGGCCGATTGAGGTAAATTTAGTAGAAAAATATATTTCAGTGCGTTGAGCTTCACTATGGATTTAGCGTCCGATGTGACTAAAAGCTGTTTCCACCAAGCATATTGTTAGCCTTCGAACTGTATAGAAATTGAACAAAGCTAAATCGGGCGATTAAGGTGAATTTAATAGAAAATATATTTCAATTTGTTGAGCTTCAATATGGAAATGTAACAATCTGCAGAATATTCTGCTGATTTAGCGTTTCTGTGACTAAAAGCTGTTTCCACCAAGCATATTTTTGGTCTTGGAACTGTATAGAAATTGAACAAGGCGAAATCGGGCAATTAAGGTGAATTTAATAGGAGATTATATTTCAATTTATTGAGCTTCAATATGAAGATGTAATAATCTGCAGCATATGCTGCTGATTTAGCGTCCTCTGTGACTAAAAGCTGTTTCCACCAAGCATATTTTTGGTCTTGGAACTAACTGTATAGAAATTGAATAAAGCTAAATCGGGAGATAAAGGTGAATTTAGTAGAAAATAGTATTTCAATTTGTTGAGCTTCACTATAGAAACGTCACAACCTGCAAAATATTCTGCTGATTTAGCATCCTATGTGACTAAAAGCTATTTCCACCAAGCATATTTTTGGTCTTAGAATTGTATAGAAATTGAACAAAGCGGAATCGCCCGATTGAGGTGAATTTAGTAGAAAAATATAGTTCAATGCGTTGAGCTTCACTATGGATTTAGCGTCCGATGTGACTAAAAGCTGTTTCCACCAAGCATATTTTCGGTAGTAGACAGAAATTGAAAAAAGCTAAACGATGCTATTAAGGTGAATCTAGTGACAAAGGTCAATTTATGAAATTTTGCTGTGGAAACAACACAACCGGCAGAGTATTCTGCAAATATAGCGTTATACGTGATTAAAATCTGTTTCCACCGAACATATTGTACGTTATGGGGCTAGATTGAAATTGGACAAAGCTAAATCGGACCATTAAGGTGAATCTAGTGGAAAATTATACTTCAATTTATGAAGCTTCGTTGCGGAAAACACAACCTGCAAAATATTCTGCTAATTCTTCGTCCTACCTGATTAAAATCTGTTTCCACCAAGCATCTTGCAGGTCATAGAGCTACATAAAAGTTGGACAAAGCCAAATCAGGCGATTCAGGTGAATCTAGTGACAACTCGTACTTTAATTTATGGAGTTTGGTTGTGGAGATAACACAACTTGCAGAATATTTTGCTAAACTATAGTCCTACGTCGCTAAAATCTGTTTCCACCGAACATATTGTAGGTCATGGGGCTAGATAGAAGTTGGTCAAAATATTAAGACGAGTCTAATACCAATACATACTTAAATTTATTGAGTTTCTCTGTGAAAATTTCACAACTTTTAGAATATGCTCCTAATTTAGCGTCCTATGTGACTAAAAGCTGTTTCCACCAAGCATATTTTCGGTCTTGGAAGTAGACAGAAATTGAAAAAAGCTAAACGATGCGATTAAGGTGAATCTAGTGACAAATCATGGGTCAATTTATGAAATTTCGCTGTGGAAACAACACAACCTACAGAGTATTCTGCAAATAGAGCGTTATACGTGATTAAAATCTGTTTCCACCGACTATATTGTACGTTATGGTACTAGATACAAATTGGACAAAGCTAAATCGGACCATTAAGGTGAATCTAGTGGAAAATTATACTTCAATTTATGAAGCTTCGTTGCGGAAAACACAACCTGCAAAATATTCTGCTAATTCTTCGTCCTACCTGATTAAAATCTGTTTCCACCAAGCATCTTGCAGGTCATAGAGCTACATAAAATTTGGACAAAGCCAAATCAGGCGATTCAGGTGAATCTAGTGACAACTCGTACTTTAATTTATGGAGTTTGGTTGTGGAGATAACACAACTTGCAGAATATTTTGCTAAACTATAGTCCTACGTCGCTAAAATCTGTTTCCACCGAACATATTGTAGGTCATGGGGCTAGATAGAAGTTGGTCAAAATATTAAGGCGAGTCTAATACCAATACATACTTAAATTTATTGAGTTTCTCTGTGAAAATTTTACAACTTTTAGAATATGCTCCTAATTTAGCGTCCTATGTGACTAAAAGCTGTTTCCACCAAGCATATTTTCGGTCTTGGAAGTAGACAGAAATTGAAAAAAGCTAAACGATGCGATTAAGGTGAATCTAGTGACAAATCATGGGTCAATTTATGAAATTTCGCTGTGGAAACAACACAACCTACAGAGTATTCTGCAAATATAGCGTTATACGTGATTAAAATCTGTTTCCACCTAATATATTGTACGTTATGGTACTAGATACAAATTGGACAAAGCTAAATCGGGCCATTAAGGTGAATCTAGTGGCAAATTATACTTCAATTTATGAAGCTTCGTTGCGGAAAACACAACCTGCAAAATATTCTGCTAATTCTTCGTCCTACCTGATTAAAATCTGTTTCCACCAAGCATCTTGCAGGTCATAGAGCTACATAAAAGTTGGACAAAGCCAAATCAGGCGATTCAGGTGAATCTAGTGACAACTCGTACTTTAATTTATGGAGTTTGGTTGTGGAGATAACACAACTTGCAGAATATTCTGCTAAACTATAGTCCTACGTCGCTAAAATCTGTTTCCACCGAACATATTGTAGGTCATGGGGCTAGATAGAAGTTGGTCAAAATATTAAGGCGAGTCTAATACCAATACATACTTAAATTTATTGAGTTTCTCTGTGAAAATTTCACAACTTTTAGAATATGCTCCTAATTTAGCGTCCTATGTGACTAAAAGCTGTTTCCACCAAGCATATTTTCGGTCTTGGAAGTAGACAGAAATTGAAAAAAGCTAAACGATGCGATTAAGGTGAATCTAGTGACAAATCATGGGTCAATTTATGAAATTTCGCTGTGGAAACAACACAACCTACAGAGTATTCTGCAAATATAGCGTTATACGTGATTAAAATCTGTTTCCACCGAATATATTGTACGTTATGGTACTAGATACAAATTGGACAAAGCTAAATCGGGCCATTAAGGTGAATCTAGTGGCAAATTATACTTCAATTTATGAAGCTTCGTTGCGGAAAACACAACCTGCAAAATATTCTGCTAATTCTTCGTCCTACCTGATTAAAATCTGTTTCCACCAAGCATCTTGCAGGTCATAGAGCTACATAAAAGTTGGACAAAGCTAAATCAGGCGATTCAGGTGAATCTAGTGACAACTCGTACTTTAATTTATGAAGTTTGGTTGTGGAGATAACACAACTTGCAGAATATTCTGCTAAATTATAGTCCTACGTCGCTAAAATCTGTTTCCACCGAACATATTGTACGTCATAGGGCTAGATAGAAGTTGGAAAAAATATTAAGGCGAGTCTAATAGCAATACATACTTAAATTTATTGAGTTTCGCTGTGAAAATTTCACAACCTGCAGAATATGCTGCTAATTTAGCGTCCTATGTGACTAAAAGCTGTTTCCACCAAGCATATTTTGAAGTAGATAGAAATTGAAAAAAGCTAAATGATGCGATTAAGGTGTATCTAGTGACAAATCATGCGTCAATTTATGAAGTTTCGCTGTGGAAACACAACCTGCAGAGTATTCTGCAAACATAGCGTTATACGTGATTAAAATCTGTTTCCACCGAACATATAGTACGATATGGGGCTAGATAGAAATTGGACAAAGCTAAATCGGGTCATTAAGGTGAATCTAGTGGCAACTTATACTTCAATTTATGGAGCTTGGTTGTGGAAATAACACAACTTGCAGAATATTCTGCTAAACTATAGTCCTACGTGGCTAACATATGTTTCCACCAAACATATCGTACGTCATGGGGCTAGATAGAAGTTCGACAAAATATGCAGACGATTAAGGCGAATCTAATAGCAAATCATACTTAAATTTATTGAGTTTGACTGTGAAAATGTCACAAGCTGCAGAATATGTTGCTAATTTAGCATTCTCTGTGACACACTGTTTCATATTTTCGGTCATAGAACTAGACAGTAGTTGGACAAAGCTAAATCGGACTACACCGTAGTTTTTCAAACCACTAAACACAAAAAATGCAAAGTAGTGCTTATCACAAACTCTTCTGCCGAAATATATGAAAAGTCTAAAATGATTGTTAGTTTTTCGTTGTTAGAATTGACGATTCTGCCATTAACTCCCACAGTTTTCAAATTTCTTCGGATCCAAATCAAAGTCAAAGTTGTCCAAAACATCAAAACTTCCGTCAGCATCTCAAGTCACCGTCTACAATTCGATGTCTTAGTTCGTCGCACCAGGCGCAGACATCAAACGAACGCTCAGTAGGAAGTGAGCCACATGACATTATATCATTACATTATCTCGCATTATATGCAAATAGATCGAAGTGAAGAAATGTAAATCGCGTTTTTATGTGCATTGCGCTGATGTTGCTGTTTCTGTCTCGCCCATGGCCCAGATCGGCCCCGGATTACTTTGTGTTTAAATAATTAAAAAATATGCAAATGCGAGGACAGAGTTCTGTACTAGAAACTGATAGGTCGGCGCGATGTGAAGAGATGTTGGCGTGGTTCGAAGTGAAGGAAACACGGGTTTGCGGTGTAGTATTTTGGTTTGTTCGAAGCAAATGCAGCAGGTTAAATATTTATTGTGATCTACTGCATTTTTTTTGCAGTGGAGGCTATTGACAGTTGGCAATTAAGCTTGTTTTTACGTATGAGAGTAAAGCTAACGGTGAAAGAGTCGACTAGACTAAAATCCAGAGAAGTTACCATAAATGAAAACCAGCCACATCCTTTGTTTATCCAGGGCCATGATTTATGCATTATATTATAATATCGCTACGCCTCTTATTTTTATTGCAGCTCGAGTTTTCTTTGTTGCGGGCTTAAACACCACATTTACAGAAGCAAGTTCCGCTGGAGCAATTTCCACGCATTTCTTGCATTAATTAAGATTTAAGACAGCGCGGCCGAGTCTTGCGCTTTTCGACGTCCTTAGCATATAAAGGCCCCATTCTTCCGAGGCGACTCGCGAATATTGCTGCCCAGGACATCATAATTTTAGAAAGCTCTCATTGTTTTATTTTCTCGGGCCTCGACGGTTAGGCAGCGGCACTGTTGTAAAAGCAGTTCGCCTGTGTGTGGAGATATTGTTTATGTTGTAGATCCCTATCGCAAGATGGGTATCGTGTGGAATATTACTCAGCTATCTAGCCGACTTTCTTCCTCAAATTTCACCACGAGTTGCTCATGTGCATATATGTTGGCATTTTTTGAACCTTCTTGAAGCGAAGTTAAATATGTTACAGTTATTGTCGAACTATAGATCATCCGAAGGGATGATTATGTCATCCATGTACCACTATATCGTTGGGGGGTTAGGCCAGATAAGCTGGAGTAGTTAATTCATGATATCAGATTAGTACTGCAACCTATGGATGTAATTTGGTTCAAATTCCTGCTGGTTGTTGATTAAAAAATATAGCCAAAATGTGGCAATTGATGATTATGTCATCCATGTATCACTATATCACTGAGAGTTGTGTAAGATTTTCGGACTATGTCATCTATGTAACACAATATCATCAGAGAGTTTAGAATCCTCCTGACTGAACACATTAATGGTACGAAGCTAATGGCAAAGCCTCAACGGGGGTCCCGGTTTTCAAGGAGTTGCGGCTGTATTTAGAGCTAATGGAAGTCGAGACAATCAAACACGCTGTTAGTTTGGAAAATCTAATTCCGCGCCCCACGCAACACGATACAAGGCACCAGTGATTTAGTTAACACCTACTGGTTGTCCTCTTAACTGCGACCATTTTTCCACGTCTCGAATCTAGAACGCGATTATGCAAAAATCGTCGTAATCGATTTATTGTTGGCTCCCAGATATCGAATTTCTTCAGCTACGATGTGCGGGAAATCGTCCCGGCGGGGGAGGCGGCGCCGGGGGCCTCAAGACGCCGACAAAGACAATATGTAGAGCAGCGCATTAACATATATTAGCCGAGGGCCTGCTGCTTATCGGCCCATTTCTTAAGGCGGACAATCGCGCGCGAGCAAACGGCCCCCGGCAGAACCTTTGCTCCGAGAAATAGCGCGCTCTGAAATGTCAAACACATCATACACATTTTACGTCGCTGGAGCGGGTTCCTCGGCTGCTAACTGTGCATGTGTTTATGGGTCCATACATCAGGTTAATAGACCGGCCGGTTGGAAGCGAGAAAACAATATTATTAAATTATCATTGAATGGGTCTGCCCGGGCCGTTCTGCTGTCAATCGTTGCACAACGCCGATTTTCTCGGTCGAATGTGCCGCCGCTGCCACCAGGTCAACAGCATTTCATATTCGGGTCGCTGCCAGCCTCTGCCTCCCGATATACCGAGACGGGGCGGCGAGAAAAGGGAGACTTCAATGCTACGTCAAGATAGAAATATAAAAACCTCGTCATATGTTGTCTATAACCACGTCTAGCATGTGGAGTAGGACAGCTCATACTTGTCAAGAAGGACATCCAGATTTAGCGCAGCTTTAAAAGGATTATCACCCATAAAATTCTGGCTTTATTGAGACACTCTAATAGAAGTTTATTTGACCGCGTTTAAAATAGACACATCTAGAAAATAAACTACACGTACCGCTTACAAAACAAATTTTAAAACATTGAAGTCGGGTGCACACTTCGGCGAAATTTGTGGTATAGAGGACGAAGAAACAGGATAATCATAATAATAAAGACAAAAAAGCGTATTCTTCTCTTAAGATTAGGCTTATTCGGCTTGTTATAGCTTATGATCTGACCATCATATTTTTGGTCTTGTAGTTTCGTCCCTTTTCGTCTTTGTGTTATTATGCGGGTGCCATTAAGTGTTTATATTTTTATATTAGTTCTAATGTCCACATTGCTTCTCCGATTTAGCAAAATATAATTCTCTGCCGCTCTGAAGAAATGCATCTGTGATGTTTAGACACGTCTTTATCAATCTCAGCCAGGCTCCAAGTCTCGAATCCGTATAAAAATGTTGGCAGTAGCACAGTATCGCCATTGAAGTGCTTCATTATATTTCACAAGACACAAACTTCTAAATATAAATGTTATAGACGTCTGGAAATTGCAAATGAGATGATTTAGAACGAATGGCGAATGGAATAAAACCGTCACCGATAGAAATGAATTGTCAAAGCTTTAACACTAGGAACACGAAAAGGTTCATGAAGACCTCCTCAGCTTAATTACCCAGAATTGAGCGTTTGTATGTTGGTTTCCAAAGACGATGAGGTCTAAGCCGAAATTTAAATTCAATTGCCCAAATATGGAACGGTTTTATATTACAGTAGCTGTCTTTAGAGAACATTTTGGGACGCGTGCGTTCCTCCACAAGCACTAATTTGGAGAGAATAGGCAATTAGTGCATGCATTAGCGTTGCCCAAGCGTCATTCTCGGAAAATCGGCCATGGCCAGGCGCCGTAACTTTTCTTGCGAGTTGAGCAAAACGCGGGGAGGAAGTTCCAAGAGAACATCCTGTGGAGGAGGCTCGTATTTCCGCTGCGCCTTCAACTGTGTAATCTTGATCAAAGAAGAGTTATGGCGACCTATCGCAGGCCTTGAAACTGCCAGCCGAGGGAAATTGCAGTCGGCTGCGTCGTTGGGAAAACGCGAATTCAGGCCTTCAGGTTTTGCAATAAGTAACTTCGGCGTTATGTCCTCTTTCCATGGGCTACTGCGTTTTTGGCCTGGGATTAGTGTGTATCGAATCATAACCTCACCTATCTTATCCGTAATAACTTCGTGAAGATCTAAGCGTATAGTAGTTTTTTAGTGATTTTTGGCATTGATTTTTATGTGGATGACATTATGATTTTGGTGAGGGAAGGTGTTCTTCACAATGAGTTGAAATTTCACTGCTGGTTTATGATGGCTACATCAGCAGTTATGCAAATGCCCTGGTGTCGGTCGGACGTCGACGAACTGCTTCAGCTCTTGATGACGCCCGCGGCGCATTTTTTGCGGCTGCTAAAAGAATAAGCGCTGGCGATGCTAACGGTAGCGAACTTTCTCTCATGGTATCCGAACGGAATTGCAAGCCCCAAGTTGGCCAGAACGGCAGCCGGAGTCATTGTCACCGCATTACAAAGACTAATTAACATTTCGGCTTTGTTGGCTCCTTCTGCATACATTAAGATTACGCCATCGCCAAGCCTAGTAGCGGCCTAAACTGTTCTAATTTGTCTGGCCCCATAAAATGCACTGGGGAAAAGTGCAGCAATGCCCATTAGATAATTGTTTGGAGAAATTGGGCCCTAATTGGGGGATAAGCAAACTACAATTCGCCTTCTTTTTGCTGAGCTATTCGCAGCAACCGCGCCCAACTTTCCAAATTATAATGGCTATAGGCTATATTAATGATCCATTGTGAACTAGCAATTTAAAATTGTTCGAATGTCATTCTCCTCAAAGAGCGACCGTTATCGGGAATCGACGTACACGCGCTTCGAAGATGATAGATTGACCCCGGCGTCGCTTTTGGTCGTTTTTCGTTCTGAGCGCAGCGTGGCTGTGTCAACATGGACAGGAAAATGATACATGCGTTTCCGCAGTTAACCCGATTTAAATGCTTAAGTTTCTAGGAACAAGGATGACTGGTCACATGTCCATTGCTAACGTTAGGTATTTACAATCCTTTTTAGAGACGTATGCGTTTAACGAGACACAACGACTCTTTTGTGTATGTAGCTTAATGTTGACTTCGAACCACAAAAAGTTTCAACAATTCTAATAGTTCAGTAAGACTCAATATATTTCAAAAAATTTTGTTTCAGTTTATTGAAAGCCCCTGGTATTCACAAAGCAAGCCAAGCTATAAAAAGTGATTTTATGCACCAACCAATTAAAATTATTCTAGCCAGTTTTCAACATCAAGATGTCTCTAAAGTGTTTATCTGTAATTTGAGCACTTGATCAGCCCACGATTTACTTCCGAGACCCAATTTTTGCTTTCCGATAATGGCAGCAGTCGCAAATCTACTCAGTTTGCCTCGGATCAGCGCCACTAAACCGTTGCGAACGTGTCGCTTAATGAAGACATAAAACGCGTAAAATAGCGTTCAGGTTTTGCAGCATCGGGATTACGACCGGCTGTAAATGATTTCTAAAATATTGGCCCGATTTAATGGCTTTTTTCGACCTTGAACCAAATGTACTTCCTTATTGAATTCCCAGCACGATCGGTTGTTGCAAAGGTGAAATTGCAAAACGAGCAAATCCGTCTCGGAATGACTTGCTCGCAGCGGTCCTATGCTAATGCGCTTTTTCATTCATTAAAATAAATATTTAAATTGCCAACTCGTCCAACCCGTTTCTGGCAATTAATAGAGCGGCTGTAAAAATGCACGGCACAATGAAATAATGGCTTGTTAGAGGATTAACACCTACTAATTCGCCGAATTTCCTGCAGATTCCCCGAAGATTGGCTGTCGTTACGTGCCCATAACTAAATGTTGGAGATAACGATTTTTGTGGCTTCGATTTATGCACTTAATTACCGAGTTTCTAAAGCTTCTCTCGTAGAACGAAATATGATTTTACGACCCAATAACTGGCTAGTTTTTCCTTTTCTGTAAGCTGCCAAAAACTGTTGCTTAAGATGTGTTGATAAGGGGATTTATTAATATTTATGCTCGCCATTAATTTTAACAGATTTAAATATCGAAAGGTCCTCAGTGCGGCACTGAACGGTAGCCTAATTTTCCAAATGCTTCCAGCGCCATCTGTGTTGTAAATTTTAAACCTGGTGGAAATACCGCGGTTTTTTGTTAGGTTTCACTTGTTTTTCTGCCTGCTTAGCATATGTCGCCGGCTTTTTACCAACGGTGAAAAAAATTATTTATATTCAAAACGGCTCCAAGCTCCGGTTTCATTTCTTGATGTGTTTTTCCTGTTGTACAGCGACAACTATAGCTGCTCTGATTTATAAATTTACCTGAAATCTGTAACTTTAATGCTTGGAATATTAGGCACGTCCCAAAGCTTACTTTTCGTTAAGGTAAATATTTGGTAGGTTTCAGAACATTTTACATCAAGATAAGGGCGTGTACATAACGTGTCTGTTATCACCTATACATAACAGGTGATTTTACATCAAGATAACGTTGCTGCCTGTACATACGTTCAATTTCTGTCTCTGCCTGCACTTACCTCAATAAGTAATTCATTTTCTTATATGGGTATTTCGCCACTCTGCAAATTAAAATATTAAATAACGAAAATATTAACAACGAACGTTTCGAGGAACAATCTGCCCTCGTTATCAACGAATAACAATTAAAACTAACAAGAATCAATAAACGTCTTTTTTCTATTTATAGCGTATTTGTTTATAGCAATTTAAGGATATACTCACTAAATTCTTCCGGCGTCTTTGCCGTTGTTATAAACTGTTTCTGCTGTACCAGAATTATTTGTTACTTCTTCTTGCTCCTAAGAATTATTGCACATGCGAGTATGGGCTGCTACCAAGCGTTGAAATTGCTCCCTCGGGCGCTGAAATTGCGCTGAGTTCGAATCTGACTAACTGCATGGTTTTTTTTATTTGCAAATTGATGTAATTTTCATTACTAAGTATTTTCTGTTATTGTTTCGTTATTATTAGGAACGTTAAGATATGTTTACACCTAGTTTTCTTTGATTTTTCAAAATTTTTAGTGTGACAACTTCCACTTGCAAGGGAAGTTCGGAGTAAATCTCTTTAAAGAATCTATAATAAGAGAATGGCAACTTGAGCACCCTTAAATTTGAGATTCCAACTACGCCTATGCTGTGCTTATCCCAACACGTTTTTATTTTTATATTCTGCATAGTAATCAGTAATCACAACTGCTATCACATCACCATCTCTGCTGTTGTACATTTCTACAAATTAACATTATTTCCAACTGACCTAATGTCAAATTAAAATGTATTTAACTCAAATCTTCAACGTCTAACTTGTTACCGAAGCCCTGGTTCTTGTTATGGTAGTTGCAATCAGCAATCAGCTGTATTGCTATTTTAGGAAACGTTCAACAAATTTTTGTAGACATGAGTTTCTCAAAGTTTCTAATTCTAAATCACACATGTAAAAATCTACTTTTCGCAATTTTCACCACATAAACTGTAGAGGCGAAAACATATTTTAAATATCTTCTTAAAAGTGTTGAACATTTGTAAAATTCCCAGTTATTTTACCACTATATTAAAAACATCTCAAATTTAGAGGAAAATTCCCAATTTTGACAACGCTGCTTCCAACTTCAGTTATTTCCCATGCAAGTGGGTTGTTTAAAAAAGTAAGTTGTAACAGTTAAGCCTTTATTAAATATTGTGTGGTAGCGAATTGCATTGTATTTGCAGGGGCGGTTCTAGGAATTTATCTAGGTTGTTAAAAAAGATATAACTTTGTTATGTGTAAAAACTGACAGTTGCAGCAAAATAAATTAAAACGTCAAATCTTACCTTATGCAGCTGGCGAGATAGGTACCTGTTGGCACCTGAATAATATAACGGTAAAATGGTCCTAGCTCAAATACAAAATAAAGGACAAATCGTTACAATTATAACATTAATGAATAGGCGCCAGACTCTTAAAATGCGTGACTTAAAATACTTCAATAGAGCCACTCGAGGTAGTTATACTGATCGCTTAAGAACATACAAAACACCCAGAACACAAAACTATAATAATCATTATATTTAATAGAGTAAACATATGTGTGTATCTCAGCCAAATAATAATTCAAATGGGTAAATATTGCAGTTAAAGTTACTTAGTAATCTGACAAATTGAAAACACTCTGTGAGTTTGTAATATTAAAATCACCAGTATTTTATACTGTATGAATGCAATCATTCAACGTTTGATGTTGGACCACTATTACAAATAGTAGCTTAAAATAACAGCAATTTTCAATTATTTACATTATTCTGTTAGCACAAACATTAACACAGTTAAAGATCATAGACTATTAAGCATTAAATAATAAATTTATATAACCAATGAGCACATAACCGTAACAATTGAAGTCTTCTTCAAAAAGCAGGCTAGACCAACAACTGGAAACATCACCAACTGTGAGAACTGACGCTGTTTCTGTGTTAAGAATGAATTCATAAATAAGACGAAAACGGATGACAACACCGAAGAATGTCCAAAAAGATCGATAAAATTGAGAATGCTTGATAAATCAAGTTGAATAAATCTAACTGATAAAGCAATCCGATAAACGCAACTAATAAATACTTATTAAATACTTTAACGCTATGTCATCGAATTAATTTACCCCTTAGTTATTATTGGGGCTTAGACGTGTAATTGTAAACATTTAAATATCCATTTAGGATGTAACCATGCCTCTCAAGACAGCAGTATCAAAACGCATTGTAACCAATTAGTATACAAACTAAAAAGGCTACTTACCTTAAGCAAATTTTCTTATAAACTTGTCTATACGCTTCCTATTTACAAATGTTTATCAACTACCCCTAGCTTTTGCTTTTCTACCAACAAGTGTCGGGGGAAACAAAGCACTCTTAAAATTGCCAATCTCTTAACAATCATTGAATTTTAAATTAACAATATAACTCTAGCTATTCGTTTATCAGTCTTGTTCTATAGAAATGTTATGATTACTTGTCATATAAAAAAGGTTGCTTAAGGCGTAAACGTCACCATGAATTATTCTTATGACTTTACAACGTTTAATATTTAAAAAAGGAGTTATGTTAAAAAAGCAACATAAAACCAGATCAATGTGCACATTGTCAAAACCTCTTGGACACGAGAAAAAATGGCTATAAATTTGATTTTTATACTCTACAGTCTACAATATAGGCTATGATTACGGAACGAGGCGCTTGGGATTTTTTAAATTTTGTTAATGATTTTAGGGCCGCCCCTGTGCATTTTATTTGAGTATCTTTATATTGATTTTTTTGCATTCTTTAGAATACATTTATTGTAGCTCAAATAACTTCATAATTCATTATTAAGGCCTGATATATTTCAAACGTTAAAGCATAAATCCAATCTTTAAACAAGACAAACTTTTCGTGATGGTAGATTGGTCATGGGGTTCCCACTTATTGGCCAACGAAATCACCGAATCTGTTAGTCGGATCTATGGATGTGGATGCAGATTATAAGAAAAAAGTGCATTTTGCTAGAATTGTTTGCTTATAACGGCCTTATACGCTCTGTATATATAAAGCTGATTCAGATGCTTCAATTTCTGAGGGCTGTAAGTTGTTTTACCTTGGAAAATCGTTGGTGGTTCTAAGTAGTAGAGCAGGCGACGGCACCGTTCGGGATCAAGATAAAGCAACGCGCAAATTTAAACTCCTGTCGTCGCAAGGTTGTACCTGACGTCCCAAAATTTAAACCGCTGTTTACACCAATCTGGGTTATTTGACATCGTGCTGAAATTCCGGGCGCGCGGGCGACGCCGCTTCGGAATCAAGATAAGCCGAAAATGTAAACGGCCCTATCTGCCATCTACACTTGCCGTTTTCCATCCGAAATTAATCACGCCCGCGCCAAGGAACCCAGCGCCCGAGCGCCTGGACGCTAATCGTGTGCAGCACGCGAATTCGTGCCCGGCTGCAACATGGCCATAAAAATTCGTCGAGAGCGTCGGGGGTGTAATAGGAGAGGGTGTCGTGCGACACGCGTGGAGCGCACGCCCGGGGGCAGGACTTCGCCCCCGGCATAGCAACCGCGTATTGACTTTTCACGCTTCCCGCCATGTTCGAACATGGCGTCTGGACGCATTACAACTCTATCAGCCATGAAAATGGAAACACATGCTAGGCAAATATTGTCCGACGCCGCCGCTCTGTGCGGAGGCGTCGCGCCTCTTCTTTGCGAGCCGCCGCTCAAGGCGGGCGGCGGTTGCAATTAGTTTTTACTGAAGTGTGCAGAGGGAGACATGTGTTCAGCAGTGGGTTAACTGAACATTACTACTTACTAGTAATCATTGTAAAAGCTGAATTACACGTCGAAAGTTTCAAGAACATCTTCAAACTTGAAACATCTGAAAAACTATCAAGTGCAATTAAAGCTAGTCCCACCCAAAAGCCAGTATTTGGAAGCTCCATCAATTTTTAATTTTTTAATAATGTTGTTACCATGATAACAACAATTGCAATTTACATAGTATCACTTATCTAACTCACGGCGCAGTCTAAAATAAATATCAATAATGGTGAAAATTGCCTTACGTTGATCGTTAAATAGCATCGCCTTGATGATTCAACAATCAAACATTGAATATTGAAATGACTGGGCTGTTTTACAACATTCTATCCTTTGCATTATACCTATGCAAAAGTTGTAGTAAGTACTAAAATGAACGAAAATTAATGGTGTGTCACAGTTGTAAAGGTCGGATCAAGTGCAACAAAGAATAGATAACACCGAGATATGCATCTCGCTATAATGCGGCGTAAGCCAGGAAACAGTTGAATGTTGCATGTCGGAAAAACTGGTAACAAGCTTGTTATGTCATATCTTATAAAAATTGTAACTAAGCTAATTCGTAAAAACTATATTCAGTATCAATATAGGAATGGATTGCTTTTAACGATACATTAACGGAACTATTTCTAATAAGGTTCAATTCGTCACAACAAATATGGCTATTGGAATTCGTCATAAGCACTGGAAAAGCTATTACAAGTTCTGAACGATACACAAATGCAACAATTGCTACAACCTGTAATATGATATAAAACAGTTATATTTAGTAATATTTTAATCATTTATTGTTTAGAACAATTCTTTAACCAGCTAATTGTAGAACAGAACAGAAAATTGTAAATGGTGAATTAGGTATAGGTTTTTCCTTAAAAGGTAAGGCATTAACGGAGAAACCACTGAACGTTAAACATTGGAAATACTGCTCATAAGTGTCTAATATTTAAAAATGTTCCACATTAAATCGATAACTATTATAGTACAGTTGCACCAAGCATAAAAATACAAACAATTTTTAACGATACATTAACGGAACCATTACTAGAAGCTGTACGTTATAGAACATTTGCCATTTTAAACAAATGTAATATCCAACGCAATTGTAGCTCTTGCCATCAATTGTAATCCTTGGAGGACCTATCGCAATAAATTGCTGATAATACGGTCATACGTTGGCCATTAAAAGAACAAGCATGAATCTAGAAACGCTCAAATAAATTTCCAGTTTTTCAAAATATGTCATAAAATTTAAGTATCGAAATATAAATGATTTTGCTTTTAACGATAAATTAACGCAAACATTGCTATATAGAATCTGCATAACTTTTGCAATCAATAGCAATCTTTGGACAGCTATCGCAAGGATTTATTGATTATGCGATCACACGTTCGCCGTCAATAGGCAAGGAATTAACGGAGAAACACTTGAACGTCTGTTGTTGAAAGAAATTACTAACACGGTTATAATATTTCAAAATAGGTGTCATCAAATCGATAGCAATTGCAGTGCAGTTGTGCATTTTACAAATTGCATCCAGTATGGAAAAAAAGGAATTTATTTTTAACGGTACATTAACGGAACTAGTGCTAGGATCTGTATGCTGTAGAACAGTTAAGAAATTTGTCGGAGCAATTTAAGCATTTATAATTTAAAACAAAGTTGTGTAAATATTACAATCCATTGTAATCCCTGTAGCAGGAATGGCAGGAAATTATTGATCACGAAATCATACCTTTTACCGTTAAAAGGTGGGGCATTAATGAAAAACGCTCAAAATTAAAAAAAAACTACAAAGAAGTTTATAATATTTCAAAATATGTCACATCAATTGATAACTATTGCAGTACAGTTTAAAATTTGCATGAAGTATAGAAATAAGAAGAAATTCCTTTATTAACGATCCACCAACAGAATCATTGCTAAAAACTGTATGTTATAGAAAGGTGAAGAAACATTTCGTAATATCTTTGACATTTTTTATTTACAACAAAATTGCATACTTATTACATCCTGGATCAGTTATCATAAGACATGATTATTGGGGCATTTGCCGTTAAAAGTTATGGCATTAACGCAGGTAAAACTGAACATTAAACTTTGGAAGAACTACTGACAAACGTATCATATTTCAAAATGTGGTATCTTAAAGTGATAACAGTACAATTCTAAAATGGCACCAAGCATAAAAATGCAAATAAATTTCTTATTAACGATGCATTAACAGAACCATTGCTACAAGCTGTATGTTATAGAACAGTTAGTATTTTACATATTTATAATCTATAACAAAATCATAGAACTATTGCAATAAATCGCAGTCCTTAGTCGAACTGTCGCAGGAAATTGTTTGCTATTGAAAAGTATGACATTAGCTGTAACTCAACTCAACGTTCAATGTTGGAAACAAAACTGGTAACAAATTTCTAATTTTTCAAAGCATGCCACATGAAATTTATAACTATTGCATTAAGTATAGAAATAAGAATTAATTTGTTTTGAACAACACATTTACTGAACCATTACTAGAAGCTGTGCATTTTTAACGTTTATTTTTTACCGTTAACAGGTGAGGTATTAACGGAGAAACCGTTGATGTTCAATATAAAGGAAAATTACTCAAATATTTAAAATATTTCAAACTATCTCACATCAAATAGAATAGATAATGATTGCCGTATGGTTTAAAAATTACGTATCATAATAAAAATTTATTTGTTTTTAACGATACACTAACCGAATCATTCTTAATGATTGTATATTTTAGAAGAGTTGACAACAGTTTCGCAAGGTGTTAAACGTTCATTGTTTACAACAAAACTGCAGAATTATTGCAATGCATCATAGGTGCTGTATCAAATATTTGAAATTGTTGATGCTGGAGTGATACGTTTGCCGTTAAAATGTTATGCACTAACGGAGAAGCAATTAAACGCTAAATATTGAAGAAAGCGACTAACAAGTTTTTATTTTTTTTAATATATCCCATTAAACATATAGCTATTGCATCAAATATGGAAATAAAGATGAATTTGTTTTTAACGATATATTAACGAAACCATTATTGCTAGAAACTGTATGGTATAAAACAATAAAGAAATATTGCGTGATGTTTTCAACGTTTATAGTTTTCAAAACAAAAACTGTGCAACTATCGTGATCCTTGAACCACCTATCTTAAGAAATTTTTGATAATACAGTCGTATGCTTACCGCTAAAAGGCAAGGCATTAACGGAGAAACACTTCATCTTTAAATATTGTAGAAAGGCTATTTAAACATTTATATTATTTCAAAGTATCTTACATCAATTGGATAACTATTGCAGTACAATTTAAAATTGCACTAACTATCATAATAAAAATGAACTTGTTTTTAACGATACATTAAAGGAACCAATCCTAAACGTTGTGCATTTTTGAAGATTTGGCAGAAATGCCTGAAAAGGTGTTGAAATGGTTATTGTTTACATCAAAACTGCTGAGCGACCTCAATTCATCATACGCCCTGGACCAGATATTATTTTAAATTGTTGCATTAACAGAGTAGCAATTCAATGTTCAATACTGGGAGAAAACTACTAACAAGTTTCTCAATTTTTCAAAATATATCACATCAAATGTATAGCTATTACATCAAGTATGGAAATAAGCTTTAGTTGGATGTATTAACGGAACCATTGCAAAAAACTGTATGGTATAGAACAATTAAGAAATATGGGTTAGATTTTTCCACATTTATCGCCTCCAACTATCGTAATCGATAGAACATTGATGATGCAGGCATATGTTTACCGTTAAAAGGTGAAGCATTAACTGAGAAACACTTCAACGTTAATATGGAAAAAAATTCTCAAACATTTAGAATACATTTATAATAATACTATTGCAGAAAACGTTTTTAATGGAATATCAACCGAATCATTTGTATTTTAGAGGATTTGACAAATATTTTACAAGATGTTAAACGCTCATTGTTTACAACAAAACTGCAGAATTATAGCAATTCATCATAAGCCCTGCATCAGATAATTGAACTTGTTGATGCTGGAGTGATACGTTTGCTGTTAAAATATGATGCAATGAAAAGCAATTAACGTTGAATATTAAAAAAAAACGACTAACAAGTTTCTATTTTTTTTTTAAATATATCACATTAAGTGTATAGCGCTAGTACAGTACATGTGGACATAAGAATGAATTTGTTTTTAACGATATATTAACGCAACATTTATGGTTTGCAACAAAACTGTACAACTATCTTAACGTAATCCTTCGACCACCTATCGCAAGAAATTATTGATGATGCAGTCATCTGTTTACCGTTAAAAGGTGAGGCATTAACGGAGAAACACTGCAACTTTCAGCATTAGGATAAAGCGATTGAAAGTTTATAATATTTCAAAATAAGTATTTCACATCAAATGGATAACTATTGCACCAAGTTTCATAATAACAGTGAATTTGTTTTTAACGATACGTTAAGTGAACCAATTCTAAAGGCTGTGTATTTTCGAAGAGTTGGCAAATATTTCACAAGATGTTAAACGTTTATTGTTTACAACAAAATTGCAATTCATCATAATTTCTGGACCCGATATTATTTGAAACTGTTGATGATGCAGTGATACGTTTGCCGTTAAAAGGTTATTCGTCAACGGAGAAGTAATTTCAATTCAGTATTGGAAAAAACTACTCATAAGTTGATAATATTTTCATAAAATTGATAACTATTACAGTAGGGTTTAAAAACAGCATAAAGTATAAAAATACGAAGAAAATTATTTTGAACAATACATTAACGGAATTTTAGAATAGTTAACAGATAATTCATAGTGTTTTAAACAATTGTTTAACAATAAAGCTGTACAGCTATTGCAAATCATCATTAGTCCTGGATCAGATATTATTTGAAATTGTTTATGAGCAAGTATACGTTGGCCGTTAAAAGAGAAGATACTAACGGAGAAGCAGTTGAACGTTCAATATTAGAAAAAAAACTATCCACAATTTTATATCTTACAATATGTTAGATGAAATTGATAACTATTGCAGTGCAGTGTAAAAATATCAAGGAATTTATTTTTAACGATACATTAACGTATACATTGGCAATTCATATTCAGTCTTGGGCAAGATACTATTACAAATTGTTGATGAAGCAGTGATACGTTTGCCGTTAAGTGGTGAGGCACGCATTAACGGAAAACAATTAAGCCTTCAATATTGCAACAGACCACGAATGCGCTTGTAGTAGATTAAAGTATATCGCACGTAGTAATTTATAACTCCTGTAGCACAGTTTATACATTACATCAAGTGTCGAAATATGAATGGATTCGTTTTTAACGATACATTGATACGAATATTTCTATTTAATCTAGTTTAGAATATTTTAAGCCTTTGTTTTACAACAAAACTGTAGAACTATTGCAATAATTCAGTTCTTGGCTACGAGTGTCCTGTTTGTTCTCTGTACATCTTTAATAAAAAAAAAATTATACAATTTCACTATTATATTTAATTCAGCCATTAGTGCGTTGTTGAGCCTATTGACGTCAAACTTTAATAACAATCGAGCACGCTCTGCATAAAAATAGAATTCTGTTGGAGCTAAAAACTTAAAAGATATTTTGTTTTGTAATTGGGTTGGTTTTTATTATTTTTATTAGTTTGTACACCAAAACGAAATATTTCAAAAAGGTTTTTGTCAATGTCAGCTTGCAAATGTAAACTACATTTGTTTCTGTTATAAAGACAAATTTCAGCAATATATTTAAATAAATAATTAATCTACATCCACATAAATCTAATCATTTCCTAGTTGTAACCAACATTATCTCCAAACCTTTTTAACTTAACAAATTAGTTTATGTTTGAATAAGATTTTAACACCTTAATGTTCTGTTTCAGGTGAGTTTCGAAAACAGTTCCTAACAGTGGGAAGTTGCGGTAAGAGCTTTATCATTGTTGACAGCTTTTTTATCTGCCGTGGCTGCAATAAAACTAATTAGAGCATATTATATTACGCATCTTGATGTTAGATCCAATCTTAACGAGCGGTTTGAAGGCTATCGAAAGAACAACAATAACCGTTGTAGGAGATCGCTATCGCCCACATGACGCAAATTAGTAATTATATGTTGTGAAGATACGCATATGCATTTTTACCGCGAGAAATCGCGTTAGCAATGTTGGTTTTTGGCATCCTTTTCTATTTTTTTATAAAATTTATTTAAGTCTATTCACAGACGTGAATACGAATTCAATTACTTTAGAAGTAAAAAGAGCGTCTAATATTTCAGTTTTTTTTGTAAACAAACATAGACACGCAGAGAAAAGGTTGAAAAATATCTAAAATTACCGTGCATTCAGTTTTTATGCAGATTCCGGACAGTTGTACCTCCGCGGCTGAAAAAGTGGAATCCCGCCGGCATCCGCCTATCGAATTACCTCAAACATATTCATTTTCCAAATAAAGGCGACTCTGACAATTCTCGAATTTATGGTCGTTGCGTAACCGCGCTAAAAGGCGGCGGTAATTCGCACGCGTTGATTTATCGGAAGTTTTCTGCCCTGAGCCGCGTCACGTCCCGCGCAAGGCGCATTAATAAACCGCAATAATGCTATCAAACATTAATAACTTCATAAAGGAGGCTGTTGTTCGTGCAGTTGCAGCCTGCGAAATTATAAATTGTCACCTGTGGTGGCCGGGCCCAGCTGCGCTTATTATTCTTATTATGCGCCGCTCAAAACATCCGAAATAAATTACCGGCCGCATAAATTATCGGGCAAAAAACGGCGATGATTTTATTGAAATTTATGTTAACTTCATTAAGTGGGTTTCGTAAACTCCCAAGGTCCATGAGAAGCGAGCCTGTTCTTCGCTCGTTCTTTTATCTCCTGGTCAATCATCTAACCATCTTGTTATCATTCTTTAGTTTATCGAAGATCTTACAATTTAGTTCCGACTCTTTAAACTGCACAGAATTAAAGAGATAAAGTTTCCATACAGTTCCTACAGCTGACTTGTTTTATTTCAGCTACTACCTGTAGCAAATCCAATGGTGCTCTTAATCCATTATCTAGTTCTTCAATATTCTCATCAAGCATCCAACTATCTTATACAATTTCGTGCAACTTATATTCATGTAATAGGTACTTAACCATCCTGGGCAGTGAAAGTTTTTCTACGATTCTTCTACTATTTACCTTCATCAATATCGTTTCAAGCCTGAATCTCATCAAAGCTATTGCACTTGTGATCAGATCATCCATCATTTAGTTTTATTGAATTTTCTAATTCAGGTCTACTACTACCATGTGGAGGTTTCAAGGTAAGATTCAAATTCTACGTCTAAAATACATCCAACGGGCCCTTCTTCGTTAAAAACTAAAAATAGCAATCTCTTGGGCTTCTCATTACTAAGGGATTTCTTGCCTGGCATTCAATAGTATTAAATTACTTTTACAAGAATCTTTACATTCTGTTTCTTACGTTCTGATTGTAAAACATCATACTGTTCTCGCAACGTCATATATTTTAATTTACTTCTCTTCTTTCCGAGACTGTGGAAGGTCTTCACAATCATTTCAAATATTTCTGTAACGTGGAGGTTTCTTAGAGCTTGTGGCATATGCAGTGGTATTTCATGTCGTTAAAGAAATCAATGAAAATTAAGTAACTAATTAATTGAAAACTTTCAGTGTTTGTCTTGAATTATTGGTCCCACATTGGGTATAATACTGATCTTTCAATTAGCTACTTTTATCATTTTCTTTGAATATTTGGAACCTGCTTTCTTCTTCATCTCCGAATATCTTTCATCTTATTAATTTTATGCAAAAATTACTATCTGTGTGCGCCTTTAAATCCTACAAAGAGGCGAGAAACCGTTTGGGTGGTTTCAAGGAAATCAATAAATGCTTCATTCTCTTTCAGATGTTTTATGTTGCATTTATATGGATAGAAGGTATCATTTCCTCATTTTCAGATATCTCTAAAACATGTGAAAATAACTGTTGATGATTCATCTTCAATCCATGGTTTATCACTGTTCATATCAGTTCTACTTGGTGAGTTTCGTAGCCTCCAGTCTTTTACGTTTTCAGGAAAGACAGTAAATCCTCAGTTGTCTTTCAGATATTTTCTGTATCTAGACGGTACTATTTCCACATTTGATGATATGCGTGAAAGAAAAAAAAATTGCTGCTTTAGTTCATGATTTGCCATGTGCATATTAGTTCCATTTGTTCAGTTTAGCCTCTTATGTTTTTTTTTCAAGAAAAGCAGCAAATTCTACATCGTTTTTCAAACATTTTCTTTTTGTTTCTGTGGATGCAATGTGAAATTTTAATTTTTCCTAAACAACTGTTGATGACCCATCTTCAATCCATGGTTTATTACCATGCATGTCAGTGCTATTGATTGAGTTTAGCATTCGTTAGCTGCATGTGTTTGTTCTAAAGGAAGCAGTAAATCTTTCGCCACTTTTCATATATTTTCTGTTTTGCTTTTGTGGATGGAAGGTGCAATGCATCTCCAATCCATCGTTTGGGGTTTAGTATCTTGCAGCTGCTTGTGTTGGTTCCAAGAAAAGCAGTAAATCTTTCGTCGCTTTCCAGAAGTTTTCTGTGTTGTTTCTATGGATGGAAGGTACAATTTCAACATTGACTAAATAATTACTGATGAAGCATCTTCACTCCATTGCTTATCACTTCTATTGGTTGAGTTTAGTTTCCTCAAGCTTCCTTTGTTTTTTAGTGGAACGCAGTCAATTCTTCGTCGTCATTAAGATGTTTTCTGATGTGTTGTTAACTGACGGAAGGTGCAATTTCTACATTTGAAGATATTTGTGAAAGATGTAAAAATAATTGCTAATGATGCATTTTCAATCCATGGCTAGTTACTGTACACATTAGTTCTATTTGTTGAGTTTAGTTTCCTTTCACCTCTTATGTGTTCTTGCAGGAAAACAGTAAATCCATCGTTGTCTTTCAGATGTTTTCTGTTGTATTTGTATGGATAGAGGGTACAATTTCCACATTTAAAGATCTCTGTGAAAAATATAACAACAATTGCTGATGATGCATCTATAATCCATGGTTTGTCACCGTACATATTAATTCTCTTTGTTGAATTTAGTATCCTCTCATCTCTTATGTTTGTTTGAAGGAAGACAGTAAATCCTTAGGTGTTTTTCAGATGTTTTCTGTTGTATTTTTATGGATGGAAGGTAGAATTTCCACATTTAAAGGTATCTGTGAAAGATATAAAAATAATTGCCGATGTTGAATCTTTAATCCTAGGTTGGTAACTGCACATATAGGTTGCATTTGTTGATTTAAGTATCATCTAGCGGTTCATCTTTGTTTTGAGAGCAGCAGTAAATTCTTCGTCGTCGTTGATCTTTTTTGTTTTGTTTATGTAGAAAGAAGGTATAATTTCTAACGTGGATAAATACTTTCCCATGATGCCATGGTCTATCACCACGTATATCAGTTATATTTGTTCCATTTAGTATCTTCTACTGCATGTGTTAGTTCGAAGGAAATTAGTCAATGTATAGTTGTTTTTAAAATGTTTTCTGTTTTGTTTCTGTGGATGAAAGGTACAGTTTCAACCTTTACCAAATAATTTCTAATAATAGGCAGATTCAATCCATAGTTCATCGCCACACATATTAATTCCATTTGTTGAGTTTAGATCTTTTATCAGCTTATCTTTGTCGTAGGGTAAGCAGTAAATCTTTCGTCGTTTTTTAGATTTCTTATTTTTTTCTGTAGATGGAAGGAAGGTATAATTTCAACCTTTACTAAATAATTGTTAACGATGCATTTATAATTAATGGTTTATCACCGTGGATATCAGTTTTATTTGTTGAGCTTTGTATCTTCTAGGTGCTAGTGTTGGAAGAAATCAGTAAATCTTTATTTTATTTAGAAGTTTTCTGGTTTTCTTATGTGGGTGGAAGGTACAGGGTTATTCATTATAAATTACCCACCCATTATCACCGTTATTATTGCTTATTGAAAAAAAGTTTTAAATAAAAGTTGTGTGGTTATGACTGGATTTTGTTAAAATACTATAAAAAGTACAGTAGCTCGCAGATTTCACGGGATACATTTTTTTTAAAATGGGATACCCTGTATATTATAAAATTTTTGGAATGATCTTTTTTCCTTATTTCAAAAATACTTATACCATATGTTACCCCTACCTTATACTGATTTTGAGTTAATAAACGTCGAATATCCTAGTTAAACTAGTTACTGTAAATATGGAAAAGTTAACATTATTAAATATAACAAAGATTTATTTAGGAAATTTAAATATAAATAAATTATAACTCATAAAATATGTTCGATGTGTCCACCATTACTGTCAATGCGTAATTGATAACTGGTTTAACTAAGATATTCGACATTTAATAACTCAAAAACGGTCTAAGGTACATTTTGGTATATTTTTCAAATCAGGAAAAAAAGATCATTCCAAAAATGTTATAATATACAGGGTATCTCATTTAAAAAATAGTTTTTTGTATCCCTTGAAATCTGCACGCTACTGTACTTTTGATAGCATTTTAACAAAATTCAGTCATAACCACACAACTTTTATTTAAAACTTTTTTTTGTAGGTAGTAATAACCATGATAAAGGGTGGGTAATTTATAATGAATAACCCTGTACAATTTCAAACTTCACTAAATAAGTACCGATGATGTAGATGATCAGTTCATGGCTTCTCACTATACATATCAGTTATATTTGTTGAATTTAGTATCGTCTATCTGCTTCTGTTTGTTTTAAAGAAAGCGGTGAACCTTTCGACGATTTTCAGATGTTTTCTGTTTTGTTTGTGTGGATGGAAGGTACAATTACAACTTTCACTAAATAATTGTTGATAATGAATCTTTAATCTATGGTTTATCATCATGAATATCACTTCTATTTGTTGACTTCAGTATTTTCTAGCTGCTTATGATTGTTTTTAAGGGAAGCAGTAAATATTTCGTTGTTTTCAGATGTTTTCTGCTTTGTTTCTGTGGATGGAAGGTTCAATTTCAACCTTCACTAAATAATTCCTGATGATGCATCTTTAATCTATGGTTTATCTTAATGAATATCACTTCTATTTATTGAGTTTAATATCACCTAGCTGCATATGATTGTTTTTAAGGGAAGCAGTAAATGTTTAGTTATTTTCAGATGTTTACTGTTCTGTTTGTGTGGATGGAAGGTACAATTTCAACTTTCACTAATTAATTGCAGATGATGCATCTTTAATCTATGGTTTATCATCATGAATATCACTTCTATTTGTTGACCTCAGTATCTTCTAGCTACTTATGATTTTTTTTAAGGGAAGCAGTAAATGTTTCGTTGTTTTCAGATGTTTTCCGCTTTTTTTTCTGTGGATGGAAGGTACAATTGCAACCTTCACTAATTAATTGCTGATGATGCATCTTTAATCTATGGTTCATCATCATGAATATCACTTCTATTTGTAGACTTCAGTATCTTCTAGCTGCTTATGATTGTTTTTAAGGGAAGCAGTAAATGTTTCGTTGTTTTCAGATGTTTTCTGCATCTTCAATTCATCGTTTATCACCATGAATATCACTTCTATTTATTGAGTTTAATATACCGCTGCCTATGATTGTTTTTGGGGGAAGCAGTAAATGATTAGTTATTTTCAGACGTTGTCTGTTCTCTTTGTGTGTATCGAAGGTACACTTTCAACCTTCACTAATTAATTGCTCATTATGCATATTTAATCTATGGTTTATCATCATGAATATAACTACTATTTGTTGACTTCAGTATCTTCTAGCTACTTATGATTGTTTTTAAGGGAAGCAGTAAATGTTTCGTTGTTTTCAGATGTTTTCCGTTTTTTTTCTGTGGATGGAAGGTACAATTTCAACCTTCACTAATTAATTGCTGATGATGCATCTTTAATCTATGGTTTATCATCATGAATATCACTTCTATTTGTAGACTTCAGTATCTTCTAGCTGCTTATGATTCTTTTTAAGGGAAGCAGTAAATGTTTCGTTGTTTTCGGATGTTTTCTGCATGTTCAATTCATCGTTTATCACCATTTATTGAGTTTAATATCCCGCTGCCTATGATTGTTTTTAGGGGAAGCAGTAAATGTTTCGTTGTTTTCAGATGTATTCTGCTTTTTTCTGTGGATTGAAAGTACCAGTTCAGCCTTTACTAAATAAATACTGTTGATGCATCTTCAACCCATGATTTATCACCATGAATATCACTTATATTTATTGAATTCAGTATCCCCTAGCTGCTTATGAATGTTTTTGGGGAAGCAGTACATTTTTCGTGGTTTTTTAGATGTTTTCTGTTTTGTTTCTGTGGATGGAAAGTATAATTTCAACCTTTAAGAAATACTTGCTGATATGCCTCTTCAATCTATGGGTTATCACTATGCATATATTAGTTCTATTTGTAAAGTTTAGTATACTCTGGGGTGATTGTGTTTGATCTAACGAAAGCAGTAAAGTTTTCATCGTTGGTCAGATATTTTCTGTTTTGTTTCTCTGAATGGTAAATGTTAAATTTTTAACAAATAATTGCCGATGTGTATAACCGTTCATATCAGTTTTATTGGTTGAGTTTAGTTTCCCCAAGCCTGTTATGTTTGCTTGAAGGAACGCACTAAATCCTTTGTCGCCTTTCAGATGTTTTCTGCTGTGTCTGTAATGATGGAAGGTACAATGTTTACACTTGAAGATAGCTGTCAAAGATGTAAAAACAAAATAGAAGGTATAATTTCAACTGTTACTAAAATCTTGCTAATAATGCATCTTCAATCCATGGTTTATCACCATGCATATTCATTCTGTATGTGGAGTTTAGTATCCTCTAGCTGTGTATGTTTATTTTAAGGAAATTAGTAAACCTTTTGTCGTTTTTTGTTGTTTTCTGTTTTGTTTCTGTGGATGGAAGGTGGGGACAATTTCAACTTTTATTAAATAATTGCTGATGCTATGTATGTGCAATTCATGGTTTATCATTCTGCATATCAGTTCTATTTGTTGAATTTGGTATTACCTATATAGCTGCTTGTATTTGTGTTAAGGAAAGTTGTCCTTTTTCAGATGTTTTCTATTTCGTTTCTGTGGATGGAAGGTACAATTTCAGCCGTTCCTAAAGAATCGCTGATGATTTGTCTTCAATTCATGATTTATGGCCGTGCATACCAGTTCTATTTGGTCAATTTAAATATTCTCTAGCGTCTTATGTTTATTTTAAGGCATGCAGTAAATGCTTTGCTGTTTTTCTAATGTTTCTGTGGATGGGAAGTTCAAAATTTACTATTTTCCCGTCGTTGTCATGGTTGATACGATCTAAATAAAAGCTCTTATTGTGTGTCTGTATGGTTCTTTAACTAAAATGATCTTGTATACGTTGTCAAACGGTTGTTATCGAAACAGATACCCGTCTCCTCTGTTCTAATTTCTGTTTTCCTACTATTACATCCGAAACCCATAATTTACATTAACTGCCAGGCATAGCTATGGTTTCATTAAACCCATAAAACCAAGTGCGTAGGTTTCTTCAGTATACACTTCCGAGTCCAATATCCTACCGCCTGACTTTTTTCGTCTAACAGTTTTCGATTAATTAAATACGACCAGCCTGACCCAATAACTTCGAGCAAAAAGGTGGTTGCGAAATGCGGGCGAACGGCGAAGATTAGGGGCACAATGCTTGTAATTGCCATGAATGGCATATACATTGGGTACCGGCGGTTACGAGGCATTTAGGCCCGACTTTTTGCCGAGGTGTTTGACTTTGATTATTAATAATATTGACTTTGATCGATCGATCGATTGGCTTACCACGTTTACATCTCAGTGGCGGGCTCGCGGGCGCAAACGCAAAGGCGGTGTAATTACATTTTGGTCCATTGCTGGTCGTGCACGTCGAAAACGGATCTGCTATGCTCAAAAATCCGCCGGTCGTCGTTCTGCAACAAGTTGTTTGTGCATGTAATTGTTCAAGAGCCGTCCGACGTCTGATTGGGACGAAGCGGTGACGCAAACCGACGGTTAGCGATGCGAATAATGCATGACAAAATGCCGTGTGTTATGCAATTTGTTTCGATCATTTCGCTCGGATCCCTCTTTCTCAATGCGGTTTTGCGGAAGATTAAGCCGCGGCCGCTGTGGTAAAATATCATGGTCTTGTTACACAACGCCGAGACTTCAGTCTCTGCTCTATCAAAACTTGTTTTAATATAACATTAATTCGGTCTCCAATCAAGACGTGTAATGGGAAAGCTAGCCTGAATTTTTACTACCTGGTGCTTCACATTAGGTCCCACATCATATGATCACACACAATGCCTTAACGAAAAAAATATGATCACAAACAACCTCAAAACGAATCTGCTACCTCACTCATTAACCAAAACATCAGCAGTGTTGTTTTTAAGTATCCTGTTCTACATCAGATACATAAGTTCTTAGTTTTTAATCCAGCAATGTGTTAAGGGGTCTTTAAACTTGCACTGTTTGCTAAGTCTATAGTTCTTAAGAATGAAAATGTCCTCGTATAGTTGCACAAATCGCTATCTCTAAAACATCCTTTATCTAATAGACGTGTCTGTCTGGGACGCTGTTTCAGCAGCCAAACCGTAAGAAATAGAGAAAAAAGTTATTAAAGTTATATGTTTGGAATGGTCATGTCAGGTCAGGAACCGAATTTCAGTCTCTAACACTAATTATTATCTTAATTATCCTAATCCTAACTTTTTAGGTTAGATTCTAGACAAATTTTATCAAGGCGAATGCGACTGGTAGTTTGCTACCAACAATGACGTCATATACGTACGTGCGGTGAATACGCGTTCTATTTACAAAACGGTCTTTTTTGTTTTTTTTTTAATGAGACATTTGTCTCACTGGGTTGCTAGTTCTTATATTAACAGACTTCAAAGGATGAAATGTTTCATGCTATCGAATGTATCTTGATTATCTTTTTCAAGATCACATACCATGATATTGTTACAGTTAAAGCTTCCTCTTAATGATTCCTCTTACTGTCATAAATATTAAAACACATATAGAGTCAACCACATGTTTCACAATTAATTTCAATGTGATAATTTCTTCAGTGCTTTTATAATTACTTAGTTATGATTATTACCATGACATTTTCTCTGAAATATGTTAAAGAATTCCCATTGATGCGCTATGTAGCAACATCTTAACATCTACCCTTCTGTTATATCAGATTTAAATTAAATTCTGTTTGAAGTCTTAATATTACTGTTGATTCAGGGATTTCTTAATTACATTAGATTACATAAGACCATTAAAATGGAGTATTCTCGAAAATATTTTACTAGAATTACTATAAATGCGCTTTGTAGTAAAATCTCAGAGTCTGCTATCCTGATATTATAAGTCTCAAAGTTCAATTAAGTTTCAAGTGTCAAGTCTCAATGTAATTATTGCTTAAGGGGTATTAGACCTCCTTAGAGACATTACGATCTCATTTCCTGGGAAATATTTTACCGAAATTACCATAAATGAGATTTGCAGCAAAATCTGAAAAGCTAGTATCTTGTTGCCATAAGCTTCAAAGCTGAGTTCCATTTGAAGCCTCAATGTAATAATTGGTTTAGAAATTTTACTTATTTACCTCAGTGGTAAGCATTCTGGCTACTGATCTAAGGGTCGAAAGTTCGATCCCCGATTCCGGTGGTTTTTAAAAAATTTAAAAATGCTGATAAAAGCTTCTACAGAATGCCATCATTCGGAAGTGATGTAAAACCGTGGGTCCCATGTTACTACGATGTGTAGCATGTAAAAGATCCCTTTCTAGGGTTGGAACTTCTTAGTCTCGGCAAAAATCTAAGTAGAACTAAGGTACGTGGTACTGTGCATGCCTAAACCTTGTCCACGGGGTTGGCAAAAAAGGACCAATGAAGGCCTACTTGCTAGACATGAGTCTCCCCACAAATACTACTATTACTACTAGCACCATGAGAATGGCATCTTCTTGAAAATATTTTACAAGAATTACTATAAATGCGCTTAGTAACATAATCTCAGCATATAGTTTCCTGCTATTATAAGCCTCAAAGTTGCATTATGTTTTCAGTCTCAATGTAATCATTACTTCAGAGATATTAGACTTATTTAGGATCATTACGATGCCATTTTCTCTGAAATATTTTACCGGAATTACCATAAGTGCGCTTGGTAGCAGAATCCCAGTGTTTAGTATTCTGCTATTATAAGCTTCCAGATGAACACCTGCTGAAAGTCTTAATGTGATCATTGCGTCAGGAATATTAGACTTACTAAGGATCATTACGATGCCATTTCTCTAACATATTTTACCGAAATGACCATAAGTGCGTTTGGTAGCAGGATCTCAGCGTTTAGTATTCTGCTATTATAAGCTTCAAGATGAAAACTTGTTGAAAGTCTTAATGTGATCATTGCGATGCCATTTTATCTGAAAAAATTTATCGAAATTACCGTAAATGCGCTTTCATAAGTTTCAAAGTGGAGCTTTGTTTAAAGTCTTAATCTACTCATTGCTACAGAGATATTAGACTTGCTTAGGATCATTACGATGTCATTTTCTCTAAAATATTTTACCGGAATTACCATAAGTGCACTTGGTAGCAAAATCTCGGCATTTGGTATCCTGCTATTATAAGCTTCAAAATAAAACTCTGATGAGAGTGTTAGTGTGATCATTGCGTCAGGAATATTAAACTTACTAAGGATCATTACGATGCCATTTTCTCTGAACTATTTTACCGGAATTACCATAAAAGCACTTTCATAAGCTTCAAGGTGGAACTCTGTTTAAATTCCCAATGTGCTGATTGCGTCAGAGATTTTACTTACTTGAAACTATTAGGATAGCATCTTCACGAAAATATTTTATCAGAATTACCATAAATGCTCGCAATAGCAGAATCTTTGCATTTAGTATGCTGCTAATATTCGCTTTAGAGTGAAATCCTGTGCCGAGTGTTAATGTAATCATTGCTTTACGGATTTTAGACTTAATTATGATCATTCCAATTACATCTTCTCAAAAGTATTCTATCCCAATTACCATAACTTCGCTTTGTAGCAAACTCTTAACATCTAGTAATCTGCTGTTATACGCTTAAAAGTTGAATTCCAATGTAATCTTTGTTTCAGAGATTTCATACTTACTTAGAACCATTTCTCTGAAATGTTTTAGCAGAATTAGCATAAATGTGCTTTGCATTAAAATCTCAAGATTTAGTCCTCTGCTGACATAAGCTTCAAACTTGAGTTCTGTTTCAAATCTCAATGTTGTCATTGCTTCAGTGATTTCGTAATTACATATGATCATTAGATTACATTATTTCTCAATTATTTTACCGGAATTACCATCAATCAGCTTTGTAGCAAAATTTTAGAATAATGTATCCCGCTGTTATAAGCTTTAAAGCTGAGTTCTGTTTCAAGTCTTAATGTGATCATTGCTTCAGGGTGTTCATAATTACTTGGGATCACTACGATGGCGTTTTTTGTGAAATATTTTACCGGAATTACCATAAGTGCGGTTCTTAGAAAAATCTCAGCATTTAGTATCCTGCTATTAAAGCTTCAAAATGAAACTCTGTTGAAAGTCTTAATGTCATCATTGCGCCAGGGATATTAGACTTACTAAGGATCGTTACGATGTTTCTCTAAAATATTTTACCGGAATTACCATAAATGCGCTTTCATAAGTTTCAAAGCGGAGATTTGTTTAAAGTGTCAATGTAATCATTGCTTCAGAGTTAGTAAACTTACTTAGGATCATTACGATGCCATTTCCCTCAAATATTTTACCGGAATTACCATAGGTGCACTTGATAGCATTTAGTATCCTGCTTTTATAAGCTTCAAACTAAAACTCTGTTAAAAGTCCTAATGTGATCATTGCGTCAGGAATATTAGACGTACTAAGGATCATTATAATGCCATTTTCTCTAAAATATCTTACCGGAATTACCATAAGGGCTCTTTCATAAGTTTCAAACTGGACCTTTGTATAAAGTCTCAATCTAAACATTGCTTTAGAGATTTTAGTTACTTAAAATCATTAGGATAGCTGTCATAAGCTTCAAACTTGAGTTCTGTTTCAAATATTAATATTGCTTAGGATCATTACGGTGACATGTGCTCTGACATATTTTACCGGAATTGCCGTAAATGCGCTCTGCAGCAAAATTTTAGCATCTAACATGTGAGCAAACGAAAATGAAATCAAGCTTGGCTTTGAAATATTTGTTTGTGATGGTGGCACTGTAAGTCTATGTCAAACTCGAGGTTAGCAGGTTAGGTTTTGCATCAGTTTTGACACAGACTGATGCAAAACCTAACCTACGTACATCGAATTTGACATAGGCTTACAGTGCCATCAACACAAACAAATATTTCAAAGCCAAGCTTGATTTCATTTTCGTTTGCTCACATGTTAGTATCCTGCTGTCATAAGCTTTAAAATTGATTTCAAGTCTGAATCATATCATTGATTCAGAGAATTTATACTGACGTAAGACCATTGGGATTGCATCATCTCAGAAATATTTGGCCAAAATTACCCTAAAAGCGCTTTTTAACAAATTATAACATTCACTATTCTAGTTCATAGGCTCCAATGTTGAGTTGTGCTTCAAGTGCCAATGTGGTCATTGGTTTACAGATTTTATACTTACCTAGGACCATTAGGAATGCATCTTCTCAACATATTTTTCCAGAAGTACCATAAAAATGCTTTATAGAAAATTGTAGCATCTAGTATCCTGCAGTCATAAGATTCAAAGTTGAGTTTTCTTTCAAGTTTCAATCGTTATCCCAATGATTATATGCTTACGCAGGCCCATTAGGATGGTATCTTCTCGGAAATATTTTACCAGATTTACCATAAATGCGCTTTGTAACAAAATCTTAAAATCTAGAATCTTGCTGGTATAAGCTTCAAAGGGGAGTTCTGTTTCAAGTCACAATCTGATCATTGCTTGACAGGTTTTATACTTAGAACCATTAGGATAGCAATTTTTTTTGCATTTTTACCGAATTACCATAAATACTCTTTGTAGCAAAATATCAGCATCTAGTATCCTGCTCTTATAAGCTTCAAAGTTGAGTTCTGTTTCAAGCCTCAATGTGGTCATTGCTTCAGTGATTTCATAATGATATAGGATCATTACGATGATTATTTCTGCAATATTTACCGGAATTATCATAAGTTAGTTTTGTAGCAGGATCTTAACATCTAGTAACCTGCGGTCATACGCTTCTCAGCTGAGCCTCTATGTGATCTTTGCTTCAAAGATTTCGTACTTACTTAGCACAATTAGGATGGCATTTTCTTTGAAATGTTATACCAGAATTACCATGAATTGTTTTGTACCAAAATCTCAGCATCTAGTAACCTTCATCAGCTTCAAATTTGAGTTATGTTTCAAGCATTGATATGATCATTACCTTAGAGATCTTATACTTATTTAGAACCATTACGACGAAGTCTTCTCGGAAATATTGTATCAGAATCTTAACATATGAAAACCTGCATTATTACAATGACAATTCCTATAAAATATTTTACCGACGTTACTATAAATGCGTTTGATAGAAAAAAATTAGTATCTTGCTGTCATAAGCTTCAAGGAAGAAGCGTTTTGTGTCCAAGTTTCTATGTGATCATTGCTTCAGAGACTTCATAATTATAGAGGATCGTTACGATTATACATTTTTTCTGAAATATTTTACCGAAATTACCATAAATGCGCTTCGTAGCAAAATCTCAGCATCTAGTATCCTGCTGTAAGAAGCATAATGTAATTTTGACGTATTTATTTAAAAATTGGTAGTTTTCGGGCCATCTGGTGATTTCATCCCAGCTACTCAATATTATTCAAACCTCTTAAGGATATTCTCATCATGATTTTGAAAAAAACTATCCATTGTAATTGTAGTTCTTAAATAGCCTTCATTACAACCTGTCACACTAGACTATGCCATTGCTAAGATTGTGTTTAATTATAAACACTGCTGGTTGTAATCTCATCAATACATTTCGTAGTCTCTAGCTTGAAGTTTTTCCAAATAGTAAACAATGCATCCCTGGGTATCAAGCGAGTGATCTTCTCCAGGCATTTGCTCGGATTAACGGAGCAAGATTGCCCCGTTCCGCGCAATCAAGTCCAAGAACAGAATTAAGCCTGATTGACGTCGCACAACCTGCGTTTCAAGTCCTGCTTAATTGGGGCTCTTGAGCAAGGCGTCTGCCCCCAGTCTCAAATTTGGGACATCCGGAAGAGGCATGGGGACCACTACGCTCAGCGCCCGATCGATTTATCACCGCTGTAGATCGATATCGCCGAAACCTAACCTCACATTGTGCCTAGCCAAATGCGTCATGTCGGAAATCCTGCGTTATTAATTTCGTTCGACGCCCTCTTGTGCAAATTTGATTTGCATAAGCGGGCTCTATCGAGTTTCAGATTGATTGCGTAATTAGCACCGTGTCGTGGCTGCTAAAATCAACAACTTTTCCAAAACTTATAGGTCCGGAGAGCGTTCAAAAATGTGTAAGAAAGGATAAAGGACTGCAAGCGTGGACTATCAGTATCGGTGTTGTCGAGTGTACGTGTGGAATGTGGTAGCCCGGGTAGGACACCGGTTGCTCCTCTCTTTGGGGAAACTGCTGGAGCTGTGCTTCTTTATGTACTGCCAACAGAGTAACACCATGCCTTACACTCGCCTATGCTTTATTTTGCATACTTTTGCCGGGTATTTGTCGAGCTTGCACTCCGAGCCTTCATACTTCGGCGGAACTGCAGATGCGTATCTGCCGGTTGCTTCTTAACCATTAGTCTTCTTATACGTTTGGATTTTTTTTGTGTTAGACTTAGGGAAATTAGAACAAATAGTAACAACTGGAATTTAGGACCAATTAGTGAACAACATAAACATAAGAACAGGTAACTTGATTTTTCATTATGTTTTGGTACAGGTATTGGCTAGTTAATTAGATAATTATATAAGAGAAATATTAATTGCAACAGTCTTAATTATTATTGGACGTTTGTGCTATTACTGATTTAACACAACGGGCATTGAATAATGTTTAATCATTTCCTTTAAAATACTGTAAAAAGCAGATCTCCTCTATAAGTCCTCAATAGTATGAAAGTCTCGCGATTGAGCAGCAGTGCCTTATTTAATCTAGAGCTTCAGAAACAACTCGAGCTGTATGGGGAGGTGCATTATCCCGCATAGTAATTACAGTAACAACTAGCATTAACAAAAAAACTTGATGTAGAAAATAGAAATAAAAAGGTAATCAACTTAGTAGCTGCCAGTTGTGTTTAGTGATTTATTTCGTATCTTAACTACTAAACGTCATTTTGATGTGTGCATAAATATAGTGGGCTGCGATAATTGAAACGAAAGTGGCAAAGGCCAGCTTTGGTGCGTTGACAATTTAATTACACTTCGATGTTAATGTTAAAACCAATTATTTCCCATTTACATGCGGCAATTCTATTTTCTGCCTAGAATTAGCCAAACTAAGCACATCAGGCGTCTTTTGTCAGCCGTCACCGCCCACTCGGCTCCCGTGCTACCCAACGTCTTGAGTCTGTTTTGTGCCAGTGCAAAAAAGGATGTTAGCTACATTTTTCTCATATTTAATCCCGGCTTTCAAGAAGGAGCCTCTAAACCTTTCAAAGCCACTTTAGCACAAAAGGCCAGGCGCCAGCGGCTCGATAATGGAGGCACTCATTTCGGCCTCTTGCGGGTTATTTATTAAAGTATTGTGTTTTGACGAGTGTTTGCACTCGGCCACAATGGGAAAAGCTGCTGCAGATTTGCATGCGCAAGGGCGCGCGCAGTTAATTTGCGCTCACGGCGGATAATTAGAAAATTTGCAGGAAAACGCAACCTTATTTCGCAGTTAGCAAGGTGCTTTACAAAATACTTGAACAATGGGGTAATAAAAAGCATAAATTATTACACTCTAAAAAATATACGGAACGAAGTGGGAGAATGTGCCAACTACAGACAATGGCTTGCGCAATGGCCACCGTTGCGATTTGCGAGAGCTTTATTAATAATGCAAATGCGGCAACTTAGTTATGAAAACGCGCAGATAACAGGACAATTACCGGCGGCGTTTAGAAAATTTAGATTTCTAAACTTGACCTTGTTCGCGCGTAGGCGCGCGTCCGTTAGGTTACGACAAAACAAACAAAATTAGAGCACGGTTAACATAATCCCCGGTTACCGACGGCTGAATTCTTAATCAGATTGCACCTTTTAAGGACGGTAGCGAATATGTGGTAATGATGCTTGCTTAGGTCCGATTGACTCGCGGAAACGCTAGTATGCAAATATGCGCAAAATTGAGAACCGTTAGCTCGAGTCGGTCTTCCAATTACCACTCATTTAACAATAGAGTGGCCCTCTAGTTTTGAGATACCGCAACTCCTTTATTTCAAGTTCAAGAACACTATGGATTAGCTCAGCTACCTGGCGTTATAACTACAGCTTCTTACACCTAATTTGAAGTCGAAAATCTTTTGTTACATGACCTTCTAGTTGAACGAATCAATAGAAGACAATGCCTTATATTAACGGCGCAACTTGTTAGTAAAACAACTAAGCTCATAACCAGAAGTCGGAGAGGGGTCGTGGGCAAAACAAATATAGTGAGTTTAGCTAATCAGTATAGACCCAAAGCTATAGCAGTACAGTGACATAGAACTGTCTGAGGTAGGAGAGATTCGTCGAAGAAATTGGCTGCCAGGAGAAGGACATAGGTAATGGTAATCAGAAAGGAATACTAAAAAATGTCGACAATACGTAGGCTCTCATTTAACAGACAGCACACATATTCAATTGGTCGTCGTCTAGTCTGTAATAATAAAAAGAGTAAGTCTTAAATGCAAATACAAAAGCCATAATAAAACAATAGCCAAACGTCGGAGGCGTAATTGAAAACCACTACAAAGTTATCTACCCATAAATACAGTAAACAAAAGTGAATACGTTAAAATAATATTTAAAGTAAGTATCTACGCCCACTAATAGTAAGTAACTTGTGGTAGGTTAAAGTTCGTAGCAATAAGTAATGAGCTGCCGTAATCATTTATAAATTTCACTGAGCGAGGAATGAGGCAGAATGCGGTAAATAAGGAACATAATCAGGAGCAGCTTTGATGAGTCGCCAGCTCTGCAGGTGATAAGCAGCCCACTTCCCGCAGCAGTATATACAAGAGTGCATCTGGAGCGTATTGCGATGCATACTGAACGGATCGAAGTGTGTACAAAACGGGAGCGTTATTTACAGCCTATCTATAGAGCTACAAAGAAAACCAAAATTTGGAAACCAAAAGCCAATGGCTTTTAGAAGCAGCTTACCCCTAAAGTGTATATCAGACTTGGGGAAAAATGAACAAGCAACGAGTGGGTCAAAATAATAAATTCAAACTAACAAACGACTAGTAAAAATGATTGCCTAAATGCAAGGCGCAGAAAAATGTGTATGATCGAGAAAATAATACAGTTATCCTACTGTCAAATATTTCTGGCATATCGTTAAAGACTCGAAGCATTTTTATTTCACACGAAGAATTAAAATCAATGTTTCTTAACATTCTAAGCAGTTTCATAGCCTTAAGTATTGACTACAAGCTGGTTTCTATCAACTAAGAAGGTATGTTCACAAATTTTCGTCGAAATCTAGAATCGTTTCGATAGATTTGACAATACTGAATAGCCAATGATGGTTTGATGTACACTTACATGATAATACCGTAAAGATACTATATGGAGGATGTGTATACATGTTCTGCCAAGACCCTGACGTCACAATTTCACATCCATAATGATCGTAGACCCACAGTGACGAGTTGAAGTTCGAGTTACAAAAATGCCATAGCAATTACAGCCCACAATGCTACAAAATCTTGTGAATAATTAGGGCATTTAGGCACAGCATCGAACCAGGTGCCGAAACGACCCGCCGAGTAATCGTGGCGAAGTGCAACAACCTTTGCAATAGCACTCGACGCTAGCTGAAGAAGCTGTTAATAAGTTCCGTTCGGAATATTAGGTGTACTTATTATTTCGGGCATTTAAAGCATGCAAGAGCGAGGCCGAGAGGAGCGATCGCGATGCCAAACAGGTCTAAGTATGACTTGCAACACGTGGGATCGTGTCCATTATGAGTTAACTCATTAGTTGTTTCGTTAACAAGTTAACAAGATGGCTGTGTTATCGCGATCGATCGGAGATGATATTGCTGGGTTCCACGCACCACAGGTAGATATAACACGGCCTGTTTGAATACTGCATTGTTCTTGTTTCTACGGATGGCTCCAAACAGAATTACAGCGGGACCTGTGTTCCACTCCTCGGGACTTTTCTCGTTATTATACTCCTACTAAACAACCTATTTGTTAGTCATCTGTGTTCGCTCGCGTGTTCAGGCGATACCAATCGACACAGGGACTGGTGCTTTGCATAAGAAAACAAAAAAAAATTTTTTTAAAAGATTTAGGTACGTCTTCAAAGAAATGGTATGCTACCTATTAAGCAAATCTGCTAAATCCTTGCAAACTATATTCGGCAAGACAACTGCATAGCCTCTTATTTAGCTTAGAATCATTAAAATATTCAGTTGGCTAACTGGAATCCGTAGTCGAAGCTGTCTATTCTTGTTGAATACCAAGGCGTATGCATAAGGTCCATTCAGCCTCTCATTATTAAACATCTTGGTTTGGTTGGTGGGAGGTTATTTACTAGACAACTAGCTTTATTTCAACTACTAGAGCTACATAGCAAAATACTGGTAAATACGCAACTGGTTGCTTAGCCACATGCTCCAAGGACTGGTCAAACAGTATCGAGAGTTTAAGCACTCGGGCGGTTGTGCGACCTATAATGGTGGTAAAACCGCATTCAGCCGTGCCTCGGAGAACGCGTTAAGCCGTTGGTCCCGGTTGTCATGTCGGTGACTGTCGTTAGGTTACCTCAAAGGCGCTCGCGCAACCTAATCTCGTTAAAATAAAATTTATTTTCATCTAAATTATTAAAAAAAGCTCTTGAAAAAGCTTTTTGCCTCGTTCAAATATTTTTTTTCTCCTTGAAATAACTTTTGATCTTTCATAACCGATCGGAAGTCTGTTTACATTACAGTAGAAAATACTTTCGGTCTTGTTAAAACTACTTTTGAAGTACAACTCGTCAAAGTGAACTGTCTCATGAAAACAAAATGAACAGGCGTTGAAGTTAATATTTAATAAACTTTTTATGTCCCATAAATCATGGCCTGGTATTATTAAAGTTAAAAATTAAAATCGTAACCGGAAACTTTGAGGTCTAATAACTCCGAAACGAAGCCCGATAGACAAAAGTTTTATTTCGCATTTTTTTAACCAGAACATTATGCTGTAAACACGCCTGTTCATTTTGTACAACCACTTATGAATCACCCTGTATTTTAACTAATCAAATACTAGTACTAATTTCGGTAGAAATTACTGTTAATTTTTAAACGACATTAAATCTCGGGAAAACGCTCAATTTCAGTAAAATGTCATTTAAACGAGTTATACTTCTTCAAAATGATTTATCTCCTGAAAAGAATTGTGACTGCTATTTGAACGACTTTAATTGTCGCTTATACTTATTTCAATTTTGTCAGTAAGTTCACATTTCGTTAATATGTTCGTAAATCTCGTTTAGATAACGTTAAGTCTTGCCAAAGCGAATTTTCTCATTAAACTGTTCATTACTCTCGTTTAACCGATCTATATTTATTCAAAATTGATTTATCTTGTGAAAACTATCTTGAATACTTTTTGAATGACTTTAAAAGTCGACTAAACTCAATTTAATTTCGTTAATAGAACTATGGTCGTAAATCTCCTTTAGACGGTGATAAGTCTTGTCTATTCGAGTTTTCTCGTTAAACTCCCCGTTACTTTGGTTTAAACGAGTTATACTTCGCAAAACCACTTATAAGAATAACTTTAAAACTTACTACAGTAGTTTCATATCTCAATTTTACCCATTATAATTTGGTTAAAAGGACATAATTTCGTTAGAATGACAATAGATCCTACAAGTTGCTTATATATCGTCGAAACTACGTATCTCCGCAAGTCAACGTAGTTTATATCTAATTAACTCCCCTTTGTATGTCCCATATACCTGTTTTACTTTTTTATTGTATTTAAATACCTCTGACGGTATCATTAAAATCACTTTTGATCTCGGTTAAATTAAATCATGTCTAAAACTCTTATCTCGTTAAATGACTTTCAATCTCGTATAAATGGGTCATACCTCCATAAAACGGCTCATCTTGTGAAAACGATTATAAATGTAATTTGAACAACTGTAAATAGGGTCTACACTCCTTTTAACTTCGTTAGTATGAACTTAAAATATTGTTAATATATTCGTAAATCTCGTTTAGACCATGTTAAGTCATGTCGGAGCGAATTTTTAGTTAAACTTCCCTTTACTCTCGTTTAACGAGTTATACTTCGCCAAAACCACTAAAACATCGCTCAATTGGAGCAATTTCATACCTGGTTTTTAGCCATTTTAATTTCGTTAATTGAACATAATTTCGTTAAAATGATAATAGATCCGCTAGAAGTTCCTTATATTTTGTCGAAACGACATATCCTGTAATATGAATGTTTATATCTAATTTTCACTCCTTTAATCGCATATAAACATCCTGTATATCTCTTACGGTATCATTTAAATAACTTTTTATCTTCATCAGTTTTATTATTAACTCTTAACCAAATTAATTTTAGTATCGTTCAGAGCTCTCAGTGCGGTAATGAATATTACCGCACTCTTTGTATAAATAAATACATTGAACCAGAATTTATTCATGAAGTTAAAATATTGAACAATACACGTTTGCTTATGGCACTTAACGAAACTCGTTTGATTGCCCCAAAACTCGGCTCTGGCAATCAAACTCGTGTCGTTAAGATGCTCATAATTAAACTTGTACCTATCGTTAATATCTATAAATCTCGTTTAAATTACATTAAATCATGGAGAATCTCTTTATTTTGTAAAATAACTGTCAATTTCGTTTAAATGGTTTCCATCTCGTTTAAACGACTTATCTTGTACAAACAATTTTGAGAATTATTTGAACGACTTTAAATGTCGCTTATAATTCTCTTAATTTCGATAAAAAGAACTCAAAACTGTAAATCTTGTTTAGACAAGACATTAAGTCTTGTCGAAAAGCATTTTCTCGTTAAACTGCCAGTTACTCTCACTAATTCAGTTATATTTTCTCGAAACCACTTATTTCAAAAAGACAATTTTAAAATCTATGTGAACAGTACCATTTCAATTTGGCTACTCTCTTTGAAATTTCCTACTATTTATATCCCGCTTCTAATTTTAATAATGTTAAAAAAGACTTCTAACTTCCTTGAAATAACGTTTAAGGTAGTTTAAATCTAATTTAACCGCCTTTGTATGTCACTTACAGGTACTACTTTGCTTATTTGATTCTATTTAAACATCTCTTTCAGCATCATCAAACTAGTTTTAAAATCGTGTAAATGACAGTAAATCTTATCTCGCTAAGTCACATTGTGGTTTAAATTTTTAACGAGGCCTTCTATCTCTCTTAAATGAAGTTCAATAGTTTAAATGGTTTAAATCTCGCCAAGACCATTTATCTCCTGAAAACAATTATTAATATTATTTAAACGACTTTAAATGTCGTTTATACTCCTTCTAATATCGCTAAAAAGACTTTAAATTTCGTGAATGAGGTTGTGTCTCTTGTTTGGAAGACAGTAAGTTTTATATTAAACTGCCCATTACTCCCACTTAAACGAATGATACTTCGTGTAAAGAACTGTTTTCATAAGAACACCTTTGCAACCTATTTAAAGAATTTTAAATATCAGTTATTCCCGTTTTAATTTTGCTGAATAAGTAATATAATTGCGTAAAAATGGCTTAAATTGCTTTAAACGATTATATCTCATCGAAACTACTTGTCGTGCAAAAATGAATGGAAATCGTTAAATCTTATGGAAGCATTTGTTCGTTAAGGTAGTATTAAATCTTACTCAAACGCAATTAAAATAAATCTTGTCGAAGGGGTGAATTAATTTGTTTAACATTGTTATTTTGTTAAAACAGTTTTAAATCGTATTAAAGGACTTAATTCAAATCTCCTTTCGGGCGTTTTTACTGAACGCAAAATACTTTAATCTCATTCGAATTACACTTCGTCAAAACGATTAATCTCGTTAATTTAAAAAAAGCTTTAAATGTCGTTCTTAACCGTCTTAACAAAGATTTTAGTTTCGTTGAGATAATTTTTAACCCAGTTTACGAGACATTGTACCTAATCAAAGCAACGTATCTCGTTAAAACAATTGTTGATGTAGTTTAAACAACAATTATCTCGTTATGACGACTCTAAAACTCTACTACTCTTTTCACTTTTTCCGTTTTCGCGTGACACGTAATTGACGAGCAGCATTAGACGTCGCAATAACAAATTGACACAAGTGACGTCCAAGATTGGTTGTTACGTTTCAAAAAAATCTGATGTGTTTTACGTTATTGTGTATAACATTTGTTCTCTAGCGCCCATATCGAGAAAGATCTCTACAGATTGCAAGTTAAGATAACGGGATTACACGCGACAGGTAGAAAAGTGTTTACTGGTGAAGTTACATGAATTCCTTGTTATTTAATAATAATCCAAGGTAATTGCTTTTAAACCTTCAATTAGTTAGGGACCCGGGCTATATTTAACAAGGGGGCTCAGGGCTTATGCCCACATGCATGTAGAAGGCTCAAGTTTGCAGATGGTTTATAGTCTGTAGGAGGTTTACAGTCTGCAGAAAACCCCAAAATGGAAATTCGATCGTTTCGGGTTAAAACACAGAGGTGTCGAACCCTGCCCTCCCTTTTCCCAAGGTGCCTTTAATCCTGTCCCCTCGTGTTGTTTGAAAGCTGCGTGAATTTATAGGTTCAGGCAGCGCGGCCTTTGGGGCCGCTCCAATCGTTTTTATTAGCTCCCAAATGAAAAATGATAAATCATACGGGATGTTATGGTCAGGTAGCTCAAGAGTGTCAGTAACCCCCGAAATTTATGTGCGTTACGACTACCGTTCGCCAACACTTCGCTATCAATCCCGAATTCCCGTGGCCCGAGATTCTGGATTCCTGCTGGTCGTTTTGGCCGCTTAAGTTTCAAATCGGCGACGCTTTATCTTGTCATGTTCGGGGTGGCATCCGAGGTGCAGACGACACCGGTGGCACTTAATAGCGAGGAGGCCGTTCTGGTTTTTGTCCGGCCTGAATTATTCGTGTCCAGTTGTAACTCCAGAATGCGGGCTAGTTAACATACGGCTGTCAGGGAGCCACCAAACGCGCATATTTACTAACTCTCGGCATTCTGCAGCTCGCAAAAAGTCGCTGCCTCGGTAAACACGCTAAATCTTGTCCGGGCAATTATTTTCATTTTTATTGTGCTCGTGGACCCAATTAAGTCCTCCCTGCGCTCGGGCCCAAATTTTGCCTTTTGGTAACCAGTTCTGCCTCTCAAAATTCGCTGGGCGATCCCGACAGTCGACCCCAAAAAAGCAGCCTGTATTAGAAACAGTCGATCAGTTGTTTCAAACCATACAAAAAAATGCTGCCTTAACAAGAAATATTCAAAAATAAAAATAATAATACCCTGTTCCTAAATATATTATTGTGCAAAGGGTTTCCAACGGAAGTCTCCTGGCAAGTGGAGGTTTTGAAAATAAAAATTTTGAAAATGTCCCTGCCTAAAACAGTTAGTCTTAGCTATTAGTCTTAGCTATGAAATAAGTAAAAATTATGCTGCTTAGTGCTTCGGTTCCACGAGACTTGTTAAAATTTTCGAGACCGAGACCGAGACTTGAGCGGTATCGGTCTCGGTCTCGTCGAGAGTCTTGATTTTTTTTAACATTTTATTTAAAAAAAAGTTACTTATTCTAAGTTATACGGAAAAAGTCAGTTATGTGTACTATTTGCATACCGAGGGCAATACATTAAAAGTGCTGTACTGACTTGATTATAAATCGAATTGGGGGAAGTACCGACTAATGAATCACCTCATTCGCACACAATATGTTCTATTTTAAGATTTGCGATTAGTAGAACGTCATCTACCTCGGTATACGAAGCAAGGTCGAATGTTGTAACATCAAATTTTACTTTGCATATTAAAATTTGTTAAGACTCTCGTCGATACCGATACCGAGACCGAGACCTACAAAATTTTTCGAGACCGAGACTGAGACTTGGCATTTGAACCGAAATCGAGATCGAGACCACTATAGGTCTCGACTCGTCGAGACCGAGACTACCCCAGTCTCGCTCTCGTCTCGACGAGACGAAACACTAATGCTGCTGGTTTCAAATGTGTTGAGGTTAGAAAGAAGGTGCTTGACTGCTTCAAAGAGGTGGATACGATTCAGCTAATACCTTTCTTGAGTTAAACAAGGTTGAAATTATAAGGGTGCCAGAAGCAAGGTTGATCGCATTAACAGCTCCATATTTATTTGTTCCAGAATAGTGGCGCACACAAAATCAGTAGAACAACTTATCGGTCAAAGGATTTTACAACTACAATATTAATTAGAGGTAAAATACTTGGCAAGCCAAGAAAATGTAGTCAATCGTGTTTAAGTACAAATGCTTTAATATATTTACAAAAACTCAGCATCGTAATTAATAATAAATAGGTAGTTCCCCAATAGCTATTAGACACAATAAATTCCACAAATATGAAAATATACAATTAAGGCTGATATAAATTATTGACAAGAAACAACGGTTTAGAATTCTCTGAAGTGCAATGTTAAGCTTTAATAATTTAGATAGGTCAAATAAATACGTTAAGTCAAATTACGAATTATACAAGTGATTAATTTTATAGGATTCAAACGTTTTACTATTTTAGATTTCTAGGGCATTAAGTGCAGATGTGTATAACAAAGTTCGTATGATTCAAGCTACTGAACAAAATGAGATTTGAACCAAACGTATGCTGATAAAATATCCAACGTAATAACCTAAAAGAGATACAACTTTTTACTAATGTGAAAATTACTTCAAAAGACTTATGCGTGCAACAAGCAAAGTTAAATGAACAATTACTTAAAATATTTTACAACAGAATGGTTTAATTAACTATTAAATACATACACATAAACTGACTTTTGTAGATTGAACAGTAAAGTTAAAATAATAGTTTAGGTAGGTACTGCCTACTATGGGATGGTAGTAGGTAGCTATTTAGAATTAAAGAGGTAGAAAATTCAAATTGATTTTTTAGAACAATATATATTTTTGATTTTTTCGATTTCAACAAATAAAAAAAATTAACACTATATTTAAAAAAAAAGAAACAATTAACAGCTACTTTAGCTATAAGTATAGGCTATGCAAAAATAATAAAAAGTAAACTCTACACTATCTAAAAGAAGGAACAATAAACCGCTCTAGCTATACTAAAATTACAAGTTAAATATATACAGGGCTCCAGTAACGATGGGAGGGGGGGGGGCATATTTCTAAAACTATGAAAGTTACTTAAATATTGTATATAAAACTTGTAGCTACATATGTGGTGCACATTACTAAAATAGTTTTGATTATACAGGGTAGCTCAAAAAAGTGTTGCGGGTGAAACTTACTTTTTTAAATGTAATGTTATATATTTAGGTAACTTGAAAGTTTTGCATTGAAAGTTGTATGGGTCTGACGTCAACTATTTTGGAGATATTAACAATTTTTTGGAAAAAAATGATGAATTTCAGGCGGCTGTTGTAAGAGAAAACAGTTGAATGAATAAAAACGTTACCAAAAAATTATGTTTTTTTTCCTGGACTACCTTTCGAGTGGAAAATTGAGGTTCTGGGTATTACTGATATACATGGTGCTGGACATTAGCAGGTTTAATAATTTTGGATTTTTTTCAAACTGAACATGCTGCATATTTTTGAAATTTTGAAAAGTCCTTTTAATAAGCTCTCTTTTTATACCTCTAAAATCAACTGTTTTTCAGATATGCATGTTTGACCATAAAAAAAGAATTTAAGCTGCTTAAGATGCTTTATTTCAAGAAAACCCGACAAAAACCCCTTGTTTTATAGGTGAATCGACAAGCCAAGTATATTTATCCAAATAACGAATATTAAAATGTTTTTAATTACCTTCTCCTGTAATTTTTTTTTCGAAGGAAATGCAATACGTACGTTTTTCGGGGAATATAGGGGTCCTCCAATAATTATTTTTTCTTTAAATTAGAAAGACTTTCAAGAAGTCTATCAGTGCTGTTAAAATAAGCTCCGATGTTTCTATGGAATTTGTTGACAAATCATCTGCTTCCTCTGGATTTTGAATTTCTACCGTTGTATCCCGATTGACATGAAGGGCAGCGGTTTTTGGTTTTTGTATAAAGGCGTCTAATATTATTTTGTGTTTTAGAAGGTGGCACCATTCTAAAAAATTAAATAAAGCAAAGTACCTACATAAATTCGAAAAAACAATTTATTAAAACTAGTTAGAAAATGCCTTATATTGTGGAACGCTTAAGATCTCTGTATAAATGACCAAGTGGTTTTATAAATACCTACTTTATCACTGGTTGTGAAATATTTTACTTTTCACCACTATTTGCAAAAGGTGATACTTTATACCTATGTCAAAATTTGATAGAATGTTATAAAATAAGGAATGCTTTGCATACGAGTACTTACCTTTAAAATAGAAATGTAAAAAATACGCCGGTAACTACGCACCAGGTGCAGTTTATTTTTTGTTTAGTGGAGACTGGTAGACACTAGGCAGGTCACAGAACCGACAACGACGAGCGACAAAAATCCCTACCAACCCTGGGAAGGGGGGGGAGGGCAAATTTGAGCCTATTGGAATAAAGAAGAAGTAAAGAATGTTGAAACAGCATTCAGCAAAATCAAATTTAAATTTCGAGCGAATGCTATAAGGGTGCATTTTGTTTAGTAGTCAGCTTTTTATCTGATTACATTTTTTAACAGGTCCAAGAAGGTGTCAATTGACCCCATTGACACCCCCTTAGATCCGTCAGAGAAATACAATTGTGCACGGTTCATCAAATGGTGGCACCTACAGCTTTTCACCAGTTTGATGTTTTATATTTCACAAATCAGTTCCTGTGGAGATTAAGCATAACACTCTAATTCAAACTATGGTTTTACAATGTAGTTATCAGGCAATATAGCACGAACCAGATACGTACCTGACCTTATCAGCATAGCTAACACAGAATATGAACGTCTTGTCACCAACCACACAGCTTCAACTCGAAAATACACCCCACAAGTACTGGATATTAGACTCGCAATGACAATAGCATCGACGACTAAGTGTAATCCATGATCAAATGGAAGTCACTATTGATGCAGGTAAATATGAAAAGGAAGACAAATATGAGCCTAAAAAAGTAAACATTACCTAATTAATGACATACCAAGGCATGTCGTGCGGCTTGGTATAATTCGAAGATTGTGCTTTATTCATGGCCTAAAGCCCGATGAAATCGGTTAATAACACTCTAAACTGGCGAACCAAGCAAGTTCTTGCAATTGTTTTCATAATAACCAAACAAATGTTACTCAGAAACAGTCTAGTGCGGAGATTAGTGCCTTAGGCAAGCAAAATAAAAATTAATCGATTACATAAAAGAAATAAAACTTATAAAACCCAATAAGTAATGCTTCTAATATACATATTTAGAGGAAATTTCTAAAGATGCGCAGGGGTTCTTAGATTGCAATGTTGTGGTACCGCTGATCGTCTCAAAACTCAGATACATGACAGCTAAAGCCGTGTTTGTCCAACTTTTACCTGTATTTACAGGCACAGAAAAGCGAATGAGCCAAGTGCAGTTTATCAGATTTCGTTTTACAAGAAAATACGTTGCATGAGGTGATATCAAAAATATATGAGGAGATAAACCCTGTTTGAATAATTTTAAATGTTCTTTCAAGGTAATGATACTGGATTAATAACTGTGTTTATGTAATCGATTTAAATTACTATTAACGAGATCGCAAGCATTGAACCATTTAGAAATGGAGCTTCATTTCTATTCCCCGCAAACCTAACTGTTCGCGGTCCTTAGAAGAGTTTGTAGGCCACCTCAGCTGTGCACAGGTTTTCAACAGCGATCCTTTTATCGCGCAAGTTCCAAACCGTATATGTAAATCCGGCGGGGATTTGAATGGAAGATATGTGTCTCCTTAGCGTTTAGCGAGGGCTGGGCTATAAAGTAGCCGTGTAAGACAAGGCATAACAAGTGTCCAGGCTGATTGACACGTGAGTCGTTGATTGACGGGGAGATGGATGCGATCGATCCCAATCTGTGTAGATCACGTCGATAACGGCCCGGTTTTTGTGTAGCGGCCGATGATCTGCTGGCTCAGACGGACGCGTTCCTTTCGATCAAACGCTCTCAGTTTCTGGATTTTGCGGAAAGGGCGAAAGGATAGGCGATGGTACTTTCTACTCAAGGTTTTCAATCATAGAGCGAGAGTGTGCTGGTGGTTTTTTTGACTTCATGTGTGTTGTTATCTGTATTGTTTAAAAATCCCTTTATTTAGAAAGGTTATCTATCCATCGCAAATATTCTTGATTTTTCTGGAAGTTGCATAGGGACAACCTTTTGTTCAAAGCTAGATTTAGCCCTATCATCAAATATCTAGAGCCCTTAGATATCTCCGCGAGTAAATTTTATTTCACTAACATTAGGTAACTGTACGACAAACTGCTTTACAGACACATGGGTGCCCGATCAAAGCGGCTCTTCAGCTTTTCGACAGTTTATAGACTGTAGCGGGTACAGAGCGGCAAGAATTAGGTAGGAAGATAAGGATATTTTAAATTTTAATTAGAGGCCGGTTCAGTCTGACCTGACGCCTGCGATAATGGGCGCTTGTCGAGTTTCTGTTTACTGATGCTTGTAAATTTCGCACGTAGTGCCTGATAAAAGAAATTTGAACGTAGAAACGCGGAAAAAAGGATGACGAAAGCAATGCGTGTGAGAGATCTAGACGCTTCTTTGGTTTCCACTTTAACTTCTATCATCTTTTTGTTGATGTTCAATTGAGGAGCAAGACTAGGAAGCATATAATATGACTTTGTTTGCTTTTCTTCACGTGCTTTCGTTGACGTTACCGTCACTATTTTTATAGTTTTTATAAACACGTCCCTTGCGTTCATTAATACGCCTAATTAAGAGCAGAGACTGTTAGTCTGGCTACTCCAAGCATTTAAAAACTTCTCAGGCCCGCCATAAATCCCAAAATGTGCAAGATTGGCTTCCTATTCCTAAACAAGCATGGACACCATAAACCATAGCTAATGAGGCGCGCAATTAAAGCCCGGATGGAAAATGGCGGAAGCTGGCTAATTGCGGAGTGAAAATTCCTGACATTGCCGGGGAAAAGGCCTTGAGTCATGTAGGTGACTGGTGCAAGTTCAGGGCCCAGCAATTAATCGGCGTTTTGGCGTTTATCTGATCGGGCTGATTGGCAGCTAGGTACAGCAAACATGCGTTTCGCTAGATTTTCGGCGCTGCAGCTTTCTGTCCGCCGAACTCGGCGGCGGACATGCTGAATAAATTAGAGTTTTGAGTTCTTTCAACTCGCCGGGCGATGCAAATTGCGTTTTTTGCGTCGAATTATTCGAATGCGTGCTTACCAAATTAAATGCCGAATTGTCCGCATTTAAATGACCGTTCCTTTGAGTTTTGGCTTAATTTATTTGCATTTCAATGCGGGCAGCTACGGTTACAGGAGGTAGCATTGCGGTCGAAATGTGTGACAGAGTGGCGTTTTGACTTCTATATTTGCATAATTTCGACAGTGAACTGAATAATTAAAAAAATATATAATTACAGCAATGAGATAGAAAACAAAATAAAGCGACACGTAATGGTAAATAATAAAACTTTAGCATATTACTGTAAATATTACAAAATTACTAGTAGTTTTTTCCTAGCTAAATCCGATCTACATTCATAACAAAGTATCTTTGATCATATTCGCCACACAGTTTATATAAAATGTGGATATTTCTTACTGAATTTGTAGTTTCTTGACAGCTAGAAGTGCATTAATAATTACTGAAAAACATTCTCCACGCTTAATACTTTTTTGCAATGTAATTTAGATGCGATATTATGCATTTACAGATGAATTGATATACGAAAATATGATCATACCGACTGCGCCATTTTAAAAAATCGGTAGAAAGTAGGGATAAAAAACTTATAGTAGGAGAGCTGGTGACATTTTTTGGTGATCATTTAGTTAAGGCCTATTTTTTGAGAGAATGTTGCTGGAGGCATGTATAAGTGTCATCTGTAAGGATTCTCCTAGATAGCGGTATTGGAGGGAGGCAGAACACCCCCAATTTGCACTGTCAGTATATGTCAAATTCGAGGTGAGCCGGTTAGATTTTGTGTCAGTTTGTGTCAAAACTGACGGAAAACCTAACCTGCTAACCTCGAATTTGACATAAATTACACTAAAAAAGTCCATAAGGGGCGGCTGTGGAAAGTGAAACGTATGAATAATAGGTTGGTGGCATTGTAAGTCTATGTCAAATTCGAGGTTAGCAGGTTAGGTTTTCCGTCAGTTTTGACACAAACTGACACAAAACCTAACCGGATCACCTCGAATTTGACATATACTGACAGTGCAAATTGGGGGTGTTCTGCCTCCCTCCGATACCGCTATCTAGGAGAATCCTTCCAGATGACAGTTATACATGCCTCCAACAACATTCTCTCAAAAAATAGGCCTTAACTAAATGATCACCAAAAAATGTCACCAGCTCTTAGACTATTAGGGATTCAAACGTCTAATGGTTAAGAGATAAACGTTTACACAAGGAAATGGTTAAGTATGTTATAGAAAAAAATTGAAAATAAAATATTGTTTTATAACTTTTATTCTTATTTAAAAAATGGCCATATCTGTTTTTTAACATTTAATCGACTGTAATGTTTCGTAACCAGGCGTCCCACGATCGGAAATACCTGTTATGGAGGCACTGATGATATTGGGATAGCAAAATAGCTTTTTTTCTTATGTCTCTTGTCTTTGTGCCACCTGTTGAAACTATCAGCATCCGCAATATCTCGCAAAAAATAGAAATTTCTTAAAGCAGATTGTTTGCACGTTCACACGTTTTATTTCTAATAGTGGGTGTATTGATTTGCCAAACATGTTTTTAAAAATTCAAATGTCTTGATAATATTATTAAAAGCTTTCTTCATGTTTAATATTGTGTACAATTTAATTTCTCCACAATTTTATTTTTTCCGTAAACCGCAAAACACCAATTCCGTCATCTTCCACAGTATTTTTTGAGAGTTTTTACATTTTATATCTAGTTTTTTACAGTTGCGGGCTTCTACTAGCTTGAAATTATTTATAATATTTTTTAAAGACGGAATCGACACAAAATCGCGTTAATGATCCTACCAACTTCGCCATTTTAATAAAATATTTATTGTGAGTATGTTTGTTTGCAAAAATGACTTAATATAGTTCGCAATCCAATTCTTTTGTTACATTATTTGCAAACTTGAAAAGAGACAAGTAAAATACCTACAATTTTACCAGTTGCGTTATTTTACATGATATCCATTGACAATCGTGTTTAAATCTCAAATGAAGTTTTTGACTGTTACAAGCGTCTAGCAATTTGTTTTAATAGCTAAACATGTGAATAATCATGAAATAGCATTTATGATCTTACCAACTGCGCCTTTACCGAAAGCGTATATACAGGGTGGGCCATTTTAGTCGACGCAGCCGAATATCTCCGTTGGTAAGCTGAATAAAAAAAATTGTGCAGACAAAAGTTATTCAAGACAATGGGGGTCATTTGACTGTACTAATAAGTTTGACCTTGCCGTCAACTGTCAAGGTCATTTGAAGGTCAAAATCATTTTTTTACGGGAACCCCTATTTTTGACACCGGATTCGGAAAGAGCGGAAAATTTTATGTCCAAAATTATACTTTATAACTTGTTGGAGTGACCTTGAAAAGGTCAAATCAAGGTTAAATGTTGAAAATTCGTCCAGAAGCTGTTTTTTTTCGAATTTGGATGATTTTAAGGACAAAACAATATTTGAGTAGACTTAGGGGAATATAACCTTGACCATCTTGTTGTTTAGGTCAGCTGTGAAGGTAACACAACATAATAGTTTTTAATGCAAAAACTACAGTCCACAGCATTTGTTATAGACATACAAAGAGACATGGAAAGTTTGGGATCCTACCGACTACACTATTTTAATAAAAAATTTGTTAAAGAAGTATGTCTACAATTCATAATCATTTTAGATATTCTCCAACTATGCGTTTCGTTACAATTTAATTTTCTGCAATAATCTATATTAACATACATTTTAATATAATATCTATTACGACAATTTGGTTTTTAAAATCCAGTTTTTAGCAGCCGAGTTTCATTGATAATTGCTGAAACGATTTTTTATAATATAGTTGTTTACAGTGCTTAATTTCCAAATTTGATTTTGCGCTTATATTGTATTAACTCTTCCGAGTTTTAGTCTTTATACAAGTTTAATTCTTTATAATGTCACACGATTGTAAGGAAAATCTACGATCCTAACGACTGCTCCAGCTGAAGTCGATAGTTATTCTAAAAGGCGATTGTCTGCAGGTTTTATAGCTTTTTACCACTCGAATTTCCCACAGCACTGTTTAGGGCAGCCCGAGAGTCCCATAAATCCGAGTTCATCCCGAAGCAAGCAAAAGACGCGGCCAATCAGCCCATAAAATCTGTTTGCGCTGCGCACGGAGGCTCATGAATTAACCAAATATGTGGAAACGCAAAACTGGCCACAAATCATCGCCGGATCGAAGCTGTATTGGAGCAGCGGCTCGGGCCGATCGGCAAATTGATTACCGATTAAAGATTATGAATTGCAACACGCACAGCCGCTCATTAATAACCGTAATGACGATGATCCGCGCAATGGGCAGCTATCTCTGCATTAGAGTGACCGCACGTGGCGACATATGGTGCGGAAGTTGTTAAATTATAACTCCGGACAGGTGAAACGCAACCCCCGTTTAGGTCAGATCCCCTCACCTGTCTCAATCGTAAATCAAATTCCAAATAGGTAGGCGTTCCTTATTAAACGTCGCTAGTCCGTGCCAGCATCTTCGCCGAAGCAGCCGCGCCGGGCGCTCCTTGCCCATGGCCAGCCGCGATAGCCAGAGCCTATAATTACAAACCGCACTGTGGAAAGCGACTTTTTGTAATAAAATCGGCCGCGCTTGTACGCTCGTAAATAAATAAAGCAAAACGAGGCCTATATATTGCGGCTACGCTCCTATGGGAAAATGAACGATGAGAATTCAATTTAAACCGGGATTTATGCGCAGCGTGTTCTTCGGGAATGCGATTATGGGACTTAGTTTTAATTCAGCCGAGATTAACGGCCCGCGATGAAACTGCAATCATTTGCTGCGACGATTATTGCTCCGGTAAATTGGAACGGTTTGCACCTCCTTGAACCGAAGCGTGCATATGAGCAACGGCAAAAACGCCTAATTGTCGTGCTTAAACAAAGTAGCACTTGCGCCGAAGCGCACACGCTTAGGTAAAGTCCTTTAATTGACTGGGATTCATTAATCTTCGCAATAATTGCGTTTCCCAACCGGTATGAAATTTTCGCATATTTGAGGATTGCATCGCGCGCTGCTTGCGCTTAATTTAATTAACGCTAGCGCGATTTATAATGGAATAAATTGAACTGACACTAAGCTTGCCGTACTTAATATAATTACCCTTGCAATTAAGCACGTCGAAGAGACAACCGTTTGTAATACGCCCTTGTAAAAATTAAAATGTGATGAGGTGAGCACCAATTCTTACTAGAAGATTGTTTAAATTATTTTCCTTGCTCTAATTCTAGCAATTAGAAATAAGTAAATTAAACACTTCTAATGTGGTAGTAGCAGAACTACTAGATTATCATGGGAAGCTCTGAGAACAATTGTAAAAATGCATCTTCGTGTCGTTAGTAATGATGAATGTAGAAAATACGGCGGGATCTTGCATCAACCAATTTTCAAAATTTATTACATTGTTAATCTGAAAGCCAATTCAACTTCATCCAGAGTAAATTAAATTTGAACAAGACGTCTCGTACGCTTTAGTATTTAAATAATTATTTGACCTTTTTATCCTTTAGTTAGCTCAATGTATAAATGAAAAACTCTTTATCTCTAAGTTCGCGGCTTAGGAAAGATCTGCCTGGTTCCTCTTATAGTGTTGTCGACTTGAAACTGACTTAAAACGATGTACCTTAAAAGTCAATTTGATTACAGCAATATATCGACTTCAAAACAATTAAAAGCACAGAAAGACACCAATAAAAATAAAATCAAATAGGATGGACTTCTATAAAAGCTACGTGTGAGGTCGTAGCTAAATCCAGCCCTGTTCATATTCGCATGCACTCAAATCAGCACAATTCGCGTACGTAAACGCATTTATTAGGCGCGATTCTCACACCATGAAAGAAATTGTTTATGCATTTCTAAATTTAAAACGTTTTACCTGAAATCAGGCTGCTGCGTTTCCTTCAATTATGGAACGCGCCTATGAATATAGTACAATTGGTGCACTTACATATACACTATGTACATTTCGTTCACGAAACTCGTACACGTTTGTTCACCTGCATGTAATGATTGTTGACTGCAAGGACCTTTTAGGCCGCTTCAAAGTATTTCGCTTCAAGGCGACTTGCACACACGTGCAGCCCTCAGCTGAGGCTGCATACGAATGCGTTCTTCTTTGTCAAATCTGTAGAAACTTTCCTCATCCCGCGAGCAGGCTTGGACGTGCGATCTTGCTGCGCACGCAAATTCCACTCTACAATACACTTTTAGCACAGGTCCGGCTTTGCAAACATTTCGAGTATACTAATTGCAATAATAAAGCATAGGAAAATACAACCTCACTTATATCTTTAAATGTGAAAACAAACACTACAGGCGAGGTGTGGCGGAGGCCTGTTTCAATTCTTACTAATCGTTATAATCCGATCAGATACTGCCAAATTGGATTTAGTTTAATACACTTACAAAATTAGTTTTTGAAGAATTACATTTGCGATTATAAAACCACTTGGTGGGATTTGCTGCACGACATATCCTTTGGATTAATGGGACGCAACGTTTTAAGTCAAATTACATTTTAATTCGTTAGTTTGGTTTATTTATTTTTTAGCCTCACTTGAACTCTCTGGTTGTATTACTTTGTCGCTGTCTGTTTGCATGCCCAATTGTACCTGAGCGATCTTGTACCTCTACAGAAAGAAAAGGTAGCAGATACCAGTAGCATTGTATTAGCAATTCGGAGACCTTGCCAATTTGGATAATACCTTCGCAACGCGATTCAACGCTTGCTCTGCAAGTATCAGGCTAGGTCGCTCTTTTTAATCTGTAATCTGCATTGTGTTAAATCTTGATTCTGCCAGCTACAAGTCATAATAAAATTATATATTTAAGTTTTTAGAAAGTTTTATATATTTTGTCTATTACCTATGATTTAGTATCAACATTATAAGCCAAGTTACTTATAATAAAACTAAACCTTATTATCACCGTTTGAATTCTGTAAATTTATAACTTACTTATGAAAGTAAATCGAGAATTTAGTTTCACGAAACCAGTTAAAGCGGTATACGTACTGTAAACGGAATATTCTTTATAAAATTACTTTGTCAGTAAGCGCCTACACTTACGTAGATCAAAGATTCAAAGTTATAACTTAATTAATAAAGTAAACAACGAAGGCCTTGATGGCATTATGCCCTACTGAATAATATTTATACTGTCAAACAGTGCATATACTTTCCAAATTGTTTATTCGATTACAATTTGACTTATATATTTTAATCTATGAATTTTAATGTAATTTATATACAATTATAGGCCTTAGGTCTACATTAAATCTAGTTATTAAAACTTGTTACTTGAAACTATGGCATAAATATGCATGCATGCTATTACTTCTAAATTTTATTATGATTATTTGCTTGTTTTTATGAGTATTTAGCGTTAGTGGAAATTTTGGCTTCCATACAGTCCATCTGGAGTGTTCTTAACCATTTAGAAAAAAATTAATTTTTTATTGGACCTGATGCTGCTAGAAAATGTTTGACTTTAACTCACAACCAACCAACGAGCTAATATGGGTGTATCTCTTGGTGACATTGTAAAATCCTATTTATCAAGCTCATTTTACCAAAACGACCACCTGAAATTCGGGCCTTGCTTGGACCAACCAATAAAAACTTAAGCCTTTTTCTGGCGTAAATCGAGCTTATGATGCCCACTTAACGAAGGCTAACAAATCGGCTAATGATTCGAAATATCCCCATATGGATAAAAAGCGAATTTTTTGCGTTTGGCCCGGGGCGCGCCTCCAAAGACTAATGGTCGGCCGGTATTGTATATTAGATGTAGAAATAATAGTGACAGTGCTAAATCTTACGTCACCGGAGCTCTTTTGGCTTCGGCCAAGAGCTGGACCTTCGATCACTCTTTCTTCGGTGCTCCTGCAGGTGTCTTATTAATTATTTCGGGCCCAAACGCATATTACTGCAGGCACAAGAACTATTAGTCGTGATTTTTCCCATTAATTTATCGACTTACTGGGATATTCGGCGATCGGGAGCAGCTAATTAATTGTGCGTTGAAATCATAAAAAACCTGGTCTACATAAGCACCAGATTCGTTACATCAGCAAAATTTGATTAATGGTCGCGGGCTACTTGGATTTTTTACGTGCTACCTTAATTTTATTAATTAGTTCGTTACGTTTAGCTTTGGATTATGCAAGGTACTCCCTGTTCAAGTATTTGCACCACATTTGTACAATTTTCTGTTAAAGTATATAAAAATTAGGTACATTCGTAATGGGCGCGATGATTAATTGGGAACATGGCTGTACACGTGCACGGTTGTTTTGGAATTAATGAATCAGACAGGCTAATGCTTACAAGTGTAGAATGTATCCGAATGGTGTATAAACAGCTTTCAGTGTGTTCTGGTCTTTTAAGACGTATTGAGTTTTTGCAGTTATAAGCTCAAGAGAAAAGTTCGAGAACCTGACATCACGTTCCACAGAAGACGATTAAGCTATTATCAGTGATCATCATTTTCAAAAAGATAGCTCACTTAGTTGTTTTAGACGAAATATGCAAGCGTGTGCTGCTAGCAGAATTACCTCATTCATGTCTGAATCTCTTCTTGAGAATATTTAAAAAGCAACAATCCTGCTTCTATTCTTCTCTACTCATTGAAATAACTTTGCAGAATTGTGTGATGCAGCTTAGGATCGAGTTACCTCACTCGTGTCTCAATTTGGTCGCAAAAAATCTTAGAAGATAGAAAAGTAGCACACACTATTTTTGTTCTACCTATTCGTTGATAACTTGGAAGGCTTGTATGACGCTATTAGAAACCGACAAGTACCTCGTGCCACACCATAAGGCTGTGCTCGGGCCTCGATCTCGTCTCGAAAATTCTGGCAAAGTAGAAAAAGCAATACACCCTGTTTCTGTTCTACTCTCCGCGGTAAAATAACTTTGAAGAGTTGCGTAATGCCGCTTGAAATCCAGAATTATCTCATTCGTGTCTCGATCTCGCCTCAACAATTCTTAGAAAGCAGAAAAAGCCACATACCTTATTTATATTCTATTCTACGGGTTAAAACAACTTTGAAAAATAATGTCATGTCGTCTGTTATCGAAATGTACCCCATTTGTGTCACGATTTTGTCTCTAAAAATTTTAGAAAGCAAACAATGCACTATTTCAATGCTTCTCCACCCGTAGAAATAACTTTGAAGAGTTTTGTTTTAGTCACTCGTGTCTCGATTTCTTCTCGACAAATCTTAGGAAGCAGAAAAAGCAAGTTACCCAATTGCAATTGTATTCTACACTTGAAACCAACTTTGGAAAGTTGTATGATGCCACTTGAGATCGATAATTACCTATTACCTCATTTGGATCTCGATCTCTACTTGAAAGTTCTTAGAATGCAGAAAATGTAACACGCTCTATTTATACTCTACGCGTTCTTTTTCGAAGAGTTGCATAATGCGGCTGAAGATCGAAGATTATCTCATTGGTGTCTTGATAGTTTTTAGAAAGCAGAAAAAAGCGACCCTCCTATTTCTATTCTATGCCTCTTCAAATCGAGAATTATCTCACTCGCGTCTGGATCTCGTTTAGAGAATCTTTAGAAATGAATAAAGAAACACATTCTATTTCTATTCTACTCTACGCATTGAAATAACTTTAAGAGCTACGCGATGTCGCTTGAGATAGTGTCTCGATCTCGTCTCGAGAATTCTTAGAAGCAGAAAAAGCAACACACTGTGTTTCTAGTCGATTATATGCATTTGCGTGAGGCCACTTAATATTGAGAATTATCTCATTCTTCTTGATTTCGCCTTCAGAATTCTTAGAAATCAGACAAAGCACGCCCCTTATTTCTATTCTACTCTATATGCATTGAAACAACTTTGAACAGTTACGTGATGCCGCTTAAAATCGAGGATTATCTCATTTGGCGTTTCTAGAATTCTTTGAAAGCAACAAAAGCCACTCACATTACTTCTACTTGAGTCTACACGTTAAAATGACTCTGAAGAGTTGTGCGTTGCCAAATGAAATCGAGAGTTACTCCACTTTTGTCTTGACGTCTCCTGAATTCATAGAAAAAATAAATATCAATACACCATTTCTATTCTACTCCACGTGTTAAAATAACTTTTAAGAGTAATATGATGCAGCTGAAGATGTAGGATTATCTCAGTCGTGGGTCTATCTCGTCACAAGAATATTTAGAAAGCAAAAATGCAACACACTCTGGTTCTATTGTATTCTACGCGCTAAAATACATTTGAAAAGTTGCGTGGTGTCGCTACAGGTCGTCGAGGATTAATTTATTCATGTTTGAAGAGTTGCTTAATGCTGCTTAAGATCGACGATTATCTGATTCATGTCTCGAACTTGTCTCCAGAATTCTTAGAGAATAGACAAGGCGACACCCCCTATTTCGATCGACTCTACGCGTTAAAATAATTTTGAAGAATTGCATGATGCGTCTCGAGATCGGGAATTATCTTATTCGTGGGTCTATCTCGTCTCTAGAGCATTTAGAAAGCAAAACTGTCACACACTCTAGTTCTTTTCTATTCTGCGCCCTGAAATACTTTTTAAAAGTTGCGTGAGGTCGTCGAAGATTATGTCATTCGTGTTTGAAGAGTTGCTTGATGCTGTTTAATATCGAGCATTATCTCATTCATGCCTCGATTTCGTCTTCAGAATTCTTAGAGAACACACAAATTGACACCCCCTATTTCGATCGACTCTACTCATTAAAATAACTTTGAGGAATTGCAGGCTGCCTCTTGAGATCGAGAATTATGGCAGTCGCGGGTCTATCTCGTCTCGGGAATATTTAGAAAGCAAAAATTCAACACACTCTGGTTCTATTCTATTCTACGCGCTGAAATACCTTTGAAAAGTTGCGTGATGTCGCTACAGGTCGTCGAAGATTATGTCATTCGTGTTTGAAGAGTTCTTTGATGCTGTTTAATATCGAGCATTATCTCATTCATGCCTCGATTTCGTCTTCAGAATTATTAGAGAACACACAAATTGACACCCCCTATTTCGATCGACTCTGCGCATTAAAATAACTTTGAAGAATTGCATGCTGCCTTTTGAGATCGAGAATGATCTCAGTCGTGGGTCTGTCTCGCCTAGAGAATACTTAGAAAGCAAAAATGCAACACACTCTGGTTCTATTCTATTCTAGGCGCTGAAATACCTTTGAAAAGTTGTGCGATGTCGCTACAGGTCGTCGAGGATTATCATATTCGTGTTTGAAGAGCTGCTCGATGCTGTTTAAGATCGAAAATTATCTCATTCATGTCTCGATCTCGTCTCCAGAATTCTTAGAGAACAGACGAAGCGACATCCCCTATTTCAATCGACCCTACGCGTTAAAATAACTTGAAAAATTACATGTTGCTTCTTGAGATCTAGAATTATCTCAGTCGTGGATCTATCTCGCCTTGAGAATATTTAAACACACTCCGGTTCTATTCTTTCTACGCACCGAAATACTTTTGAAAAATTGCGTGATATCGCTACAAGTCGTCGAGGATTATCTCATCCGTGTTTGAAGAGCTGCTTGATGCTGCTTAAGATCGAGGATTATCTCATTCATGTTTCGATCCTCGAAGGTATCTCCACCTTGTCGAAGGCATTTTTTGCCGGGTGAGGAAGCTTGTGTGCTCTAAGGACTCTTAGCGCTATGCCGGCTGGAGTATTGTACTCCTGGTAGGGTCACCCTTGCCGGACAGGTTTAAGAAGAGGGGCCAGACGAAGAGAGGTACCCTGGTCCTCCAGGTTGGGGGTTGTGGCGATGGGCCTGCGACCCGTTACTCGTAAAACAAAACTAGTGCAAAAAATTCTACTTTACCGCCTCAGAACATGGACGGAAAATCATCAAGACGAAAATTGCGCGAAAAAAGGTCAATGAATGTTGGTACATGGAACGCACAGGGACTAAGAGGAAAATTAGAGGATATATTAAAAGAGATGGAAAAAACAAAAATGGACGTAGCAGCAATTACCGAAACCAAAAAGAAAGACCAGGGCATCGAAGAAATTGGTAGTTATGTACATATATACAGCGGTGTTCCTAAAGACCAACGAGCTAAAAGAGGAGTATCCTTGCTAATACATAAAAAATTAAAACATAGAATAACGAATTGGGAAACCGTAAACGAACGCATTGTGACAGTATACATAAATAATCTAGGTTATAGATTTGCAATAATAGGAGTGTATGCTCCAAATGACGATGCAGATGATATCACAAAAAATGAACATGATAATAATCTACAAGATACTATAAACAAAATTGGAAATAAACGAGAAATCATTATAGTAGGGGACTTAAATGCAAGGACAGGGAGGAGATCTAAAAACTCCATAGTAGGCAGTTTTGGAGAAGATACACTAAATGAAAATGGTCGAAGACTAATAAATCTATGTAGACAGTATAAGCTTCAAATAACTAATGGTTACTTCCAGCACAAAGATATCCACAAGTATACTTGGAGACAGGAAACACGAAATTTAAAATCTATAATTGATTACGTTATTGTTAAGCAGGAAACTAAATTAAAAGTTATTGATGTGAGAGCGTATAGAGGTAGTGAATGTGGTAGTGATCACTATCTGGTTAAAGCTAAACTCCTTTTACCCTACATTGTTACTAATACTTGCAGTAAATTGGAAAAAGCCCATCAAGACCTAGATAACTGTAATATTCCGCATTACAACATAGAGAGCCTTTCAGAATTTAGTACAAGACACCTGTACCAGAAGCGTTTAGAAACACGTTTGCAAGAGAAATATTTGACTGAATCAACAGACAAACTGTACAAACATATTACACAATCTATTCATGCTGCAGCCATGGAAGCTATTGGAAAAAAAGATAAAACAAGATCAAGACGAAATGACTGGTGGACTGACATCTTAGAAAAACAAAAACACATAAAACAACAAGCGTATCTCAAGTGGAAAACTACAAATTCCGAAGAGGATAAAACAATATATAAGAGGGAGCAGGCACAATTTAAGAAAGCCATAATTGATGAAAAGAATAAGAGTTGGGAAAAGAAGTGTCAAGAATTAAATGCTTATCTAGGTGGAACAAAAGCTAAAGCAGCTTGGAATTTTGTCAAAAATTTGAAATCAAGTCGTTCCATAAAAACGAACATTCCTATAATTAACACCTGCCAATGGAAACAACACTACCAAAGTCTATTAACAGAACAAAGACAAGAATATGTCATGCCGTCCCCTAAAAAGCACAAAGTCTATGGTGAAAAAATAAACATAAATTCTAATATAACTGAACAAGCAATCAAACAAATGAAAAATGGAAAAGCTAGTGGCCCTGGGGGAATACCTGCAGAGCTAATCAAATACGGACCTCAAAAATTAATAGACATGCTTACAACTTTGTTTAGTAAATATATAAATGGAGAGAAAGTTCCAGATGAATGGAGAGTTGCTTGGATTACCTCAATTCATAAAAAAGGCAGAAAAGATATATGCGACAATTACAGAGGCCTATCTGTTACAAGCACTATGAGCAGGTTATACGGTAGAATTCTAAAAATATTGCTAGATGAAGAATATGAGCCACACGAATTAGAAGAACAGAGTGGCTTTAGAGCTGGGCGGTCGTGCGTTGACAATATATTCTGAATAACCCAACTAGTAGAAAAAAGAATGTCTGTCGGAAGAGAAGTACATCTTCTATTTGTAGACCTCACAAAGGCCTATGATAGCGTACCCGTGTGCAAACTGTGGGAAGTTTTAGAACAAAGCCCTATAAACGTCACCATTATTAAAGCTATACAGCAATTATATTATAAGTTGACATCCCAAATAAAAAATGGAAACGAACTCTCGAAACCATTCCCGGTAACCAAAGGATTGCGCCAAGGATGTTGCTTATCACCAGCTCTTTTTAAAATTTATCTGAATACCGCATTGCATCAATGGCGAAGAAAATGTCATGGTATGGGAATGCCTATAACGGATGAAACAACTCTTTACACTCTCCATTTTGCGGATGACCAGGTAGTGATTGCCCAGGAAAAGGAAGATCTAGAATATATGTGCCGCAAACTAATAGAAGAATATAGCAAATGGGGACTAGAGGTAAACATGAGTAAAACTAAGTATTTATGTGTTGGAGGAATTCAGGGTGACCTGATTTTGGAAAATAACGAAACCATCCAGGGACGTGAGGAATATGTATACTTAGGAGTAATTATGAATAATAGTGGAAAATGCGAAAGGGAGGTTAATGAAAGGATAACGAAAGGAAGAAGAGTAATCGGAGCCATGAATTCTATACTTTGGCAAAGAAACATCTGCAAAGGAAGGAAAAAACACATATACAACGCTATCTTAGAAAGTATTACGACTTACGGGTGCGAAGTTTGGCAACTGAACAAGCGAGAAGAACAGCGACTCCTAGCAACAGAAATGGATTATTGGCGAAGGTCAGCAGGAGTATCTCGCTTAGAAAGAGTTACAAACAAAGCTATAAGGGAGACGATGCAAGTAGAAAAAACCATAGTAGACGAAATGCGTAGAAAACAACTTACATGGTATGGGCACGTCCAAAGAATGGGAGAAGAACGACTGCCTAAACAAATAATGCGCTGGATACCGTTCGAAAAAAGAAAACGTGGACGACCCAGAAACACATGGATGGGAGATATAAGAAGAGCAATGTCCGAAAGACAATTAAATGAAGGCGATTGGACGGACAGGAAAAGATGGAAAGTAGAAACCGGAAAGCGTAGACGAACGCTCTAACCCCGGATATATATATATATATATGTTTCGATCTCATCTCCAGAATTCTTAGAGAAGAGATAAAGTAACATTCCCTATTTCTACCGACTCTACGTGTTAAAATAACTTTGAAGAATTGCATGCTGCCTCTTGAGATCTAGAATTATCTCAGTCGTGGATCTATCTCGTCTTGAGAATATTTAGAAAGCAAAAATGCAGCACACTCCGGTTCTATTCTATTTTACGAGGATTATCTCATTCATGTTGGAAGAGCTGCTTGATGATGCTTAAGATCGAGGATTATCTCATTCATGTTTCGATTTCGTCTCCAGAATTTTTAGAGAACAGACGAAGCGAAACCCCCTATTTCGATCGACTCTACCGGTTAAAATAATTTTGAAGAATTGTATGATGCCTCTTTAGATCGAGAATTATCTCAGTCGTGGGTCTATATCGTCTCGAGAATATTTAGAAAGCAAAAATGCAACACACCCTGGTTCTATTCTACTCTACTCGTTGAAATACCTTTGAAGAGTTGCGTGATCTCGCTGCAGATCGAGGATTATTTCATTCATGTCTTGAGTTCATCTGGAGAATTCTCAGAAAGCAGTAAAGACAACAAACTTTATTTCCGACTTACGCGATTATCTGTAGCTACTGAATTCAAGAGTTCTAGTAAGCTATTCTAGAGCAAGAGTTTAGTGTACGGTAACTGGTCTGGAATTTTGATATAATCGAGTAGTCTATTCTCACCTCTCATTTCACAGTGCCGCAGTCAATTTGCTTTAAAATTCTAGTGCTTTTTCTTCATTTTATAATACCATTCAACTAAATACTATTATTTTGTGTGTTTAAAATTTGACAATATTCAACAATAAGGCATTATTTACATCAATTTTGAATATTCTTTCTAGTGTTTTGTAGGACTCCAAAAAAATTAGGATTTGACTGCAGATCATTGTACAGTTTTTATATTGTACATTTTTTTCCATCTTATTTTAGACACGCTGTAGAGTTTCTACAAGCTTTGTTATAAAAATAACTTTTATAATAATTGTATCAGGTGCAGTTGCTTGTGCCGGTTCCAGGCCTGCTTGGTATTTAAGAGCGTAAAGACAAATGGAGCAGGTCGAGTCCATTATGATCGATGGCGCAACGCATTTTAATGTTACACGCATAATAAAAGTATAAACAAACGCTAATCTGCATAATTTCATAGAAAGCCAAAACCAACGGGTTCGACAGTAATCCTGATTGATACTGAAACATGACGGGATGAATTTGTACGAAACGCGCCACGCTGGGGGCCGCGGAGGCGGCGCGGCGGGCGGAGAGAGAGCGCAGGTACCCAGTATCATCCGCGACAATAAACCACTTAACTAGAATGATTCTCGTGAATGGACACACGTTTGTTCGATCTGACGTTCGAGAAAAAACCTTTTGTCGCCGTAAAAGCTTTTTGACATATCCGAGCTTTTTTGGCCGCATTGTTTATAGAGCGGCCGCATTGAAATCGGCGCTCTCCGCATTGCGGAGTCAGTGGACCGCAGTAAAGAGCTGTCTCCGAGGAATCTACATGAGTATGACATTCCATAATACGATCCACTTGTCCATTGTGCCGAGATCATATCGGACTAGTTCTGGGGCTCGCGCGGCCTGGAGGTTTTGTTGAATAACGTCCTGGGCCTTCGGCGAAGTGCCGGGCCCGAAGCTCGGGTCTTGGTATGCGCAGCCTCTGGCGAGTGGGAAAACTGTTTTTCCAATGACGTCCATACGAAGTTTCAACTGATGTAGAAAAGAAAGACTGGATTGACCATGTTACCAAATCGGCTAATGAAGATTGATCAAAATATTAGGGAATTTAATGGCAGAGAGGAATCTAGGCAGACCAAGGAAAGAATGAAAGGGAAGTTATGGTATAGGTTTAAGAGGTGTAAAGGTTGCAAATTAGAAGAAGAACCTGAAGAGAGAAGGACCTGAGAGAAATTATGGAAAGGTATAAGTATAAGCACTATACGCCTTAAATTTACATGCATAATGAAAGTCACCAACTGGAAAAACATCTCTCCTATGATAAGCAGTATATGTGATGCTATAAATAGATGCACATCAGAGCAATACGGTTATAATCACAAATCTAGAAGAATGCAAGGGGGAGCGATACTATTACTGTGGCAGAAAGCCAGTGCTTTTGAAAATCAATTGCTTTTACTGACAGCCCTAAGCAACAGCAGTTTTAAAACAACTGACGAGCCTGATTTGCTGATTACATTAAGATACAAAGTAAACAATAATTATGGCAATGTACTTGTAGAAACTGGGATGGCAAATAGTCGTAAATATAGACCTTGTATTATGTTCGAACCAAAAAGCGAAGAAAATCGTGTAGCAGATTTAATAATAAATAAAAACTAAGACAAGAACGAGCAAACTGATAATACATAATAGCTTTTTTATAGTATCAACAAAAGAGGTGGAAAGACAAAGCGCGATAGTCGCAACAAGTCAAATATACAGGGTGCCCAACTTAAATGTACTCAGCTTTAAGCAGGTGGTAAATGCAACACACATTTCATTCGGTCATAGTAACAGTCTAGCTGTAATGTGTGTTGCATATTCACCTGATTAAAGCTGCGTACATTTAAGTTGGGCACCCTGTATAAAAGACAAAAAGCATGCATCTAGATGCTTCATTTTAACGTTGTTTTCATCGAATACAGCACCGAAATGGACTAATTCATCTTTCCAGCTTACCTAAAATACTTGTAAATGTGCTCGTGTTACATTGCCTGTCGGCCAGAATTTAACTATAAAATATATATCACAAGCTTCAGTTTATTCATCAAAACAAAAACCAATATGTTCAGATAGAAATGGAAATTCATAATCTCTAAGCTACCCAAAATCACAATAATCTCAAATGCAATCAATATTTTAACCAGGTCATAACTCAGTTTGCAGCAATATAGTAGCATAATACAAACGTTAAGTACGCTGGGTGCACCCAATAAACATAAGATCTGGAATGCAACAGTCAAATGTATAAATACAATAACCATTATGTTAAAAGAACAAACTATATAGATTAAAGTTTAAAAGCCACTGATTATACGGAAGCATGTTAAACTTCCATGAAGCCTTAGGGAAACGCATCGGAGGCGCTGGCACTGAGGCACAGTGCAAGATGCAAGTACGAGAAGCACTCACGACATACGCTTAGGTGAAATTCGAGGAGCTCTGAAGGGATTCAGTTGAAAACGCTGGCATCGGCACAGGAACTAAATCCTAATCGAATTGACACCATACAAAATTCACGAAGAATCAGAAGGATTCAGTCCAAATCGTGGACGAACTCCACAAAAATCATGAAATAGCTAATAAAGTAAACAAATTAAACGGCCACTCCGTTGTCGTGATTACTCCCTAAATAGCTTAATAGCTCCTTGGCGACAGTAGCAAAGAACTAGCTCCTAGGCATATTACTAGCTCTTGGAACTCAACCAAAAACCCTGTCGGAGTAAGTCAAGGCTGCCTCGCGGCTCAAACATCCCGTTACGGAATCAAAGCAGCATTAAAGTAGCTCGGTACGGAATCATGGCGTGATCAAAGCAGCTAGAAATACCCCGTAACGTTAAATCAATTCGGCAAAAATAGGAAAACAGGTTCAATAACCACGTGCCAATTACGTTTAAGTTCGAAATCGGGCGGGCAAGGGGAAGTATTTAAGCACTCACAGGTATCGAGATTAAATGACCGGATATCTCCAGCGATGAGCGAAGACCATGAAGCGCACTTGCCATGACAATAATACGCCCGAGATCGAACTACGATGCCGTTTACCCGTAACAAGATATAAAATCTAATTGTACACTTGAACCCCTGTATAGGCTAGTAAATGAGCATGTAGTGATACTATTAGAACGGAACAAAGAAGGACAAATGCCCACGCAGTGAAAAGTTGACATTTCAACAAATCAATTGAAGCACGCGGGAAAGACAAAACTGAGTCACTCGCATTGACTGTTGTTTCACATAATTATAAGTTTATAAACGTTGTTTCTTTTTTACAGCCTTGCATTAGGTTACCTACATTTATCTATTTCATAAACATATGTAAACCTATGCCACTAAACAACTTAAAGAGCTTATTGCAAGCCAATTTCCGACTATACTGGTATGTGTCTAAGTGCAATCAATAGAACTAATATTTTTTTTAAATCAAGAAATCAATCTTCTAGCACAGTAGCACTTCAGTAAAATAATAAGTAAAATGAAAAATGGCATGAAATTATGGTCCCTTCATATATTATTGAGTTATTGAAGACCAACAGACTGTTGGAGCTTCCAGGCATGCACCCTAGTAAGGGAGGGGTGAGCGCGGCAGGGCGGCTCCAGGTAGTTTTAAGTAAGAAGTAGTCGTTAAGTAACTGTACATAGTTAAAGACGGTCTCGTACCAGTTCGCAGCACATCAGCTGAGAAACATAGCCCAAATCAACGGCACATCGGCTGTAAAGGGTTAATAAAGTTTCTGTAATATACTGGTGCTTTTTTATTTACGTTATCGAATAACAAACATTAACACAGACAGTCGCAAGAAACAAAAATAAAATAGCATTGGCAGCATTTATTTGAAAATTGTATAACTGTGTAAAAACTGTACTAAAAATACTTCATATGGTCATATGGTTCCGGGTGGTGTAGCTTAAACAAGCGTTCACGTTCGATCAGTAGAGTTAAGCAACGCTCTTTCTGGTCAGAACTTGGATGGGAGTTCCACGGCTGCCTCTCTCGGCGCTTCATAGTACGGCTGCCAAGGAAATAGTTGGTCCCGGATGTCATAATAACATCATGACAGTCGTTAGTGGGGTTATAAATCCCCATAAATGTACAGCGACGCATATAATTGGCCTAACGGCTGTTGGCTGAGTACGAAATAAATAAATAAATAAATAAATATCCATCAAGATTACATTTTAAAATTATCTGTCAAATTTAAACAAGTTAGAAGTTTTTAATTTTAAACCATCAGACGCCAGAAAAGATCTGCCTGATGTTATTTACAGTAATTTATTCTACCTAATATGCAATCGACGCCATATTAAAGTGATTGCTTTTGAAAGAGAAAATCAATTAGTAAGTTGTATGAGCTTTGCTGTACGACAACACCCGACCACACGTTGTGCCGCAGTTGCTTTAATGCTTTTAATAGTTGATTTATTAACTACACATAAGATTTTGTTGTGTTAAATGAATCAAATACAGAAACACACTTTGTCATCCAGAATTGCTTCTACTGATGATCTCAAATAGCGTTTCGGGTACCGTTTTGCTATAGTACACTAATGATTGATGACATACTAAATCAGAAACTGCTGTCCAAATTAAGAAAGTTCACCCGGGTCTTGCAAAACTCCCCATCGAGCCACTTAGCTGAGGTCGAGGAATCCCACCCGCGCACTCGGATCTGTTTATCTCGCAATCAATCAAGGGTGGCCGCGATTAGGGCGCAGGGCGGCTTGGGGCGCGGGCAGGCGACTGTCGCCGCTGCAGCGCTATCGGGCCGAGATCGCTATCCAATTAAATCTGACAATGGGTTTACGTCGGTGACATGAGTACAGAAGTACATTCCGCTGAGAGCGATTTGATGCTGACGGACTGCTTTCCTTTCAGAGCCTCCAGAGCGCGGCGCGGAGGGCGGGGACGAGCTGTGCCAACTGCAAAACGACGACCACTACCCTTTGGAGGCGCAACCAGAACGGCGAGCCCGTCTGCAACGCTTGCGGACTCTACTATAAACTACACAATGTAAGTGCTTTTTGCTTGTTTGCATCTGCAGCGGTCTCACACCGCATCCGCTTCTTCAGCTCCCAGCCGGTGCTGAAGAAGCTCTGCTCAGCTCCTCAAACAATTGAATTGGGACTGTTGAGGCAGCTTTACTGCCTTCCTAGTGTCGCGCTGTAAAAACGGAATTCCTCTATTCCAAATTCAGCAGAGCTAAGTATTTAGGTATTCCTTAAACGATGAAGGCTTCTTTGTATGTGGATTGTCGATGAATCCGGAATAAGGATTTCATAGCTGCAGATAAATAACATCTGGCAGGCCTGATTCAAAAATGTCACTTGCAGCGAACGCTTTCTACAATCCTCGATTTATAATAAGCGCCGTAGTCGCTTCTCATTAATTAAGTCGTGAATGTTATTAAACTATTGCCATTCTCCACACTTTTAGTCCTTTTAAGGAAAGCTTCCTCTGGTCAAAGTCACCTTGTAGACTCCAAATATGATTATATTAGTCCTTTCTTTTTTTTGTCTTTTTTACATTGCTCTTCTTCCGTTTTTTAGTCTTTGAGATCTTCATAGTGTCCATCTTCTGCCCCGCCTTTTGTTATAGATGAACTCTTCAGCCTTTGAGTTCCTCTTCCAACAATACAACTGAGTGATCCTTTACAAAATCAAAGAATGCTTTACTTCTTCTTCATCGTCCTTTAGTTTGACCTTTTCTTCTTCGTCGTCTTCTGCTGAGCGAAAGTCTTAAAGGAACTGTTTTGAACATTTCACCCTTTCAATTCCTTCACGAACAATACAATTGAGTGACTGTTTACGAAGAAGGAGGCGGATTTCTTTTTTCATTTTTTCTTCTTCCTTTGTTTTTTCCTCGTCTACTGCTATAGATGAGTATGGAAGGAACCTGTTTGAACGTTATGCACTTTCATTTCTTCCACGAACAATACAATTGGAACAAAGGTGCAGGTTTCCTTCTTCGTTCTCGTCTTTTTGTTTACCTTCTTCGTTCTCGTCTTTTTTTTTACCTTCTTCTTCGGCTTTTACTATTTTGTTTTCCTTCCTCTTCGTCTTTTACTATGAGTGAGCGTTAAAAGTACTCATTTGGACATTTACCCTTTTAGTCGTTCCACGGACAATACAATTTGGTGAATGTTTGCAAACAAAATGGAAGCTTTACTGCTTCTTTATAGCGTTTTTCTTCTTCCTTTCCTATTTCTTAGCCTACTGCTATAGCTTAATCTTCAAGGAACTCTTTTAAACACTTCACCTTTTCAGTTCCTCCACGATCAATACAATTGGGCGACTGTTTAAATACAGCAGCTTTGCTTCCTCCTCATCATTAATTTCTTTTCTTTGCTTTTTGTTTAGCTACTGCTGTAAGTGAGTTTTAACGGAACTCGTTTGAACATTTTACCATTTTAGTTCATCCGCGGACAATACAATTGGATGTTTGGTTAGAAACATACCCATAGACTTTCTTCTTCATCATCGACTTTTTTTCTACCTTTTATTTTTCTTCGTCTGTTGCTAGAGATTAGTCTTAAATGAACTCTTTTAAACATTATACCGTTTCCATTCTTCCAGGAACCATACAGTTGGCTGGCTGCTTACGAACTACTGCTATAGATGACCCTTGAAGGAACTTATTTGAATATTTTACCCTTTCAATTCTTCTATGAACAATACAATTGGGTTACTGTTTACGATCAAAGGTTCTTCTTCTTTTGTACCTTCTGCTGTATCTAGTGCCATAGATGAATCTTAGTTCCTTTACGTACAATACGATTGGGTGACTATTGAGGAACAAAAAGGCAGATTTCTTTCCTTCTCCCTTCTTTGTTTGTTACCGTAGATGACCTTAAAGAGACTCCTTTTGACATTTGACCCTTTCCCTTCTTTCAAGAACGATGCAATTAGTGGCTATTTACTAACTAAAAGCAAGCTTTACTCCTCCTTTATTGTATTCTTATTTATTGTGCTCTTTTCCGTTTTCTACTGCTATAGATGAGTCCTAAAAGAACTCCTGCTATTTTACCATATCAATTCTTTCACGAACTATACAGTTGGGTGGCTGTTTACGAATAACTAGGCAGATTTACTTCTTTACGTTTCTTTTTCTTCTTTTTCGTCTACTGCGATAGATAACTCTTTTGGACATTTTACCCTTTCAGTTCTTCCACGAACAATCCAATTGGATGACCGTTTACGATCAAAGATGTAGATTTATGTCTTTTTTATCGTATCTTTCTTCTTCCGTACCTTTTCATTTGTTTACTGCCATAGATGAGTCTTAGTCCCTGCTCGTACAATACGATTGGGTGACTGTTTAGGAACAAAGGGACATATTTATTTCCTCTTCATCATCCTTTTTTCTGTTCTTCTCCCTTTCTTGTTTATTGCCGTAGGTGAGCCTTAAAGGAACTCCTTTTAACATATGATCCTTTCCTTTCCTTCACGAACAATACAATTAATGGCTATTTACTAACAAAAAGCAAGCTTTAGGTACTGCTTCTTTGTTGTATTTTCATTCATGGTGCTATAGGCGAAGTGTTAAAGCAAGTGGTATTTGTTCTTTCGTTCCCTTTTTTTTGTCTACCGTTATAGATTAGTCTTATAGGAACTGTTTATCATTTCACCGTTTTGGTCTTTCCATGACTGTTTAGGTACAAAGAGGTAGCTCTTCTTCTTTTTCATCGTCTTTTTATTTTCTATCCCTTATTATTCGTTACTGCTTTTGATGAATCTTAAAGGAACACGCTTGAAGATATTATCCTTTCAGTTTCTCGACAAGCAATACAATTGGTTGGTTGGTCACGTACCAAGGGACACCTTTGCTTTTATTTTATAGTCTGCTTCTTCTTTCTTTCCTTTTTCTACGGCTACTGGTGTAGATTAGTCTTAAAGGAGCTCTTTTGATCATTTGATCCTTTCAGTTCTTCCACGAACAATACAGTTAGGTGTCTATTTTTAGGAACAATGCGGGAGCTTTCTTTCTTCTTAAATGTCTTTTTATTCGTGTAGGTAAGTCTTAAAGGAACGCCATTGAACTTTCACCGCTTCAATTTCTCCGCAAGCAATACAGTTGGGTGACTGTTTACGATCAAAGATGCACATTTACTTCCTCTCCATCAGCTTTTTCTTCTTTTTTTTCATTTTCTTCGTTTAGTGCTCTATAGCACTTATCTATATAAGTATTAAAAGAACTCCTTAGAACTCTTTACCCTTTTAGTTCATCCACCAAAAATTCAATTAGGTGGCCGTTTACAAAAAAATAGGAAGCATGACTTCTTCTTCGTCGTCTTTTTCTCCTTGCATTTTTCTTCGTGTACTGCTATAGACGAATCTTAAGGTAACTATTTTAAACATTTCACACTTTCAGTTCTTCCATGAGTAATACAATTGGCTGAATAAACACAGTTTTACTTCTTCCTTTTTTTCCTTAATGTCCTTCTTCTTCATCTTCCTCTGCTCGAAATAAGTTTTTAAGGAATTCCTTTCAACGTTTTGTCCTCTTATATTCTTCTCGAACAATAGAGTGAAGGAAATGCGTCTTCTTTCTTCTTTATTCTTAGCCCGTTTTGTCTTAAGGCGTTGGGTTTTGAAGCCATTTTCTATATTCCGGCCTGTTAGTTGCCAGTTTTCTCAATTTCTACTCCTTTTTATCTCAATTTTTTCCTATTTTGTATATATAGTCCATCCATTGCATACGTGTCCTCTTCCTTTGTTCCTCTCTAGTCTTGTTTCCATAACTTGTTTTGCTAATCTTTTTTCATGTATCCTATAGAGGTGTCCAAACCATTGCAACCGTTTCTGTTCTACTAATCTGTGTAGTGGTGTCATCTCTAGTGTGTTTCTTATACTATTCAGTCCGATTTGCCCGCCACTTTTCTAAGATATCTCATGTAGATTGCTTGGATCTCGCTTTTATTTCTTTGATTGTGTGTTCAGCTCTCTGCTGCATATTTTAGATACAAAGCATTATTTTATGGATTGATAGGGACGTTCAAACAACCCTTATCTGCGTAAGACCATGTGGAAGACATTTCTTCAGCATACAAGAACGCAAGAATTTGCAGTGATATGTTATACACTTCATTTTTGCTCACTTAGCATTTGGGTTTTTATCAATTACACTGCTTTTCTCTAAGAAATAATATTGAGGGATTGCTTCAATGTATTGATTTAATGATAGTTATACATGTAGTTCCTTAACCATTTCCCGATTTCTTTCCTTGTAGCATTTCACTTTTTACTTAGAACTGTTGTAGAAATTATTGCTCCTTCTGATTTTAATTTATCTGTTTTTATGAGTTTCTGTAATTCAAAACCGCTTTTGACTTAAGCAACTTCCAGAAGCTTCAAATCTATTAGTATGCTTGTTTCAAAACTCTTCAAATTCTTCTTAAAACTAAACAACCATAAGTTTTCCCAGCTTCTTAAGAAGTGTAGACCGCGAAGTGATTTAGTAGTGTGTTGAGGCTCGCATCTGAGAATTCTATCGAACATATCTGCCGAAATCTGTAAGCAGATCGCCGCATGTCATTTGGTCTTTGATCCTCTTCCCTTCAGATCGGGACGTATCCGAATTTATGAGCGCCGCCATTTTGTGAAAAATATGGCGAAAGACGCGCATTCCAATTTCGCATAGCCGCCTACGTTGCCCACTGCACCTCGCATTAATTAGCCAGAATTCCTGCCGAATTAGTAGCCGATGCCGAATGGGAGCCGAAATATTAAAAATGTAAAATACAGTTAATTAAATTTTTGTTTGGCCGCTCGTGACATTTAGTGCCGGTTTATTATTTGTGTTTTGGCCGGGGCTTATTTATTGCGGGAGCGGGAAGGCTTAGAACGCCACCGTTGCAGTAAACCTTTCACTGAAAAATGTAAATGTTTGTTTTGTCAAAATATTGTGGGCTTAATGGCGAGCTTCGCATTTTAGGACCGTTTTTAGCCTTGTGATTTATCGCCTTTCTCCAGGATTTTAAAAGTTGCAAAGTCTGGCCTTTAGTCTTTAAAAAATAGCTGAAATGGAAAATGTGGCACCCTGCAAGCCAATCGCCTTATGGCCAAGATAGTGAGATACACCCACGCGCAAAAATTACCAATAAACGTCACACTAACTCAGGGCAACAGGTGGCGCTGTTTATCAATTCCGCAGAAGCGGAGTTTATGTATCCGCCGATTTAATTATTCCCGCTTTTCGTCGACTTTTTAGCTATCCGCTAACTGCCGCCATAACCGTAAACCGAAGGAACTGCGCTACTAAAACGGCAGATATCTTGACCCATTAGCGTTTGTCCGATCGCGAGTGCATAAAAGTGCGCTGAATACAGCCGCTAATCTGGGCACTAAATCTGGCGAACTTCCCGATATTCTGAGATCTCTGGCCTGTCATTAGGCGATCCGACGGAACGATACAATGTCGGAATGTCCCCATAGCGCTCCAGAACGATACATTACCGCACAATGGGACTGCAGGATCTTGGGGTGTTTTCTAAACTGTAGTTAGTTACACAATTCAGTGCATCCGATGCCCGCTGTTTGAGCTTCCCGCCCTCCACAATAATCCTGTTGAGAGCTCCTTTGTGCTGCCCTGCTTGGAAATTGAGACACTTAATTGTTTGTGTAAGGAAATTCATTGAATGCTCCGAAAGTGGATACTTCAAATAGTCCCTTTTGATATTCCGACTTAGCTAAAATTTTGAGACAAATCCAGACGAAGTATGCTTTTCAGGAGCATCTTTAGCATTGATTACATATTTTACCATTAAATTTGCTTACAAATACAATTTTCAACAGGATGGTGCACTTTGCATTTGGCAAATAGATGAGAAAAAACGACTATTGTAAGCTTCTTCTATTAAAAGAAGTTACCAATGGTGGTCCTGTCCAAACAGGACTGCACCTGTAATTAGGATAAGGCAAAATTATAAATTTTGCAATCTCTAGGGAAATTTCTTAAAATGTTTGTGTGAATATTTTACTGCCATTTTTACTAAATTATTTTTAAGTCCCTTTTCTGAAATTGTCTAGGGAAAGCACAAATTAGCTAATTATCTCATTATGCCAGCTTAAAAAATTACCACCTTGAAATGATTAAATAAATAAAGTTCATACGGCTACAGAAAGTCAATTTGTTTAATTTCATTACAAACCGTGACTAGCCCCAGCCTTACTTTTCCCAAACAACGTTAAACAACTGAACTCAATTTCGTCACCGCTAATTCGCTATTTACCACTTCCAAAACAAATTAGAAGCGCTGCAGTAAATTAGAGCGAGAACATGTCGCCTATAAATCTACGCAACTTTAATAAAATTCACACCCTGGCCGGCCCGCTGCTCCGAATATCGAGATATGCATCTACATGTGCGATTATAAATTGATTAGTTGTTAAACGCGAAAATTAAGCATAAATCTCGGGGAACATGATCTAGATTTATTAGTGACACAGAAAAATGCGCCCGATATAAATCAGCACGGGTTGCTGTAAGAGGCTAATTATTGTTACAGACTAAAATATTGGGACCTTTGATAACCTAAATTGTTGGCGCTTGGTAATAGCTAAAAATATTTTACTTTTAATAATTGAATAATTTCAATATTTGGTATGGTTTTTTGCCAGTGTGAATTCACACCAGCAAGAAACTTTTTAATTAATGTTGATTCGTAGCTATCTTGCAGGAAACGTGTAAAACTCGAGAATGATTGTTCTTCAATTGTTTTGTTATTGTACGGCACTGACGTGGATCGCTTTGCCGACATTATACAAAAGCTTTTGTTTGAAGAATTTTCAGAATTGTTGCATTACAGCCACTTATGAGCTAAAAACGGACCAGATATGTAGTTCCCGGGGCCATAAAAACACAACAAAATTCCAGCGAGCGAGCGCGGCGAATACAAATCGGGCCGCCACGTGGAAACGAGCATAATTCACGTTAGTCCGAAAACGTGGACGTTCTAGGTTGTTTATTCCCGGCCGCGGTTTCATATTTTCCAGCTAGACCATGACCATGATACCCCACAAAACCTGGGCTGAATACAAATCGCGCCGAAAGCGGGTACGTGCATACCCATTCCGGTAAACGAGCGGATGACGGAATGGTTTTTTGCAAATAGTTGCGTGTGTCAGCGATGATGCGACGCGCGGCGACAACACAGGAACCGCCATCACGTTCGACCATTGCAACAGTGCACTGACCGAGCATTGCATGTGTAATACTAAATATGTCGTGTCAGACTGTGTGGCGTGTCGTGGGCCTATCCTAACACGTACGCCGTCATCTGCTCCTCAATTTCGCCGCGGAATTCGTCCGGGGGAGGCGGTTAATCAGCCAGAATGCTGTTGATTCGGATTACGCTCCTGTAATTGAATTGCAAGCTCGAGCTGCCGCTCCAGCGTGATGAGCTCAGAAATTGGACTGGAAGCGGCAGAAACAAATTCGCCCCCGACGTCTTGGAATAACCTTCCCCGACAGTTAGTCTTACAGCAAACAGATTCGTACAAATAACGAAAGCAGGATAAGTCCTGTCTTGTTAATTTCTTCCATTTACTCTGCAGAGTATGTTTGGTTATGATACATAATGAAATAGAACATGCACGCTTGCATTTGCTACATGGTAAATTCATGATATTTTGAGAATCTGTCAGTAATACTACATCTCAACAGCTTCCAAATTTTGGTTGTTTTTGTTTTAATGTCCAAGCACTCCACAATAGTAATGGGAAACTTCAATGCGAAATATTGCTACTAATGAGCGAAAGAGATGATACAAGGCAAAAGATCCGATCAGACACGTCAAAGAAAACTAGTGTAGCAGATGCATGGCCACGTGTAGCGTCTATAAATCGTCTCACGAAAGACCTAAAATGAAGTGAAAACTTCGGGACGGCAAACTATGCAGTATAAATCAGCGGGAAAATAATTTTTGAATGTTACGCTATGCGACTAAACTGTGTAATTAGTGTCGCGAGTGAGAAATTGCATTCGCAAAGCGAGTGTAAAAAGTACGCAATTTAAAACTCAAATCTCGGCAACCTCACACCATCTGTGAACAGTAGGTAAGCGTTCAGCACTTTTGGTAAAGAAGATCGACTGCGCAAGAATACTGTCCACCGTCCTCAGATAAGACCGTCGAGTAATAAAATCCTCCTATAACGCAACTGGAGTTCGGACAAAAGTGATTTAATACTTTAGCCGAGAAGACATCCGGTTGCAGCAGGAGGGTAGTAAAGCAATTCTAAATCGTCGGCACCAGAAACGGAGCACAATAACCAACTGCACTGTCGAGAAAATGCGAGGTTCGTCCGGCCACGGACGGGCTATAAACAACCCTCCACTTACGCAATTGGAGAAGCGCAGCATCCACTTTCAATTCTAGTCATTTGGGTTAAAATCTTCGGCATTCGGTTGTCTGACACGTGTAGAACTCTCGTCACTTTCGATTTGTTCGGCAACAGAGCCTGTCGAAATATCAGAAAGCATAAAAATGTCTTAATCGCGTACTCTATATGTGTTTTTGTATATCTTGCTACATGTATGTATATGTGTGTGATTTGTTTTCCTAAAGTGTAATCAGTTGGAAATACTCAAGGTGTTATCATCAACACCTGTTGAGCAGCAGCACCTAAACTGGTTAAGCGAACAGTGCCAAGAAGTTAAAGAACTGGAGAAAAAATTACTTTTTCAACATGTACAAGGAGATGCCTAGACATGAATCAGGAAATATACGCGTGTTTCATTGATTTCAAAAACGATTTCGAGTAGGTGCGACATGAGCACTTAAGGCAAATTGTTATGAGCAAGTAACTTGTACTAGAATCAGAAAACAAGGATAAAGGTTGAAGATAATGTAATGAAGAAATTTAAATTCGTCGAGGGGTTCCATTCCCTTGGCCTTGGATATTTATCCATTACACATTCACTGTCAAGGAACGAACAATAATATAGAGAAAACATTGCAACTTTATATCAACCCTTATGATGCTGAAGGAAAGATTGTCTTAATTATAACCATAATTTGCCATCTTATTAGACGTGTTCCTTTTCTTCTTTTTCCTTACTTACTTACTGATTTAATGCGGTCCTTTTGTACCATTATTGGTGTCTTTTTCCTATCGGTTTATATGTTTATACCGCTTTTGGTAGACGATCTTCTTTTATTCAGAGTAGATGTTGCTCACATTTTCCTTTGCACTCAGTAATTTGATTGTTGATGACAATTTCTTCTTTATGTATGTGCTCTTCGTGGCTGCCACCTTTCACAGATATCGAAAACTCTCTGTTCTCGTGTCACAGTTTGCATTTTGCTTCCGTAAATTAGTATTAAAATAGTCGTTAGATACATAGCAGTCAGATCTTCAATCATTATCACTATGGTTGTCCTGATTGTCTTTGTTATTGTCACTATCATAAACTAAAAATAACTGCATAGCTTTCAGGGTACATACTGGAAATGACTATTTCATGTTAGAGCAAAGGAATTAATTTTAATCGATGTTCAGGGTTGAACATTATGAGTAGTTACAGGAAAATAATAAAATGTAAAGACATTTGTAACAATAAAACTACAAGTGGTTGTTAATCACACAGTAGTCGATAAATTTTACAAATAATTAAGCACACGGGCAAGGCTATTACGAATAATAGTTCGTATATTATTTGAGAGTAATAATTTCAAATGTCCAATTTGAACTTTTAAAGTTCCACTGCGAAATGTCAAATGTTCTGGTTCTTTTTTGCTGCTGCACTACTAGTCTGCAAGGTATTGAGTAACCCACAGCCGGTTACAAGTCATAGTAATTGGCCATATCCTCAATCACTTACAATCAAAGCCAGATAATTATATGGAATTAATTTCCACATCCAAACAAATCTTTGTCTGGAGGCTCGATTCGATCATTCAGTTTCGTTATTTAAAACTTTGTAATGTCCTATTCATCCTCCTATTTTTTCATGGTTTCACAGAAATATTTCATAAAACTACAAACTCCTACGCAGGTGTTAAACGGTTGTAAAGAAGCACCGAGAGGTGCTTCTTCCCAAGGCTACACCTGGAAAAAACTGGTACTGACTTTATGTCGCTGCAAGAATGCCAGGTTTGTGTTTGGAGCAAATTAGCATACATTAAAAAGCTTAATGACCGAAATTATGTAGTTTGAACGGCATCGAAAGCCTGGAAGTGTTTCAATTTTCGCCACGAGAGCCCGGCTGGGCAGCAGTTCTAGTGGAAGGAATTCGATGCCCTCAGATCCAGGCTGCCCAAACAGGACTTAATAATCGGAATTAGGAAAAGCACGCATCCTGGTTATAATTCAGGCGTGCTCTATAGGCAAATAAGAAGGGACCGAGCGAAGCCGTATAATAAAAGGAAATTAATTCGAATTGTACGCTGTGATTGTGAGGCTCTCGATCATAATGACATGTTCTTTGCGACGCGGTGTATGTGGGGCCCCGAGCGAGTTGCTAGCCACTAAATCATGCGGCCCCACGCCCACTTTAAACAACGTCGTTACCTAACAACAATAACAATTTGTTACTGGAATAGCTGCCCCGTAATAAGCGAACCCAGGCCAGATCCCGTGATAACGCATCGATGCATCCCCAGTGGCGTGCAAGAACGCCGGGGAGCCACCCCCGAACTAGTCGAATCTGGGTCAGGGGCTCCGCCGAGGCACGCCAGATTGAGAATTGATGCAACGCCAGTGCTAATGAAGACTCCTAAACTTAGTGTTTTGTTATTGTTTAAAACACGAGGTTATAGCCTTATGCAGATTAATTAGAATTATCACTGGTATTGAATGTTAAGGAGGTTATGTGCATGGTGTGTGTTTTCCATTGCAGATTACTAATGCTTTTGTCTTCCGAAAAAAGGATCAGGATCAGAACTCACTGTTATCAAGACTGTACGTTCAAATAAATGAAACTCTTCTATGCCGTTATATGGTATGGTGCAGGAGCATTGGATATACCATTTGGATATAACGCAAAATAAAACAATGGAAAACCTGCAGTTAAAACTATAAAATGTTGCTTTTGGAAGAACAGTTGCCAGGTGGCATTTGATCATTTGAATATTAAATATCGCCTTGATGACATTGGCTTCTTCACCATCTCTAATGGTGGTCCAACGGAAAGGTCCAAAATAACCGCCTTAATTAAAAGTTGAATGCTAACGACTGTTTTACACGAAAAACAGATAATTTTAGTTCTTAATGGTTTGTAAACGTCCTGACACGTGACAATCAAAAGCGTGATTTACGATTTTGATGCTAATCTCCAACTCTTCCAGACATAAACACACGCGGCGGCAAGCGATGCCCTTCGGCTTACAAAATGCACCTTAGGTTTTGAAATGAAGATCCTTTTTAAGGCTCAAACTTGAGCAATGTTGGAAAATCTAATGAGCAGAATTTGCAGGTGCTTCGGAATGTAGCCAGGCTGCCATACGCTCCGCTAGAAAAGCCAGTTATTAATGGACGAATAAGTGGAGGCACGCTAGTCGTCAAACATATTCCTGGCGTGCCAAGAATAAAACATATCTGTACGAGATCGCCGAGGCAGATTATCGAAATCCAGATAATCAGCGCGATGAGAGAGCTTCTGTATTCCGTACGGAAAGTGTCGTAACAGGAACTGGAATTAGAGTTTGATTTTTATCGCCGCGCGTAAAATATGGAGGACGTCGACGCGGCTTCACTAATTCCCGAGATAAATTAGCAGTTAAGAGAGTTGCCGTTTCGCGTCCCCCGAATATTAAATTAATATTAATATGGTAGCGATCACCTGCGGAGCGAATGGGAGATAACTTGTATCTGTCAGCCCGCGCTACCGAAATATCGCGCTATTATCTAATAGTTTATTGCGTGTATTATCAGTCGGTCGCTGGTAGCTGCTCCTTATTAAAGGACTGACAGTCAGCTCCCTAATTGAAATTAATTACGACCGCGCTGCGAGCTTTCTTTAAAATTGATGCCCGCTCATTTCCCGTATACAGGAGTGCGGTTTATCTAGGATCTCTCGGGCCCCGCTTCAATTTATGCCCAAGTTTCGGTTCATCTAGAAGTCCCACGTTACTCTTAGGAGTGAAGAACAAAAAAAACCATTTGGATAGTTCAGTTCTGATTCAACAACTGTTTGCCCTGAACTTTCAAACTAACGAGTTAAATTCGTTCAGTTACATACCTCTAGAGGAAGCCTTAGAATTATCGTTAGGTACAGTTTAGTCTTGAAACATTATTTTTTTACTGTGGAGGTCAAAATTGAAGACATAGAATGAAATACCGCACATATTTTGTGATATCAGCAGTCGATATTGTGTATAGGTTTAATGAGGAAGAAGAAGATGAAATTTCTCAAGGCCAACTCAATGTAATAGAAATTTAAATTTACAATGTTTTATAATCTTGCAATGTGCATAAATCTCCTTAAAGAAACTAATGATATTTTCCAATCAATGATTTCCCATTCCTGGTAATGCTGTTAAAAATAGTATCTGGATAATGCCATTGCTATTATCCTTTGACGTGAAAAATCTAGCAACATATAGAGCCTTCAATGGCGATTTCTATGCATCATCTTGATTTTCATCATTAGATAACGATAGCTTAGCTATTAAATATGCTTGTTGTTATTATCAATTCTATGTCTTGACATCGAATCGCTTGCATTTACACATAGAATTTCTGGTAAAATTTTTTTGCATGATATTGATATTATCAGATTAGATAACGACAGTTTAGCTTTTAGATACTAGTTATTATAGAAGAGCATGTCTCAAGTAGCTTAACATTGGACCTCTCGTCACTAGTTTGCACTAAATGGCTGTAGCTTACCTTTAGGATATTTTAAGGTTACAACTGGTCGCCAATCTACGACTATATCTATGTTTGGAGAACATTAGTTCAATTTTTGATAAAAGATCGTCTAGCAATCAATTCTAATTTACAGCCAGAGTTTTTGGGGACAATTTCCTTTGGTTACATGATCTTCATCGAGTTTTAACATTATTTTGATGGTATAGATAGCATCTTCCGACAGTGAAGCAGGTTATCAATCCTCTAGATCTATATATGCGAGGTCTTAGTGACGATTGCTTAGATATTCTATCCAAGATATTGATTTGTTTCCTTGTATATAAAGAGCTGCTCGCAATCAAACGTAATTTGCACCTTGAGCCTTTAGGGACACTTTTTTCGGCTACGTTGATTTTCATGAATTAACATCACAGGAAAACAACTCATAAATCTTTTGTATCTATATTTGTGTGATTTTGGAGACGATTCCTTAGATATTCCTATCAATCGTGTTGATTTTATTAGAAAATTCTACTTTTTTCGGAAATTCATACCTGACGTTTTTTGTATACTGCTAATATTTACGGTTTATGAGAAATTTTTGTGATCAATCTTTCAATCGCATCATTGAACATGTTAATATCTGGTCGTGATTAACTAGCAAACCATCGGCTCTGACGGCCACCGGCCCATCGGGCTAGCGCCTGATCGCCCGGCCCTCCAGTCCGGGTCTGATGAAACAAACCATCAACCCTTTGTATCTATGTGTATAATGTTTGAGGACGATTGCTTAGGTATTACTATAGACAGTATTGATTTTATCTTTTAATGTCAAAAACTGCTAGCAGGCTAACACAATTAGCACCTAGTATTTTTGAGGACGATTTCTTTCGGTTACATTGATATTTATTGATCAACCCTTTGTATATATCTGTGTGTCTCTATGTGTAAGATTTTAGGGACGATTGGTTCGACATTACTATCGATTGTATTGATTTATCTATTGATATGGAGAGCTGCTATCAATAAACCCTAATTTGCACCTATAACTTTTGGGGACAATAATTTTTGTCGGTTACGTTGATCTCCTTAGATTAGCCCTATAGTGAAAGAACCCATCGATCATTTCTAATGATTGTGCTAATGTTATATTTTAATATCAACATCTGCCAACCCAATTTGCACTTAAAGCTTTTGGGGGCGATTTCTTCCGATTATGTTCATCTTCATAGATTGGTATAATAGTAAATCAATTCATAAGATCTCTGTATCTATATGTGCTAGGATTTAGGGACGATTGCTTAGATATTCCTATCGATCCCACTAACTTTATCTTTGATTTCAAAAGCTGCCAACAGTCAAACCTAATTTGCACCTAGATCTTTTGGGGACGATTTATTTCTCTTGCGTCGATTTCCATATACAGGTGTCCAAAAATGGCGGATTAACTCTACGGTGCGTTACTTGGGATGCCTAGTGAACACTGGAAAAATATTTAAAAAATCCCCTGGGCCCTATTTATCCAAATTTTCGAAGGGTGAGTGATAAAATCCATTTATTTAAATAACTGGTGTATAATTATAGTGTCAGATATATCTGAATATATCTGAAATATTTAAAAATACGGCCCAGAGAATTTGTAAAATATTTTTTCAGGGTTCACTGGGCATCTCCAAGTAACGCATGTAGAGTTAAACCGCCATTTTTGGACACCCTGGACAGCCTGATAGTAAAACAAGTCATTAATCCTTTGTATCTATATGTGTGGAATTTTAGGGACGATTGCTTAGACATTATTATCGATCGCGTTGGTTTTATTTTTTGAGAGCTGCTAGCAATCAAACTTAATTTGCACCTAAAGATTTTGGGGACGATTTCTTTCGGTTACGTTGATCTTCATGGATTACTTTGATAGGAAATAAAGTTGTCAAATCTATATGTCTGGGGTTTTACGGGCGATTGATCAGATATTAATATTGTTGGTATTGATTGTATCTTTTGATATCAAAAATTACTATCAATCAATTTGCACCTAAAGCTTTTGGGGATGATTTCTCACAAGTTACGTTGATCTACATGGATTAGTCTGACAGGGAAACAAGCCATCAGCTTTTTGCCTCTATATGTTTGAGATTTTAGGGACGATTGCCTGGATATTACTGTAGATTGTAGTGATTTTCTCTTTTGATATCGAAATCAACTAGCAATCAAACCTAATTTTCGTCTAGAGCTTTTGGTGACGATATCTTTCGGTTACGTTGACCCTTATTGATAAGATTAACAGAAAAACAAGTAGCCAAGACGATTGTTTAAATATTACTATCCATCGTATTGATTGCTTTTTAAGTCAAGATCTGCTAGAAAACAAACCCAATTTTCACCTACAGCTTTTGGGGACGATTCTTTAGGTTACGTTGACCTTCGTGAATTAGACTGACAGGAAAACAATTCATCAACGCTTTTCATCTATGTATATGTGTAAGGTTTTAGGGACTAGTGCTTAGATATTCCTATCGATCTTATTGATTTTATCTATTGTCAAGAGCTGCTATTAATCAAACCTAATTTGCACCTATAGCTTTTGGGGACCATCTCTTTCAGTTACGTTGATCTCCGTAGACTAGTTTCACAGTGAATCAAATCATCAACCCTTTGTATTCATATGTGTGAGGCTTTATGGACGATTGCTTAGACATTACTATCGATGGTGTTGATAGTGATTTCGAGAGCCGGATTTGTACCTAGAGCTTTTGGGGACAACTTTGTTCGGTTGTGTTGATCTCCTTGCATTAGTCCGACAGCGAAACAAGTCACCAACCATTTCTCTCTATATGTAGGGTTTTAGGGATCGTATTAATTTAACTTTTGATGTCAATAACTGCCAGCAATCAAACCTAATTTGCACCTAAATCTTTTGGCGACTATATCTTTCGCTTAAGATGCATAATGGATTATTTTGACGGAAAACAAGTTACGTTGATTTTCAGGGATCCGCCTTCAAGTGAAACAATTTTTTGTATCTTTATGTGTGGGGTTTTAAGGACGATTGCTTAGACATTATTATCGATCGTGTTAGTTTGATATTCTGAGAGCTGCTAGCCATCAAACCTAATGTGCATTTAGAGGTTCTGGGGACGATTTGCATCGATTACGTTGATCTTCATGTATTTGCTCTTTCAGGCTTAAATATTTCTATCGCTTATAGTGATTTTTCCTTTAATACCAAGAACTGCTAGCAATCTAACCTAATTTGCATCTAGAGCTCTTGGGGACTATTTCTTTCGGTTACCCTGATATTCATGGATTATTTGGACAGAAAAACAAGTGGCCAAATCTGAGGTTTCAGTAACGATTGGTTACATATTTCTATTCATCTCATGGGTTGTGTGTATTGACATCAAGAGCTGGCACTAATTAAACCTAATTTGCACCTAGAGCTTTTGAGGACGATATCTTTCCGTTACGTCGATTTTCATGGATTAGTCCGACGGTGAAATAAGTCATCAACCCTTTGTATCTATATGTGTGAGCTTTTAGTCGATTGCTTAGATATTCCTATCAATGGTAAATCTTATGATATCAAAAGCTGCCAGCAATGAAACTTATTGTGCACCTAGAGCTTTTGGGGGAATTGATATCAGTTACGTTGATCCACATGAATTAGTCTAGTGAAACAAGTCATGAAACATTTCCATCTACATGTGTGAGCTTTTAGGGAAGATTGCTTAGATATTCCTATCGATCGTAAATCTTATGATATCAAAAGCTGTCAGAAATGAATCCTATTGTGCACCTAGAGCTTTCAGTTACATTGATCCTCATGGATTAGCCTGATAGTGAAACAAGTCATCAACCCTTTGCATCTATATGTGTGAGCTTTTAGAGATTCCTATCAATGGTAAATCTTATGATATCAAAAGCTGTCGGCAATGAAACCTATTGTGCACCCAGAGCTTTTGGGGGGAATTTATTGCAGTTACGTTGATCCTTATGGATTAGCCTGGCAGTTAAACAATTCATCAACCCTTTGTATCTCTATATGTGTGAGGTTTTGGGGATATTGCTTAAATATATCGATAGTCTTGAATGCATCTTTTGATGTCAAGGCTTGCTAACGCTCCTAATTTACATGTCGAGCCTTTGGGGATGATTTATTTTCGTTACGTAGATTTTTGTGGAGGATATGACAGGTTAACTCTAGATATTATTATTTGATAAAACTTTTAGGTTTTGAGAACGTCTTATTTCGGCCATGTTGTTTTTCTTTAATTTAAAGATTACAGCTTACTTTTTGGCGTTGCATCTACATATGTAATTAGCATTTAAGAACGATTATTCGAATAACACTATTGATGGTAGTGATTTTATATTTTCATATCAAGGCCTACTAACGATCCTAGTTTATATGTAGGGCCTCTGAAGAGGATTACTATCTGCAACTTTGGTTTTCTCACAGTAGATACGGATACCTCAGCTTTTTGATGTTATTATTGATGTCAGTGGTTTAATCTTTTGACATCAAATCAACTCATCAAATCTGTGTATCTATATGCTTCAATGAGGTTTTGGGAAAGATCGCTTGGATATTATTAGTTGATCGCAAGGATTTTATCTTTTAATATCAAGACCTGCTAAGTTATATCTAGAGCAAGAAAGGATGATTTGTTTGCGTTACAATTCTTTTCGTAGATTGGATAGCGATGGATTGATTGTCTCATAGTGCCTTTGTCCATTTCTAGAACAGCAACCAAGAACGCGTTTAATAAGAGCCCAAAGCGTAAACGAAGTATTCGAGTGGTTTCCTCATTTACCAGTTGCAACATATTATAAAGGTTCGTCTAGTAGCACACTCGTGACTGCATGCCCTGTCAGCTGTCAGACTACATACACGTAGCATGCTGCATGGTTGCCTCATTAACAGAGTAACTATCCCCAGCAGTTATGCTAATGCGCTAACGTGTAGTTCACGAAACGGGGCTCGTCTCTAGATTATCCGAGGATCTGAAGACGAGGGTGCCGGCCGGAAGACGCTCGCGTTGTCTCTCCCGGACTATTTCCGGCGCTACTTAGCGCGGCTCCAGTTCCGGGTCATTGCGTCGCAGATTCCCGCTTATCTGGTCAACAGCAGGCGCTTTGTAAAGATTGCCCCCCGGATCCGCTGATACGGGGGCTCTCGCTGCTGAGGAAGCTGCGATACAATTATTCGGCCGCGGTAGCAATCAAAATCGGGCTCCTATTACTGACGATCGCCGGTTGATTTATACTAATTGGAAATCGTTCTAGTTAAGCGCTAGCCTCGGGAGCGTACCGGACTTAGCCTAATTGCCGAATTCCCGCTTTACGTGCCTATGGCCTTCCTTGTCCCGGGTGTGCGCCCAGGCCGCTGGACAGAAACGAAGAAGACAGCCGGACAAAGAAGATTGAGAAGCGGCCGTTCCGAGATATTCCCGCTGCGTGCGCTCACTTCATAAATTTCAGTTCAGTTACAGTAGCGAGGCTTCTGGATTTATTAGATCCTTTTATTATCTGTCAAGGAGTGTAATTATTTTTTATAGCCGTTTTTAACTGCTGCTAACTCTGTGAGTTCTCGAAGCGATTATTTAAGATTCACATTTCATTATTTCAAAGTGCAAAAGTTAGTTTCGAAACGTCGTTCGGAATTACTTTGCGTGATAAATTGCCCCTTTTAAAGCATTTGTGCTCCTATAGGCCTCCACACGAACGCTCTTTCATCGATATGGTTAAATATTTGTACCTCAAGCTAATCGCCTGGAAAGATCTTCCGAGGGAACTTTAGAAAACAACAGTTCTAAATCCAATTCTCGAAAAAATACTACTGTCTTATTTTGATGGATCATCTTCCTCTTCCTCCTTTTCCAAATCACCTTTAAAAGAAGCTTTAGGAGACTCTAAACCAAATATTTTGAAAAGCTTGCTATTAAGTTAGATATGTTCCATCATGTTACCTAGAACTGTTTCAAATTATCAAACTCGAAATAGGAATATCTCATGGACTTCAAGTCAAAATACTCATATGTTTGAAAGCAATGTTGACAAGCAACTTGTTAGCTTTTCTCTTACCTTTAGGCCAGCTTTCTATATTTTACTTTCAAAAATGTGCTAGCTACAGTGAAGATGTCGTGTACCCTTTATTAATCAGATGTCCAAATTATTTGAGCGCCAACAAGTTTAATTACTCTCAAGTACACTGATATAGGCAGAAGAAAACTTATAAACTTCGCTATATATACAGCACAATACATACATAAAATGTACAGTGACGCCTATAATTGGCCTAACGACTGTTGGCCGAGTGGGGAATAAAATAAAAATAAAAAAAATTAAATAAAATACAACCCTTGAAACTTTAAAGTTTGAATGAAAGAAACAATTCTTTATATAGATTTATTGACAATTTTAGTTTTGGTCAGTCTATTCTCTTTGTATTTATGGGAACAATTATCAACTTCTAATTTCTATATAAGCAATAGTATCATAACACGGGGTACCCCACTTAAGCTTACGTAAATATTGCTAAGGGGTTATAAACTGTTCTTATTTTTGAGAATATGCGAGATATCACAAGATTATCTTTACTTTACTTATATGGTAATATGTTACGCTTGTGGCATCGACGACCAGCCCCTCAGGAGCCCAATCAACCTGCAACACCGCTCAAGAGGCTGATCCGCTCTCCCAACTCTCACTCTGACAGCCGCTAAACGCCAGTTGTCATTTAATCGCAAGCAATCGCGAGATCTCCGTAATGTAATTCTTAAGAAGACATGTTCAACCTAATGCATTTCCGTCGCCTCAAACTTATTGCTGTAATATCAAATTACGAAAATAGAAGCAGGTAGACCCAAAAACAACTATACATACCCTGTGTACTTAACAGGCAAAAAAAAACTATGCAACGCTTTCCGTGGTCCGAAATCAGTCGATCTGACCTGGAGCTCAGTCTGTTGGAACGTGGTACCCGCTCTCAAAATCTGCCCCAATTACGCTTCGTTAGTATCCACATACTATTACCGAAGAACGAGAAATTCCGAGTTCACCACATTTTTACCACGAAAAAGCTATTATGCACAGCTAAAGTCTGATATAACAAAAACCTGTTATTATTTTTCTACCCCCTTTTCTTTTTTAAAAACCCTTGTAACTCGGGTATTAATTTTCATATGCTTCGACTGCGTTTTTCCCACCACGGCCGTATATAACTACTAACATTAGTACAATAGGCCTTTAGGACGTAACAAACTGTGGAAGACCAAAATTCCAAATCAAATCGTTCAAAAAGTTACTGTTGTCTCATTTTGATAGATTATCGCTTGAACCCTCAAAACTTCCTCAATTAAATCTTGTGAAAGGATGACTATTGTTTCATATTGATGAAAGATTTTTCTCACTACCTTTTGTGCCATAGATCGCTTTTTCTTTAAGGTTTTCGAAAGTTAAGTTGAGTTTAAAACTCTTCGTACGTAAGCATCATTTTTATGGAGGAAAACTTCTTCTAATGCTGCTTTCTCGATCCACTCTTACCAAATATTGAAGATTTCGTAATTAGATCGATTTTTTAACTTTAGTTCATCTGACCCACACCCAGCGGACAAATCTACATATTTATAATATAACCTAACAACACGTCAAGGCTTGTAGCCTTGCCAACTCGTAGCATTGAATACTACGTATGTTATCTACTATGCTATTTGACAAAAATCTGTATGCATGACACACTCTTAAGCATTGTCTTAGTTCTTTAAAATTGCTGACATGTTTAGAACCATATTGAAATCGACAACCTTGGAAAGATTCCAAGATCAAAGTAGCTTCTATTTTCCAAACTAATTTCTTCTTAAACCAACCGCTTTTTATTTTCAACCACAGCAACAAAATTCTAACCACCGTTTTCCTTTCCAGGTAAACAGGCCGCTGACAATGAAGAAGGAGGGCATCCAGACTAGAAATAGGAAATTGTCGTCGAAGAGTAAAAAGAAGAAAGGCGGCGGCTCGTGCCTGTCGCTGGGCGGCGTGATGAGCGACATGATGAAGCCCCTTGACAGCAGTAAAGGTGCCTTCGGCGGAGGCGGTTTCGGCAGCGGCATGGGCGGCGGCCACCCGCACCTCAACCCTGCACTGCACCCCCATCACGCCATGAGCCATTGGTACCAGCACGGGGGCCACCATCAGGGCTTCGTCTCGGGGCCCCCGCCGCCCGCACCGCCTCCCACCGCCTCCTACCATCACCACATGAGTTCACTCAGCGCGGCCGGGCTTGGGCTTGCGGCGTCCAACGGGATGGTAAGTTCTATTTGCTGAGTTTGGTTGAGGACAAGGCTTGTAAGAGACGTCTGTAGTTTGGTACTTATTGTGGTGCTTAGATGAGTTTTATACAAAGCAGGCATTTTTATTTATTTATTTTTTTGTAATGGAGTAGAGTCGGTCTTCCCCTTTCTCTTTACGCAGTGACAATTGATAAGGGTTAAATATTCTAAACTGAATTTTGATTGAAGAACATCATGAACTACATACTTGTTAACGTCATAAGATTGTTCTTCTTCTTTGGTTTTCTCCCATTAGGAGTTCACCGTCTTCTTTTTCCATAGCCTTTCTGCTTGTGTCCATGCTTTTTACATGTTCAAACCCTTTTAGCGATCTATTCCCTAGAGAATTGGTGCTGTTTTTACACCGTATCTCATAGCGGCTCTTATCTCGGTATCCTTGTCACACATACTCGCTAAAAGGGAACCCAGATATTTGAACAAGTGGCGTTTTAAAATTATCTAGTCTTCTGCTTCTCAATCTTGTATCTACATATACATTCTTTTTTTACGTTGATTTTTAAACCTCACTTTCCATATTCTTCTTTTAGTTTTCTTCCACTATATGCTACTCCATATCTCTCTAGTTGTGAGTAAATATAATTCAATCGTTTCCAAAGAGCAGCTAATGTAGAGTTGTATTCCCTGTATGAGTGTTTCGTAAAGCAACATTTCAAGTGCTTGTTCGACAAATATCTATTCTTTTTATCATATTCGTTTCTATTGTGCATGGTTTGCATATGATGTAGTCGGTGTGTCTATTTCTCTGGCACGATTAGTCACATTTTAAATCAAAGAACATTGTTACATATCCTGACGACATCGATGAATATCATGTGTGTATTTATATTTTCGCTTTATTGCATGTCCTAACTACTCTAAATCCTCTTCATGTATACTAAGCTGAACCGAATGTCACTTCAAATGTATTGATCCTACACTCACTATTCTTATCCGAATACTGTTCTGTTATAAAGTCGTGGAATGTTAGCGTGTTGCTATCATCAAAGAAGTGTAAATTGGTGCTTCTTAGCCATCTTCGCTGGATTGTCACTGAAGGATACACATTTTGTTACTTCTGGAAATTTTTTAAATCTCGTCATATGTAGAACATCAAATAATATGTGATAAAGTTTTGAACAACTATGATTGTATTATTATTAATTTTTGAAAACATTGAAATGTCGCCAAGAATGTATTCACGTTTGGTAAATACAGTAAATACACAGAGATATTTTAATTATCGTAGGCTCTCCGGCTACCACGCTAACATCTGTGGTAGCCTTTAACCCCTAGAAAGGGCAAGGCTGGACACTTCTTAGAATCACAACTTTGTGGAATTAAGCAGTCCACGAGCCTAATACAAGAGGAAGAAGAAGATTAGTAGATATCAGCGATAATATTACAAGTGCTTGAAATTTTAGTTTAGAAACTAAACAGTGTTAGTGGTTACTTCTTATTGATTACGACGATATGAGAATTTTACGGATAAAGCAGAGTAGGTAATGAAATTGGGAGCTTTACTTTATCATCAGTTAATTTCTAGTGATGATTTTATGTTCACATGGAATTTTCATTAATGCCATTAGGTTATGGTGAAGTTTATTGCGATGCTATGAAACTTTTACTGACAATGTACTATGTCATACATGTTGTTATCAGTTGAGTTCCAGTGACGTCATTATAATCGTATGGAGTTTCGAGTGAGGACGTATACTCATAAAGTAAAAATGTGTTCCTTGTCATCAATTGATTTCTGTTAATATTATTATGATTATATAAAATGTCTATTAATGTCATTGGGTTATTGAGAAATTTATTGTTATAACATTATGATGCTATGGAAGTTTTATTGGCAATGTATGTGATGCTAGTAATTTATGTGGCTATTTTATGTTGTCATCAGTTGAATTCCAGTGATGGCATTGTAATCATTTGGAGTTTTTGGTGATTATTTGATCATCATATGAAGCGCCTACAAATAAAGTAGATAAACGAAATGTATAGTTTATATTGTCATCAAATCATCATGATTGCTTCCTTGTTATCAATTAATTGGTTTTTAGTGATGATATTATGATCGTATGAACTTTCTGTTGACACCATTAGATTATTGTGAAATTTATTTCGATAACATTATGATGCTATAAAAGTTCTATTGACAATGTGTTATGTGATGCTCTACATGAATGTGGTTATTTCATATTGTCATTAATTCTAGTGACAGCATTGTAATTAGTTTTTAGTCATGATTTGGTGATCCTATAAGGCGCCTACTCATAAAGTAGATGATGGAAATCTATAGTTTATATTGTAATCAGTTTATCATGATTTTTTCCTTATCACAGTTGGTTTCTAGTGATGATATTATGATCGTATAAACTTTCTGTTAATTATTGAGAAATTTATTGTGATAACGTTATCATGCTATGAAAGTTCTACTGAGAATGTAGGTGCTGCTAGTGATGAATATGGCTATTTCATGTTGTCAACAGTTGAATTTTAGTGACAGAATTGAAATCATAGGAAGTTTCTAGTGATGATTTGATGATATAAAACACCTACACATAAAGTAAATGATGGAAATATATATTGTATATGGTCATTTAGTGATTGTATTTTGATTCCATAATTTTTTTCTCGCCAGCAATTCATTTCTAGTAGTGATATTATGTTCATATGGAATTTCTATTAATGCAATTAGCTTATGGTAAAACTTATTGTAATTATTACACACAACTGTCACATGACTGATATCATCCAGTGAGAACCATGATTTTTTTTTAAATCGACCAATCCCGAATTGATTATGTGATAAGCTCCCTAGTGCTAATTGTCGACCCCGTAGATGGTGTCATAATTAGAAATACAAATGCAAGAAAGAAGCAATTTGAGTTTTTCGGCATTATTAGATCAATTTTAAATCATAATTCGTATACGGTTTCGTGTAATAATCTTCAAAATATAAACGCGGGTGACACACGTACATATAATTTTGCCCGTGCCAAGAGTCATCCTGCTGGTTGCCCTTAGAAAACTGCCCTCGGGCAAGCCCTCGGGACAATTTTCATTGCAACCAGCACTCGACCTTTGGCGTGTGCAAAATTCTCAGTAAGTATGTCTCGCCCTTGTTATATTACTATTGATAATTTCATTCTTATTAGTGATATCACGTATTTTGAGACGTTTTTGTCATTATGACAGTTGATAAAGTTAGGGCAAACTTTGCACTTGATAATAACGCGCTTTCCTTTCAAGAATTAATTTTCAATTTCAACTCGTGTAATGTCATAGTAATGGTACTAACATCAAAATAACAAAAAAAGATTCAAAGTCGTTAAATTATCTTACCAAATTGCGCTCGAGACCATTTTTTTATGAAGAATATAGTTGGCTCTTTAAACTTGAATGTGGGTTTCCTGTCGGAAACTTGACTGTATAAACCGGCCTTGCTGACTCGTCATCTTATCATGGACGATTTGGATTGCCAAGTTTCCTGGCCACCCAATTTTCCTTAGAAAAAGCAACTACGTATATCCGGATAAAAGATGATCACTTGTGTAATTACTTGCGTCAACATTATGATGCTGGGAAAGTTCACATTAGTCACACTAGTTTATTGTAATGACAGTATGATGCTATAAGAGTTCTACTGACAATGCATGTGGTCTTTTCAAGTTGCTATCAGTTTATCTCTAGTAACTGCATTGTAATCACATAAAGTTTCTGGTGATGTTGTCTACTCATAAAGTAAATTATGTAAATGGATAGTATACGAAATTTTAGTGACAATATTAATTATTTTACAAAATTTATATTGATGACATGATGATTGCATGAACCGTTTAGTGACAACGTATGGAGTCTTACTAAACTTCTACCAACAAAGTAGATCACTTTCATGTTTGAAATGAATAGTTTATTTTGTCACAAATTTGTTTTAGTGATGGCATTTTGATTATATGAAATAGTTAGGGATAACATTATGATCTTGTGAAACACTTACTTAATAAGGTAGACAATATGATCACTATGGCTACTTCATTTTGTTATAAATGGGTTTCTAGTGATGATGTAATGTATTGACATTTCTGCTGAGGATATAATGATTCTATAAAACAGTTGCTATTTCATATTGTCATCAACTGTTTATTATTGATGACATTGTAACCAGATGAAGTTTCTAAGATAATAGTATGATCCTACGGAACTTCTACTGATGTAATCAATGATGCGAATTATGAAAGTGGCTCCTTCGTGGTTATGATCTTCCGAGATTTCGGGTGAAGACATCGTGATTTTATAAAACAGTTGCTGTTTGATATTGTCATCAATTAATTATTATTGATGACATTGTAAGCATATATAGTTTATGTGGTAATAATATGATACTATAAAACTTCTATTGATATAGTCGATGATGCGAATTATGGATGTGGCTGTTTCAAAGTTATGATGTGGTCTTAAGAAATTTCTGGTGGGGATATAATGATTCCATGAAACAGTTGCTGTTTTATATTGTCATCAATTGCTTATTATTGATAACATTGTTACCAGATGAAGTTTCTAAGATAATAGTATGATGCTATGGAACTTCTATTGATATAATCAATGTTGCGAATTATGAATGTGGCTGTGTTGTGGTTATGATCTTCCGAGATTTCGGGTGAGGACATGCGATTTTATGAAACAGTTGCTTTTGATATTGTCATCAATTAATTATTATCGATGACATTGTAACCAGATGGAGTTTATGTGATAATAGTATGAACATATGCAGCTTCTATTGATGTAGTCGACGATGCGAATTATGGATGTGGCTGTTTCAAAGTTATGATGTGGTCTTAAGAGATTTCTGATTGGGATATAATGATTTCATAAAATACTTGCTGTTTCATATTGTCATCAATTGCTTATTATTGATGACATTGTAACCAGTTTCTGTGATAATAATATGATTTTACGAAACTCTTATTGATGTAATCGATGATGCGAATTATGGATGTGGCTGTTTCTTGTTTATGATATAATCTTCCGTGATTTTTGGTGAGGATATAATGATTTGATGAAACAGTTGCTGTTTTATATTGTCATCAATTGATTATTATTGATGACATTGTAACCAGATGAAGTTTTTAAGATAATAGTATGATCTTATGGAACTTCTATGGATGTAATCGATGATCGAATTATGATGTGACCGTTTCGTGGTTATGATATGATCTTTCGATATTTCTGGTGAGGACATAATAATTCCATGAAACAGTTGCTGTTTCATATTTTCATCAATTGGTTATGATGTCATTGTAACCAGATCAAGTTTCTAAGATGATAGTATGATTTTATTGAACTTCTATTAATGTAATCGATGATGCGAATTATGGATGTGGCTGTTTCGTGGTTATGATATGATCTTTTAAAATTTCTTGTGAAGATATAATAGTTGCTGTTTCATATTTTCACCAATTAATTATTATTGATTACATTGTAACCAGATGAAATTTCTGTGATAATAATATAATCTTATGAAACTTCTATTGATGTAGTCGATGTTGCGAATTATGGATGTGGCTGTTTTAATGTTATGAGGTGATCTTAAGATGTTTCTGGTGAAAATATAATGATTTCATGAAACAGTTACTATTTCATATTGTCATAAATTTCTTATTATTGATGACATTGTAACCAGGTGAAGTTACTAAGGTACTAGTGTGATCTCATGGAACTTCTATTGATGTAATCGATGATGCAAATTATGGATGGAAAGTACGATCACATGAAGTTTTAATTATGACATTTTAATCTCATTAATTCCATTGATTTCTTATAATGATCCTATGAAATGTGTAATCATGGTGGCCATGGAAGTAACTAGTTCATGTTGTTATCATATCTAGTAATCACATTATGATTCTGTGAATTTCTGCGGGTAATATAAACGAAAGTGATGCACCAGTACGCATTACCATATGATTAATATGTTTTCAATCTCTTACAAGTCTTCCACAAACCTATAACATGTACCAATGTACCATGGTCGAACTCCAAACTAACAGATGTGTTTCTTTGTTTGCAGACGGGCTGGCGGTCGGAATATACGTGATAAGTTGCTGCAGAGGTGCGCAATCCAAGGGTATTAAAATAAAAATGCATTTGTAAATAGTTTTAAATATAACTAGCGTAAGCAAAACGTGATCACAAAATTGGAAGTGCAGCTGGTCCCAAACTCGCTCCTTTTGTATGTGTCTGTAGATAAAAGCTGCTCGGCGACTTTGCGGCCAGCTCGCACCTTGTAAATTTCAGTACAAAGTTAAAACGTTTGTAATGTATTGTATATAGATGTTAGGTTGTTTTTAAGACATTTTTAAGCGAGTGAGTGTGTAAATAGTGGATAATACATTGTGCAATCTACGCGTTATAAATTATGGCTATTTATGTGTGCATGGAGCGCCCGGTCCGGCTACCGACCTGAAATTCAGACTTCACGCTTGCGTCTTCATTAATAATTGTGATTTTTTAATTTTGGAATCAGGTCGTCACGGGCCGGCATAGACTGCGAGAATTTGTACATACTACATGTCTGAGAGTTGACCAACTTTTATGTACTTGATCAGTTAAATTATTGTCGCTTTGTACTTTACAGTGTTCCGAGATAGTCCTCTGTGTTTCATCAAAATTTCGTTCGTTTCTCGACAGGGCCGTACTTAGATTTAGTCGGAAATCACACATTTTGAAAAGCGGATTATTGTTTTTCGATTTAGGATCCAGCAGAAAAAGTTTGAACTGGGCTATTGTCATTGTAAATAAATGTTTTTAAACACGCGACAAGCAAACATTCATATTACCTTACGTTCAAATTTTAAAGTTGCGAACCGAAACTTTTCTGCCGGATCGTAAACCTTCTGAAGCACATCCTTCAAGCCAGTCATAAGCCGTATTTTACGAGTCGTCGATGCAAAATCGAGTGATTGTCAAAGCGTTGTTGAAGCATAGCATAATTATAAATTTCAAATATGTAAATAACTCGATGTATGTATATTCTCTTTGTGTGATACATAAAATACTGAAATCAGCTTCGCCTTTTATTTCTAATCTAAGCAGCGCCTCTCGATAATAAAATCGCCGGATTTGCCAAAGCCCCAGATCCCGGAATCAATCTATTCGCAAATCCCGGTCATCCCGAGATTCAGTGAGGTGCGAGGTCTGGTGTCCAGTGTGCCCAATGTGCCGAGAGTAATGCGCCCAAAACCCTCTTTTTCAGCTGACTGCGCATATTTCTTAAACAAATAACTGTTTGACGCTTCACTTGCCTTGACGCCTGTATTTTCTTCCATTCCTCGCTCGCGTTCTCTTTTTCCAGTAAGGCTGACCTCTAACTTAATCGAGTTTGGTTGAAAAATATCCGGTGAGAAGTATTTTGTGAAAGAGGAAAATCAGTAGCATATTTTATGCCGCTTCATTTGCTATATGTTCACTTAAACAGTATTAATTTCAAATTTTGCAAGAAAAAATAAAAAACAAATTAATGTTGAAGCTTGACTTTCCTTGACGCTTGTATGTTCTTCCACCCCACGATTGACTTCTTTTTTTCAGCAAAGTTGAAGTCTAATCTGAACCTGCCTTAAATTACAGACACATTTGGTAAGAACTTCAAATTGTTTTCAGAAAATTTGTGAAACTATAGCTTTATCTGTTATTGCTTGTAATTGCAAAAAGTATCTTGGGTATTAGATCTAGTGAAGTGTTAGACATTAAATTTGTTTTCAGGAGAAACCATGTGATTGAAGAACAAAAGCTATTTAAAACATGTTTGTTAATAAAGCATTAAACAGTAAAGTGTCCTGGACACCTTCGTTAATCTGCCACGCCATACATCAACGTCACAAATGATCTGGTAGACTGAGTGATTGCTGTTATTCAGTGTTTACTATGAGGTAAGGAGTAATATACTGAACGCATTTTTTAAACATTGACAATTTTGCCTATGATCATCGCCATATTACTATAGCAGTTATAATGTCTAAGGCACCTGGTATTCTACAAACAAACGAAACAAAGATGTATATACATGTTATAAAGCAACTGAACATCTATAATCCTAATAAAAGTTGCCTAGAACAAGAAACTATTTGATGCTGGACTTTTTCTTCTCCTTTTTCAAATGAAGCTAACGTTTCATTTACAGCACTTTTGATTGCAAGCAAGTCTAGTTAGAAATTTTACTTGTCTTTTTATTGCAATATTTTTATTCAACAACAAAATCAGGAAAATAAGCGCCTTCTACATTGCTCACTATTACTGTCGGTAAGCATATATCTTAATCATATAAATTTGAACTTTAACAATAAAAGAATGAAAACACGAAATCCGACGTCAAAAATATAATCATCGCCAATATCTAGTTAGCTAAGTAGTTGCCCTTAATCATTTTATTGTTTTATTAAGTGGAAGCTTACGGACAAACGCTGCTAAATTTAGAAAGTTGTTTTGGTTTTGTCTTAAATAACAAAATGTTCATAGATGCGATTTGTAAGTAAGTCATGAAACAATGAAATGTTCACAAAGATTAATTTAGTAAATAACGACACACCTTTATACCGGGAGTGCTAAAACTATACGCATGCTAATTTAGTAATTCTTTTTTAAATTCCAAAACCTTTACTTTCATTTGAACGAGTGAGTCCCCCATGAAGTCACAAATTTAATGATTACTTAGATCTAGTTGGCCGAGTGATTGCCATTAATAATTTTCTATTGTTTCCACTTAGTAGTGGATGTCTCCGGCTAGAGCTCTGATTCATCTAGATAGCTTCTTATTTATAATTTAGACTTAAGTGGCAAATCAATATCATAGTTGCGGTTTGAACTATTTATAAGTATTTCATCAAACAACTGAATGCTCAAAATGGACCATTTAATAAAAAAACTTAGTAGATAATATTTTATAAAATTTCACAACCTTCAAAACCGTACTCTACTCTGCTTGATGTAGATAGTTTGTTATCTGTAATTTAGCCCTGCCAAGTCAAAGTAGGGGTTTGAAAGATTTATGAGAGCAATTCATGAAACAATTGAATTCTCAAATTGAAACATTTAATAAATAACGACGCACTTGGATACCCGGAGTGCCAAGCCTAGACTCATACTAATATAGTATTTTTTTAAATTCCAAAACCTTCAAGTTTATTTGAACGGTGAGTCCACATGACGTCACAAATACACTCATCATTGATTAGATCTAGTTAGCCGAGTGGTTACCTTGAATAGTTTTTCATTGTTTTCACTTAGCGTACGACCGCAGCAAGAGCTCTGCTTCATCTAGATAGTTTGTTATCTATAATTTAACCTTGCATGACAAAGCAAAATCAAAGTTGCGGTTTGAATGATTTACAAGCATTTCATGAAACAATTGAATTGTTAAAATAATCCTTTTAATGGATAACGACTAACTTGAGTACCCTGAGTACTAAACCCTTTTTTTGAACGGTGAGCCGACATGACGTCATAAATACGATAATCACTTATTAGATCTAGTTAGCGGAGTGGTTGCCGTTAATAGCTTTTTATTGTTTTCACTTAGCGCATCCTTAGCTAGAGCTCTGCTTCATCTAGATTGTTTGTTATCTATAATTTAGCCCTGCAAAGTCAAAGTAGCGGTTTGAATGATTGATGCGAACAATTCATGAAACAATTGAATTCCCAAAATGACCCGTTTAATAACTAACGACGCACTTGAATACCCGGAGTGCAAAAACTAGGCGCGTACGAATTTAGAATTTTTTTAAATTCCAAAACCTTCAAGTTTATTTGAACAGTGAGCCCACATGTCATCATAAATACGATAATCACTTATTATATCTAGTTAGCCGAGTGGTTGCCGTTAATAGTTTTTCATTGTTTTAACTTAGTCCATCCTTAGCTGGAGCTCTGCTTAATCTAGATTGTTTGTTATCTATAATTTAGCCCTGCAAAGTCAAAGTAGCGGTTTGAATGATTGATGTGAACAATTCATGAAACAATTGAATTCCCAAAACCACCCGTTTAATAACTAACGACCCACTTGAATACCCGGAGTGCAAAAACTAGGCGCGTACGAATTTAGAATTTTTTTAAATTTCAAAACCTTCAAGTTTATTTGAACAGTGAGCCCACATGTCATCATAAATACGATAATCACTTATTATATCTAGTTAGCCGAGTGGTTGCCGTTAATAGTTTTTCATTGTTTTAACTTAGTCCATCCTTAGCTGGAGCTCTGCTTAATCTAGATTGTTTGTTATCTATAATTTAGCCCTGCAAAGTCAAAGTAGCGGTTTGAATGATTGATGTGAACAATTCATGAAACAATTGAATTCCCAAAATCACCCGTTTAATAACTAACGACCCACTTGAATACCCGGAGTGCAAAAACTAGGCGCGTACGAATTTAGAATTTTTTTAAATTTCAAAACCTTCAAGTTTATTTGAACAGTGAGCCCACATGTCATCATAAATACGATAATCACTTATTATATCTAGTTAGCCGAGTGGTTGCCGTTAATAGTTTTTCATTGTTTTAACTTAGTCCATCCTTAGCTGGAGCTCTGCTTAATCTAGATTGTTTATTATCTATAATTTAGCCCTGCAAAGTCAAAGTAGCGGTTTGAATGATTGATGTGAACAATTCATGAAACAATTGAATTCCCAAAATGACCCGTTTAATAAATAACGACCCACTTGAATACCCGGAGTGCAAAAACTAGACGCGCACTAATTTAGTATCTTTTTAAATTCGAAAACCTGCAAGTTTTTTGAACGGTGTGTCCACATGACGCCACGAATACAATCATCATTGATTAGATCTAGTTAACCGAGTGGCTATCGTTAATAGTTTTTCATTGTTTTCACTTAGCGTACGTCCGCAGCAAGAGCTCTGCTTCATCTAGATAGTTTGTTATCTATAATTTAGCCTTGCATGACAAAACAAAATCAAAGTTGCGGTTTGAATGATTTTCAAGCATTTCATGAAACAATTGAATTGCTAAAATAATCCTTTTAATGGATAATGACTAACTTGAGTACCCTGGGTACTAAACCCTTTATTTGAACGGTGAGCCAACATGACGTCATAAATACGATAATCACTAATTAGATCTAGTTAGCGGAGTGGTTGCCGTTAATAGTTTTTCATTGTTTTCACTTAGCGCATCCTTAACTAGAGCTCTGCTTCATCTAGATTGTGTGTTATCTATAATTTAGCCCTGCAAAATCAAAGTAGCGGTTTGAATGATTGATGTGAACAAATCATGAAACAATTGAATTCCCAAAATGACCCGTTTGATAAATAACGACCCACTTGAATACCCGGAGTGCAAAAACTAGACGCGCACTAATTTAGATTTTAAATTCGAAAACCTTCAAGTTTATTTGAACAGTGAGCCCACATGTCATCATAAATACGATAATCACTAATTTTATCTAGTTAGCCGAGTGGTTTCCGTTAATAGTTTTGCATTGTTTTAACTTCGCGCATCGTTAGCTGGAGCTCTGCTTAATGTAGATTGTTTGTTATCTAATTTATCCCTGCAAAGTCAAAGTAGCTGTTTGAATCATTAATGTGAACAATTCATGAAACAAATAAATTCTCAAAAATTACCCGTTTAATAAATAACGAGCCACTTGAATACCCGGAGTGCAAAAACTAGACGCGTACTAATTTAGTTTTTTTTTAAATTCGAAAACCTTCAAGTTTTGTGAACGGTGAGTCCACATGACGCCACGAATACAATCATCATTGATTATATCTAGTTAACTGAGTGGTTATCGTTAATAGTTTTTCATTGTTTTAACTTCGCACATCCTTAGCTGGAGCGCTGCTTAATCTAGATTGTTTGTTATCTATAATTTAGCCCTGCAAAGTCAAAGTAGCGGTTTGAATAATTAATGTGAACAATTCATGAAACAATAGAATTCCCAAAATGACCCGTTTAATAAATAACGACCCACTTGAATACCCGGAGTGCAAAAACTAGACGCGTACTAATTTCGAATTTTTTTAAATTCCAAAACCTTCCAGTTTATTTGAACAGTGAGCCCACATGTCATCATAAATAAGATAATCACTTATTTTATCTAGTTAGCCGAGTGGTTTCCGTTAATAGTTTTTCATTGTTTTAACTTCGCGCATCCTTAGCTGGAGCGCTGCTTAATCTAGATTGTCTGTTATCTAATTTAGCCCTGCAAAGTCAAAGTAGCGGTTTGAATAATTAATGTGAACAATTCATGAAACAATTAAATTCTCAAAAATGACCCGTTTAATAAATAACGACCCACTTGAGTACCCGGAGTGCAAAAACTAGACGCGTACTAATTTAGTATTTTTTTAAATTCGAAAACCTTCAAGTTTTGTGAACGGTGAGTCCACATGACGCCACGAATACAATCATCATTGATTAGATCTAGTTAACTGAGTGGTTATCGTTAATAGTTTTTCATTGTTTTCACTTAGCGTACCTACGCAGCAAGAGCTCTGCTTCATCTAGATAGTTTGTTATCTATTATTTAGCCTTGCATGACAAAGCAAAATCAAAGTTGTGGTTTGAATGATTTACAAGCATTTCATGAAACAATTGAATCCTTTTAATGGATAATAACTAACTTGAGTACCCTGAGTACTAAACTCTTTATTTGAACGGTGAGCCGACATCATAAATACGATAATCACTTATTAGATCTAGTTAGCGGAGTGGTTGCCGTTAATAGTTTTTCGTTGTTTTCACTTAGCGCATCGTTAGCTAGAGCTCTGATTCATCTAGATTGTTTGTTATCTATAATTTAGCCCTGCAAAGTCAAAGTAGCGGTTTGAAAGATTGATGTGAACAATTCATGTAACAATTGAATTCCCAAAATGACCCGTTTAATAAATAACGACCCACTTGAATACCCGGAGTGCAAAAACTAGACGCGTACTAATTTAGAATTTTTTTAAATTATAAAACCTTCCAGTTTATTTGAACAGTGAGCCCACATGTCATCATAAATACGATAATCACTTATTTTATGTAGTTAGCCGAGTGGTTTCCGTTAATAGTTTTTCATTGTTTTAACTTCGCGCATCCTTAGCTGGAGCTCTGCTTAATCGAGATTGTCTGTTATCTAATTTAGAACTGCAAAGTCAAAGTAGCTGTTTGAATAATTAATGTGAACAATTCATGAAACAATTAAATTCTCAAAAATTACCCGTTTAATAAATAACGACCCACTTGAATACCTGGAGTGCAAAAACTAGACGCGTACTAATTTAGTATTTTTTTAAATTCGAAAACCTTCAAGTTTTGTGAACGGTGAGTCCACATGACGCCACGAATACAATCATCATTGATTAGATCTAGTTAACTGAGTGGTTATCGTTAATAGTTTTTCATTGTTTTCACTTAGCGTACGTCCGCAGCAAGAGCTCTGCTTCATCTAGATAGTTTGTTATCTATTATTTAGCCTTGCATGACAAAGCAAAATCAAAGTTGTGGTTTGAATGATTTACAAGCATTTCATGAAACAATTGAATCCTTTTAATGGATAATAACTAACTTGAGTACCCTGAGTACTAAACTCTTTATTTGAACGGTGAGCCGACATCATAAATACAATAATCACTTATTATATCTAGTTAGCGGAGTGGTTGCCGTTAATAGTTTTTCATTGTTTTCACTTAGCGCATCCTTAGCTAGAGCTCTGATTCATCTAGATTGTTTGTTATCTATAATTTAGCCCTGCAAAGTCAAAGTAGCGGTTTGAAAGATTGATGTGAACAATTCATGAAACAATTGAATTCCCAAAATGACCCGTTTAATAAATAACGACCCACTTGAATACCCGGAGTGCAAAAACTAGACGCGTACTAATTTAGAATTTTTTTAAATTATAAAACCTTCCAGTTTATTTGAACAGTGAGCCCACATGTCATCATAAATACGATAATCACTTATTTTATGTAGTTAGCCGAGTGGTTTCCGTTAATAGTTTTTCATTATTTTAACTTCGCGCATCCTTAGCTGGAGCTCTGCTTAATCGAGATTGTCTGTTATCTAATTTAGAACTGCAAAGTCAAAGTAGCTGTTTGAATAATTAATGTGAACAATTCATGAAACCATTAAATTCTCAAAAATGACCCGTTTAATAAATAACGACCCACTTGAATACCTGGAGTGCAAAAACTAGACGCGTACTAATTTAGTATTTTTTTAAATTCGAAAACCTTCAAGTTTTGTGAACGGTGAGTCCACATGACGCCACGAATACAATCATCATTGATTATATCTAGTTAACTGAGTGGTTATCGTTAATAGTTTTTCATTGTTTTAACTTCGCACATCCTTAGCTGGAGCGCTGCTTAATCTAGATTGTTTGTTATCTATAATTTAGCCCTGCAAAGTCAAAGTAGCGGTTTGAAAGATTGATGTGAACAATTCATGTAACAATTGAATTCCCAAAATGACCCGTTTAATAAATAACGACCCACTTGAATACCCGGAGTGCAAAAACTAGACGCGTACTAATTTAGAATTTTTTTAAATTATAAAACCTTCCAGTTTATTTGAACAGTGAGCCCACATGTCATCATAAATACGATAATCACTTATTTTATGTAGTTAGCCGAGTGGTTTCCGTTAATAGTTTTTCATTATTTTAACTTCGCGCATCCTTAGCTGGAGCTCTGCTTAATCGAGATTGTCTGTTATCTAATTTAGAACTGCAAAGTCAAAGTAGCTGTTTGAATAATTAATGTGAACAATTCATGAAACCATTAAATTCTCAAAAATGACCCGTTTAATAAATAACGACCCACTTGAATACCTGGAGTGCAAAAACTAGACGCGTACTAATTTAGTTTTTTTTTAAATTCGAAAACCTTCAAGTTTTGTGAACGGTGAGTCCACATGACGCCACGAATACAATCATCATTGATTATATCTAGTTAACTGAGTGGTTATCGTTAATAGTTTTTCATTGTTTTAACTTCGCACATCCTTAGCTGGAGCGCTGCTTAATCTAGATTGTTTGTTATCTATAATTTAGCCCTGCAAAGTCAAAGTAGCGGTTTGAAAGATTGATGTGAACAATTCATGTAACAATTGAATTCCCAAAATGACCCGTTTAATAAATAACGACCCACTTGAATACCCGGAGTGCAAAAACTAGACGCGTACTAATTTAGAATTTTTTTAAATTATAAAACCTTCCAGTTTATTTGAACAGTGAGCCCACATGTCATCATAAATACGATAATCACTTATTTTATGTAGTTAGCCGAGTGGTTTCCGTTAATAGTTTTTCATTGTTTTAACTTCGCGCATCCTTAGCTGGAGCTCTGCTTAATCGAGATTGTCTGTTATCTAATTTAGAACTGCAAAGTCAAAGTAGCTGTTTGAATAATTAATGTGAACAATTCATGAAACAATTAAATTCTCAAAAATTACCCGTTTAATAAATAACGACCCACTTGAATACCTGGAGTGCAAAAACTAGACGCGTACTAATTTAGTATTTTTTTAAATTCGAAAACCTTCAAGTTTTGTGAACGGTGAGTCCACATGACGCCACGAATACAATCATCATTGATTAGATCTAGTTAACTGAGTGGTTATCGTTAATAGTTTTTCATTGTTTTCACTTAGCGTACGTCCGCAGCAAGAGCTCTGCTTCATCTAGATAGTTTGTTATCTATTATTTAGCCTTGCATGACAAAGCAAAATCAAAGTTGTGGTTTGAATGATTTACAAGCATTTCATGAAACAATTGAATCCTTTTAATGGATAATAACTAACTTGAGTACCCTGAGTACTAAACTCTTTATTTGAACGGTGAGCCGACATCATAAATACGATAATCACTTATTAGATCTAGTTAGCGGAGTGGTTGCCGTTAATAGTTTTTCATTGTTTTCACTTAGCGCATCCTTAGCTAGAGCTCTGATTCATCTAGATTGTTTGTTATCTATAATTTAACCCTGCAAAGTCAAAGTAGCGGTTTGAAAGATTGATGTGAACAATTCATGAAACAATTGAATTCCCAAAATGACCCGTTTAATAAATAACGACCCACTTGAATACCCGGAGTGCAAAAACTAGACGCGTACTAATTTAGAATTTTTTTAAATTATAAAACCTTCCAGTTTATTTGAACAGTGAGCCCACATGTCATCATAAATACGATAATCACTTATTTTATGTAGTTAGCCGAGTGGTTTCCGTTAATAGTTTTTCATTATTTTAACTTCGCGCATCCTTAGCTGGAGCTCTGCTTAATCGAGATTGTCTGTTATCTAATTTAGAACTGCAAAGTCAAAGTAGCTGTTTGAATAATTAATGTGAACAATTCATGAAACCATTAAATTCTCAAAAATGACCCGTTTAATAAATAACGACCCACTTGAATACCTGGAGTGCAAAAACTAGACGCGTACTAATTTAGTATTTTTTTAAATTCGAAAACCTTCAAGTTTTGTGAACGGTGAGTCCACATGACGCCACGAATACAATCATCATTGATTAGATCTAGTTAACTGAATGGTTATCGTTAATAGTTTTTCATTGTTTTCACTTAGCGTACGTCCGCAGCAAGAGCTCTGCTTCATCTAGATAGTTTGTTATCCATTATTTAGCCTTGCATGACAAAGCAAAATCAAAGTTGTGGTTTGAATGATTTACAAGCATTTCATGAAACAATTGAATCCTTTTAATGGATAATAACTAACTTGAGTACCCTGAGTACTAAACTCTTTATTTGAACGGTGAGCCGACATCATATATACAATAATCACTTATTAGATCTAGTTAGCGGAGTGGTTGCCGTTAATAGTTTTTCATTGTTTTCACTTAGCGCATCCTTAGCTAGAGCTCTGATTCATCTAGATTGTTTGTTATCTATAATTTAGCCCTGCAAAGTCAAAGTAGCGGTTTGAATGATTGATGCGAACAATTCATGAAACAATTGAATTCCCAAAATGACCCGTTTAATAACTAACGACCCACTTGAATACCCAGAGTGCAAAAACTAGGCGCGTACGATTTTAGAATTTTTTTAAATTCCAAAACCTTCAAGTTTATTTGAACAGTGAGCCCACATGTCATCATAAATACGATAATCACTTATTATATCTAGTTAGCCGAGTGGTTGCCGTTAACAGTTTTTCATTGTTTTAACTTAGTCCATCCTTAGCTGGAGCTCTGCTTAATCTAGATTGTTTGTTATCTATAATTTAGCCCTGCAAAGTCAAAGTAGCAGTTTGAATGATTGATGTGAACAATTCATGAAACAATTGAATTCCCAAAATCACCCGTTTAATAACTAACGACCCACTTGAATACCAGGAGTGCAAAAACTAGGCTCGTACGAATTTAGAATTTTTTAAATTCCAAAACCTTCAAGTTTATTTGAACAGTGAGCCCACATGTCATCATAAATACGATAATCACTTATTATATCTAGTTAGCCGAGTGGTTGCCGTTAATAGTTTTTCATTGTTTTAACTTAGTCCATCCTTAGCTGGAGCTCTGCTTAATCTAGATTGTTTGTTATCTATAATTTAGCCCTGCAAAGTCAAAGTAGCGGTTTGAATGATTGATGTGAACAATTCATGAAACAATTGAATTCCCAAAATGACCCGTTTAATAAATAACGACCCACTTGAATACCCGGAGTGCAAAAACTAGACGCGCACTAATTTAGTATCTTTTTAAATTCGAAAACCTGCAAGTTTTTTGAACGGTGTGTCCACATGACGCCACGAATACAATCATCATTGATTAGATCTAGTTAACCGAGTGGCTATCGTTAATAGTTTTTCATTGTTTTCACTTAGCGTACGTCCGCAGCAAGAGCTCTGCTTCATCTAGATAGTTTGTTATCTATAATTTAGCCTTGCATGACAAAACAAAATCAAAGTTGCGGTTTGAATGATTTTCAAGCATTTCATGAAACAATTGAATTGCTAAAATAATCCTTTTAATGGATAATGACTAACTTGAGTACCCTGGGTACTAAACCCTTTATTTGAACGGTGAGCCAACATGACGTCATAAATACGATAATCACTAATTAGATCTAGTTAGCGGAGTGGTTGCCGTTAATAGTTTTTCGTTGTTTTCACTTAGCGCATCGTTAGCTAGAGCTCTGATTCATCTAGATTGTTTGTTATCTATAATTTAGCCCTGCAAAGCCAAAGTAGCGGTTTGAAAGATTGATGTGAACAATTCATTAAACAATTGAATTCCCAAAATGACCCGTTTAATAAATAACGACCCACTTGAATACCCGGAGTGCAAAAACTAGACGCGTACTAATTTCGAATTTTTTTAAATTATAAAACCTTCCAGTTTATTTGAACAGTGAGCCCACATGTCATCATAAATACGATAATCACTTATTTTATCTAGTTAGCCGAGTGGTTTCCGTTAATAGTTTTTCATTGTTTTAACTACGCGCATCCTTAGCTGGAGCGCTGCTTAATCTAGATTGTCTGTTATCTAATATAGCCCTGCAAAGTCAAAGTAGCGGTTTGAATAATTAATGTGAACAATTCATGAAACAATTAAATTCTCAAAAATGACCCGTTTAATAAATAACGACCCACTTGAATACCCGGAGTGCAAAAACTAGACGCGTACTAATTTAGTATTTTTTTAAATTCGAAAACCTTCAAGTTTTGTGAACGGTGAGTCCACATGACGCCACGAATACAATCATCATTGATTAGATCTAGTTAACTGAGTGGTTATCGTTAATAGTTTTTCATTGTTTTCACTTAGCGTACGTCCGCAGCAAGAGCTCTGCTTCATCTAGATAGTTTGTTATCTATTATTTAGCCTTGCATGACAAAGCAAAATCAAAGTTGTGGTTTGAATGATTTACACAAGCAGTTCATGAAACAATTGAATCCTTTTAATGGATAATAACTAACTTGAGTACCCTGAGTACTAAACTCTTTATTTGAACGGTGAGCCGACATCATAAATACGATAATCACTTATTAGATCTAGTTAGCGGAGTGGTTGCCGTTAATAGTTTTTCATTGTTTTCACTTAGCGCATCCTTAGCTAGAGCTCTGATTCATCTAGATTCTTTGTTATCTATAATTTAGCCCTGCAAAGTCAAAGTAGCGGTTTGAAAGATTGACGTGAACAATTCATGAAACAATTGAATTCCCAAAATGACCCGTTTAATAAATAACGACCCACTTGAATACCTGGAGTGCAAAAACTAGACACGCACTAATTTAGATTTTAAATTTCAAAACCTTCAAGTTTATTTGAACAGTGAGCCCACATGTCATCATAAATACGATAATCACTAATTTTATCTAGTTAGCCGAGTGGTTGCCGTTAATAGTTTTGCATTGTTTTAACTTCGCGCATCGTTAGCTGGAGCTCTGCTTAATGTAGATTGTTTGTTATCTAATTTATCCCTGCAAAGTCAAAGTAGCTGTTTGAATCATTAATGTGAACAATTCATGAAACAAATAAATTCTCAAAAATTACCCGTTTAATAAATAACGACCCACTTGAATACCCGGAGTGCAAAAACTAGACGCGTACAAATTTAGTATTTTTTTAAATTCGAAAACCTTCAAGTTTTGTGAACAGTGAGTCCACATGACGCCACAAATACAATCATCATTGATTAGATCTAGTTAACTGAGTGGTTATCGTTAATAGTTTTTCATTGTTTTCACTTAGCGTACGTCCGCAGCAGGAGCTCTGCTTCATCTAGATAATTTGTTATCTATAATTTAGCCTTGAATGACAAAGCAAAATCAAAGTTGTGGTTTGAATGATTTACAAGCATTTCATGAAACAATTGAATCCCTTTAATGGATAATAACTAACTTGAGTACCCTGAGTACTAAACTCTTTATTTGAACGGTGAGCCGACATCATAAATACGATAATCACTTATTAGATCTAGTTAGCGGAGTGGTTGCCGTTAATAGTTTTTCATTGTTTTCACTTAGCGCATCCTTAGCTAGAGCTCTGATTCATCTACATTGTTTGTTATCTATAGTTTAGCCCTGCAAAGTCAAAGTAGCGGTTTGAAAGATTGATGTGAACAATTCATGAAACAATTGAATTCCCAAAATGACCCGTCAAATAAATAACGACCCACTTGAATACCCGAAGTTCAAAAACTAGACGCGTACTAATTTAGTATTTTTTTAAATTCCAAAACCTTCCAGTTTATTTGAACAGTGAGCCCACATGTCATCATAAATACGATAATCACTTATTTTAGCTAGTTAGCCGAGTGGTTTCCGTTAATAGTTTTTCATTGTTTTAACTTCGCGCATCCTTGGCTGGAGCTCTGCTTAATCTAGATTGTATGTTATATAATTTAGCCGTGCAAAGTCAAAGTAGCGGTTTGAATAATTAGTGTGAACAATTCATGAAACAATTAAATTCTCAAAAATGACCCGTTTAATAAATAACGACTCACTTGAATACCCGGAGTGCAAAAACTAGACGCGTACTAATTAAGTATTTTTTTAAATTCGAAAACCTTCAAGTTTTTTGAACAGTGAGTCTACATGACGCCACGAGTGCAATCGTCATTGATTAGATCTAGTTAACTGAGTGGTTATCGTTAATAGTTTTTCATTGTTTTCACTTAGCGTACGTCCGCAGCATGAGCTCTGCTTCATCTAGATAGTTTGTTATCTATAATTTAGCCTTGAATGACAAAGCAAAATCAAAGTTGTGGTTTGAATGATTTACAAGCATTTCATGAAACAATTGAATTGTTAAAATAATCAGTTTAATGAATAATGACTCACTTAACTACTCGGAGTGCTAAACCTAGACGGAGACTAATTTAGTAGTTTTTATGAAATTGCAAAACCTTCCCTTTCATTTAAACGATGACTGCCCTCCCTTCTAGTTGGCCGCGTGGTTGTCGTTAATAATTTTGTATGCTTTTCACTTAGTGGAATTCTTCGGCTAGAGCTGTGCTACATCTATAGATGAAATTCAGTACGGGAAAGATAGGACAATGTCAATCTTATGGGAGTTTTATGGGCGACGTTGCCATTTCTCAGCGGCGACCGACGGTTTAAGTTTACTTGAAGTAATACCAGACGCGGAATACACGAATCAAGCTAGTAGTTGTTAAGTGGGATTTATTTATGATTAACATGGGCATATTTACTTCCAAGGAGATTTGTGCTAAAATTTGGCAACGTCGTTTTGCATAAGGCAACATACTGAATTTGAAATATGAGACGATCTCTAGATAATGCTTGTTATCTATAGTTCAGTTGCAAATGACCAAGTCAAAATTATAGTTGCAGTTTGAACTATTTACAAATATTTTATAAAACAATTGATGTTAAGAATGACCCATTTAATAAACTGCGACGCACTTGGATTCCTGGAATGCTAAAACTGTCCCTGCTAATTTAGTAATTCATTTTGAACAACTTTTATTTGTCATAAGTCATAAGATCACAAATATAATCTTCACTTCGATCTAGTTGGCCGAGTGATTGCCGTTAATAGTTTCTTATTGTTACTTTCCCATACCCATAGGTATAGGGAAGTCTTGGAATCATGAAAATTTTGGAAATCGAGATTTTAACAGAAATATCCGTTTTGGGCCTCTAGGAACCCAAAAAAGTGGTTTTTAAAAAATGTCTGTCTGTGTGTGGGTGTGTGGGTGTGTGGGTGGGTGACGCTCCTACAGCCGAAAGTATTGCTCCGATTTTGATGCGCTTTGGAATGCGGGGGTGTATCGAAAATTCATCGACAAAATAAGCTTTTCAAAAAAATCCGAAACCGGAAGCGGAAGTTACGCATGTTTTTTTGGTATCACTGTTTTCGTGATTAAAATTTTGAAAATTTTATCGCGGATAACGTTAGAGGTTCATAAGACAAATCTGTTAGTTTTTTGCCGAACTCGCTAGGTTTAAAATGAAGGGCGCTATGATTTTTTGAAAATTTTGAGTTTAACGCCCTATTACTCAAAAACGGATGAATCGATTCAATTGATTTTTTTTTCTGAATAGTATCTGAAGGCTAACATGAGGTGATATAAAAAGTGTTGTGAAAAATATTAAGGGGCCTAAATTACAAATTTTCAAAATTTTGGAAATTTTCTAAAAATCATTTCTCAAAAACTGCCCACAGGAATTTGTTTAAACTTCATGCACTGATAGACCCCGAAAAGGGCTATCGATCTGTTTTTTAAAGAATCTCATGAATTATCTGTGGCGCCCTCTACGAAGCTTTGATCGATAAAATTTTCAAAATTGTAATCACGAAAACAGTGATACCAAAAAAACATGCGTAACTTTCGCTTCCGGTTTCGGATTTTTTTGAAAAGCTTATTTTGTCGATGAATTTTCGATACACCCCCGCATTCCAAAGCGCATCAAAATCGGAGCAATACTTTCGGCTGTAGGAGCGTCACCCACCCACACACACACCCACACACACACCCACACACACACCCACACACAGACAGACATTTTTAAAAAACCACTTTTTTGGGTTCCTAGAGGCCCAAAACGGATATTTCTGTGAAAATCTCGATCTCCAAAATTTTCATGATTCCAAGACTTCCCTATACCTATGGGTATGGGAAAGTAACTAACACAGTGGCGGCTTGTCCACTTGGCGCCACCTACAGAAGCTCGGTGGTCACGTTTTGAACTACACATACTTTTATATTTACGAGCAATTTACGTGAAAGTGTAAACGCTTATCACGGTGAAGACGTGAGTCATCGAGTTGAAATTTTGATATGTTGTAAAGACTGATGAATAAAGACGATATGAACAGTTTCCAGTATGGGAAAGTCCAGGGAGGTAGTCACGTCCACTTTTTTTTTTACTTAGCTGTGTAGTAAGTCTCCGGCTAGAGCTCTGCTACATCCAGATAAAGTTTGGTATCTATAGTCCTGTTGTAAATCACAAAATCAAAACCACAATGGCTGTTTAGACTACTCATAAGTATTTCATAAAACAGTTGAATGTTCAAAATAATTCATTTAATTAATAATGTCGTATATGGATTTCCGGAATATTAAAACTATACGCACGCTAATTTATAAATTGTTTTTAAAATTCCGAAACCTTTACTTTGAATTGTACGGCAAGTCTCCGACAAAGTCACAGGTATAATCATCACTTACCGTTGATAACTTTCCATTGTTTTCACTGATGTCTTCAGCTAGAGTTCTGCTAAATCTAAAGTATGACTTTTTATGTATAGCTCAGCCTCAAATGACAAAAACAAAATCATATTTGAAATTTAAACGATTTATAAGCATTTCATAAACTACTTGAATGCCCACTTTAGTAAATACCTACTCGCTTTGATCCCTCCTGGAATAATAAAAGATTCATACTAACTTAGTATTCTTTTCTGAAATTAGGTAGGTAACCTTTCCTTCCATTTAAATGATGGGTTGCCTACGAAGTAGCAAATATAATCAGATATAGTTGGCCGAATAATTGCCTTAAATAACTTTTTTTTTAATCGGCAGTGAAGAACGTTGAAATCGTCATTAAAATACGAGAAGTCGGCAGTGAAGTAATCCATTGTTTTACAACTTTTTGTAGGCGGGGGCGGGGCGATAGGTAAGCGTCAACCGACGTCAACATAACCTACAAAAGCTGGTTAAAATGTTGCAGTTTCGCAAAAATATAATGTACCCCCGGCACGGAAGTTCTTTTTTATCCCTCATGTGGTTTATTTGTCTTGGCCCTACGGACCTCGGCAACGAAGCTGCACTTCAATGCCTTGGTATACAAACTACTACTTATAGTTTTCACTTAGCGGAAGTCAGGCAAGAGTTCTGTTACATATAGTTAATGTTTACTCTCCCTAGTTTATCCTTAAATAACCAAAAGAAAATCAGAATTGTGGTTTGACCGATTTCTAAGCACTTTTTGAAACAATTTGAATTTTGAAATCGACCAATTTAATAAAAAACGACGCACTCTGCTTTCCGGAATATTAAAACTAGACATATACATACTAATTTAATAATTATTTGTGAAATTCCAAAACATCCCCTTTTATTTAACCGATGCTCTATAAGTCACAAATGTAATCATCACTTAAATCTAATTGGCCGAGTGGTTACCGTTAGTATATTTTTATTGTTTTCACTTAGTGTAATTGTCCGCTTAGATCTCAGCTGCATCTAGGTAATGTTTGTTATCTCTACTTCAGCCTTAGATGGTGAAATAAAAATAGTAACTAGGGTTTGAACAATTCTTAGGTATTTCATGCAACAATTAAATGCTCAGAACGACTCATTTAATAAATAAGGACGCACCTAGATTTCCGGAATGCCAAACTAGACGCATACTAATTTAGTAACGTTTTTATAAAATTTCGAAGCCTTCCCTTTCATTTAAACGTTGAAGTAATTATTGTAATCATCACTTAGATCTAGTTGGCTGAGTGGTTACCCTTATAATTTCTTATTGCTTTCACTTAGTCGTGAAGTTTCTGGCTAGAGCTCTGCTACATCTAGATAGTTTGTTAGCGATAATTTAGCTTTAAATGAAAAAATCAAATTTCTAGTTGCGGCTGAGACGACTCAGAAGCATTTCCTGCAAAAATTGAATGTTCAAAATGGCCCATTTAGTAAATAGCGATGCACTTGTATATCTGTAGTGCTAAAAACTAGACGCATACTAATTTAGTAATCGGTTTTTTAAACCCTGAAACTTCCACTTTCCTTTGAATGGTGAGTTTCCCGTGAAGTCACACTATAATCATCACTTAGTCCTAGTTGGCCGAGTGTTTTTTTTTTCATGGTTTTTACTTAGCGTACGTTTTTAAAGCTCTGTTTTATCTAGATCGTTTATTATCTATAATTTATCCACAAATGGCAAGGCAAAATCGAAGTTGCGGTTTGAACGATTTATAAGAATTTGATAAGACAATGGTATGCCCAAAATGATCCATTTATATACTCCGAGCGCTGAAACTATACGCAAACTAATTTAGTATAGTTTTTATATTCCGATACCTTCACTTTCATTTGAACTGTGAATCCCCAATGAAGTCACAAATGTAACGATCACTTAGACGTAGTTGCTGTGTGGTTACCGTTAGTAAATTTTTATGTTTTCATCGGTTTTCATTTAGTGTAAGTGTCCGTCTAGAACTCTGCTGCATCTAGGTAATGTTTGTTATCTCTACTTCAGCCTTAGATGGTGAAATCAAAATAATAATTGGGATTTGAACGATTCATATGCATTGTATGCAACAATTGAATGCTTAGAATGACTCATTTAATAAATAACGATGTACCTAGATGCCCGGAATTCCAAACGTAGGCACATACTAATTTAGTAATGTTTTTGTGAAATTCCTAAGCCTTACCCTTCATTTCAACGATTAAATAGGAAATGTAATCATCACTTAAATTAGTTGGCTGAGTGGTTACCTACCCTTATTTTTTTCTATTGCTTTCACTTAGTAGTGAAGTCTCCGGCTAGAACATGCTAATTTAGTAAATAATATTTTATAAAATTTTAAAACCACCCTACGTCTTTAGCTAAAACTTTGTTTCAACTAGATAGTTTGTTATGTATAATTTAGCCCTGCAAAGTCAAAGTAGGGGTTTGAATGATTTATGAGAGCAATTCATGAAACAATTGAATTCTCAAAATGACCCATTTAATAAATAACGCTGCACTTGAATACCCGGAGTGCTAAAACTAGGCATATACTAATTTAATGATTATTTGTGAAATTCCGAAACATTCCCCTTTTATTTTGAACGACGCTCTATAAAGTTACAAATGTAATCCTTATCATCACTTAAATCTAGTTGGCCGAGTGGTTGCCGTTAGTACATTTTATTGTTTTCACTTAGTATAATTATCCGTCTAGAGCTCTGCTGCATCTAGGTAATATTTGTTATCTCTACTTCAGCGTTAGATGGCGAAATCAAAATAGTAATTATAGAGTTGAACGATTCATAGGCATTTCATGCAACAATTGAATGCTGAGGATGGCTCATTTAATAAATAACGACGTACCTAGGTTCCCGGAATGCTAAACCTAGACGCGTACTAATTTAGTAAGTCTTCCCTTTCATTTAAATGATGAAGTAATGAATGTAATCATGACTTAGATCTAGTTGGCTAAGCCTTAAAATTTCATATTGCTTTCACTAAGTAGTGAAGTCTTCGGCTAGAGCTCTACTACATCTAGATAGTTTGTTATCTATAATTTAACTTTAAATAAAAAAAATCAAAATTTTAGTTGCGGCATAGAAGACTCAGAAGCATTTAGTAAATAACGATGCACTTGTATATCTGTAGTGCTAAAACTAAACGCATACTAATTTAGTAATCGTTTTTTAAATTCCGAAACCTTCACTTTCATTTGAACGACGAGTTCCCCGTGAAGTCATCACTTACGCCTAGTTGGCCGAGTGGTTGCCGTTAATGTGTTTGTTTTTATTGCTGTCACTAAGTGTACGTTTTTAGCTAAAGCTCTGTTTCATCTAGATAGCGTATTATCTATTATTTAGCCTTAATGGCAAAGCAAAATCGAAGTTGCCGGTTGAACGATTTATAAGGATTTGATGAGACAATGGTATGCCCAAAATGTTACATTTATAAACAACCATGCACTTGACTATTCGGAGTGCTGAAACTAGACGCAAACTAATTTAGTATTTTTTTATTAGTTCCGATACTTTCACTTTCATTTGAGCTGTGAATCCCCAATGAAGTCACAAATGTAACCATCACTTAGACCTAGTTGGCCGGAGTGGTTGCCGTCAATGTTTTTGTTTTCATTGTTTGTGTTTAGCGTTCATCTACATAGTTTGTTATCTACAATTTAGCCTTTAATGACAAATGAAAGTAAAGTTTCAGTTTGACCGATCTATAAGTATTTCATGAACAAATGAATACTCAAAATTGTCCATTTAGTAAATAACGACGTACTTGAATACCCGGAGTGCTAAAACTAGACGCAAACTAAGTTAGTGTTGTTTTTTTAAATTGCGAAACCTTTTATTTCATTAGAACGGTGAGTCTCCCATGCAGTCAGAAAAGTAATAATCACTTTAGATTAGATCAATTTGGCCGAGTGGTTGCTATTAATAGTTTTTTACTGTTTTCACTGAGTGAAACCCTTCGGCTAGAGGTATGTTACATCTAGATAATGTCTGTTATCTGTAGGTCAGCTTTAAATGACAAAATCAAAATCATAATTTGCAGTTTGAACGTTTCAGTAGCATTTCATCTGACAATTGAATGTTGAAAATGATTACCTACTTTAGTAAATAGCGACTCACTTTGATTCCCCCCCCCCCCCCACTCGTAGTCTTTTTTGTAAAATTTTTCAATATAGGCTACTCATAGTACTCGTCACACTTATCCCCCGTAACTATTGGGGTCTTTCTTACTGCCCTTTTTGTACAGTGAAGAGATGTAATACTCTTTCCATTCTTGGAGTATTGCTTGTTGTATAAGACATATTGGTTCATCAGATTCTTTAGCTTTTTCACTAAACGTTATTCCAGCACTTTTATCAGTTCTGCGGCGATATTTCCAGGCCCAGACGATCTTCCACTCTCATAATGTTCTTTCCGTTGGTCCATACTAATCAATGAAAAATACTTTTTTACTTTATTATTTCTTTTAATAATTGTTATGGTTTGCCATACCTGTGTTGACTATGCATCAACAATGTAAGAGTTACTTTGGTTGCATGTTTGTTCCCAGAATTTGTTTTTTTCTGCTTTTATTTCTCTTCTTAGTTCCTTATTTTTGTCCTTGAATGCTTGCTTATTTTAGTCTGATTTATGCATTAGACATTTTTTATAGTGATTTTTAAATTTTTTCTTTTTTATTTTATTTGTTCGGTAAACTTCGGCTTTGGCTAAACGATGAAATCACAAATATAATCATCACTTATCACTCATGTAGTTCACCGATTGGTTCCCGTTAATAGTATTTTATTGTTTTTACTTAGTAAAAGTTTTTAGCTAGAGCTGTGCTACATCTGGATAATGTTATCTATCGTTCAGTTTAAAATTTATGTATGTATTGTCGATAACCTCATTTTACCTTGCGATGTAGAGGCTGGTATTTTACACGCTTGCGTCTGGCGGTACAATGCTCAACTTGCCCCGAATTCGGGTTACAAAGTTGGAGCGCGGCTTTTGTGGTTGCGTAGCAATCATTGTGTGAGATGTGTGTCTTGGTGATATTACTACTCATGTCCATTGCGCTTGGGATTAGGACTCGTGCTAGCGCACTCGTCCTAATCGTACCAAAGCGCAATGGACATTCGTGACACCACCGCAAAAATAATCGACATAACTTTGACTACTCATGGTATTATAAATGAGAGTTTTTTAGAGTGTGTTACTTTAAGCTAACTCAACAATCTCAAAGCCATAAAACCCCTATTTTTACTTTCCCATACCCATAGGTATAGGGAAGTCTTGGAATCATGAAAATTTTGGAAATCGAGATTTTCACAGAAATATCCGTTTTGGGCCTCTAGGAACCCAAAAAAGTGGTTTTTAAAAAATGTCTGTCTGTGTGTGGGTGTGTGCGTGGGTGACGCTCCTACAGCCGAAAGTATTTCTCCGATTTTGATGCGCTTTGGAATGCGGGGGTGTATTGAAAATTTTATCGCGGATAACGATAGAGGGTCATAGGACAAATCTGCTAGTTTTTTGCCGAACTCGCTAGGTTTAAAATGAAGGGCGCTATGATTTTTGAAAATTTTGAGTTTAACGCCCTATTACTCAAAAACGGATGAATCGGTTCAATTGATTTTTTTTTCTAAATAGTATATGAAGGCTAACATGAGGTGATATAAAAAGTGTTTTGAAAAATATTAAGGGGCCTAAATTACAAATTTTCAAATTTTGGAATTTTCTAAAAATCATTTCTCAAAAACTGCCCACAGGAATTTGTTTAAACTTCATACGCTGATAGACCCCGAAAAGGGCTATCGATATGTTTTTTAAAGAATCTCATGAATTATCTGTGGCGCCCTCTACGAAGCTTTGAAGTTTGAAAATTTAAACCCTTTTAATTAATAAACAAAACAAGATAGGTAGCTGGGGTTTTCACCGTATTGCTCAGTGCATAATGGAGTATATGAATATGCAAAAAAAATATTACACTCGTGGATATATGTAAGCGCACCGGCCTCCTCCCCCCTCTATTTTTGAAAAATAATTTTTTTATTCTAACGGTTGTTATATTTTGCGTCAAAGAATCTTTTTCCGTAAAAATAAAAAAATCGATTTTGTATGCCCTAGAAAATATAATTTCCAGGTACTTAGAAAATTTCACCTCGGTGCTACAGCGGTTTTGAGGAAAATAATACATAAACTAGCACAGTGGCGGCTTGTCCACTTTGCGCCATCTACAGAAGCTCGGTGGTCACGTTTTGAACTACACATTCTTTTATATTAATTACCCGCAATTTACGTGAAAGTGTAAACGCTTATCACGGTCATCGAGTTGAAATTTTGATATGTTGTAAAGACTGTTGAATAAAGACGATATGAACAGTTTCCAGTAAGGGAAAGTCCAGGGAGGTAGTCACGTCCACTTTTTTTTTTAAATTTTGCAAAAAATTTTTTTTAGTTTTTTAAATAATATTTTTCAAAATTTCACATACAAAGACTTAATGTTAAAGTTCAAATTTTTTTATGTGAACACCTTAAAGAATTATAATTGGTGAACATAATATAAAATGTTAATTACTTCTTTAGATTTTTTATTCTCTACTGAAAAGTAGTATGTTTGAATAATTTTTACGTTTTCTATACAAGGCGCTTTTTATAGGAAAAATATTTTGCAATTCTAATTAATATCTTTTTAAATGGCTTCAAGAAACTCTAATCTAGCCCTGTTAATGAATTACTGTTACAAAAATTCTGTAAATGTTCTTTTACAATTGTCTAGAACATGTAATTGGATAAAAAAATCTCCTTATCCCATCTGCGCATAGCGATTCACTTAAAAAACAACTAATTAAAATCATCTGCGTTGATCACAGTTTAACATGCTTGATAATCTCTCCCGTTACATACATTATGCTCAATACCCTTAGGTATATAAAAGTAAGAAGTCCTTGCTGTAGTGCATGGTTGAGCTGCATACGGGCCATTCGCGTATATTTCAAATGATTAAGTTAAAAGCAAATAATTAAAGTCTGCTTGTATTGATCACAGTTTAAAACGCTTGAACATCTCTCCCATAACATAAATTATGCTCAAAACCCTTATATAAAAGTAAATAACCCCTGCTGTACAGCATGGTTTTGCCGCATGAGGCCCATCGGAGTATATTTCAAATGATTAACTTAAAAAACAAGTAATTATTGATCACAGTTTATAACGCTTGAAAACTCCCATAACATAATTTATACTCAGTACCGTTACATAAAAGTAAATAATCCATGCTGCACAGAATGGTTTTGCCGCATCCGGCCTATCTGAGAATATTTTAAATAATTAACTTGAAAAACAAATAATTAAAATCCGCTGACATTGATCACAGTTTAAAACGCTTGGAAATCTCCCCCATAACATCAATTATGCTCAGTATACCCTTATGTAAAAATAAATAACCCCTGCTGTAGTGCATGGTTGAGCTGCATACGGTCCATCGGCATATATTTCAAATGATTAAGTTAATAACAAATAATGAAAATCTACTCGTATTAATCACAGTTTAAAACGCTTGAAAATCTCTTCCATTACATAAGTTATGCTCAATACTCTTATATAAGTAAATAAGCCCCTGCTGTAGTGTATGGTTGAGCCGCTTGCGGCCTATCGCCGTGTATTTGAAATGCCTAACTTTAAAAACAAATGGTTAAAATCTACTAGCATTTACCGCAATTTAAACAGCGTGGAATCCACCCTATTACGATTGAGATCAGCATTTTTATATAATCTATATATATATAAAAATCAATCGCGTGTGTTAGTAACGCAAAAACTCGAGAACGACTTGACTTTTGGTTTTGTTCGTCTTACTCTCGAGGTGGTTTAGCAAAAGAGAAAATTCGGAAAAATCTAAAGGGAAAGCCGGAAAATTGGAAAATATCGAAAGTGTGTCTTTCTATTTGCAGTCACTGCTTAATGGTTTGAAGGGTTTTCCCCGTCATGTAATAATCCGCATCAGGTAACCGAAGGCGGAACAGATAAGACACTAATAGCAATTTATGAGCAGGGGGTAATTCCAAATGCCTTACATAGGTCGTCGCAGTCAGTCAGCTGCGCGGGTATATACTTTACCTGCGAACCGCAATGAGGTTTTTTGGGACGTTGATTGCGAAAATGGCATTTATTTTTAAGTCCAAGACGATGTACATGGCATAAAATTAAAACTCTATAGTGGTGAAACGGGGTTTCAGAGACAAATTAGTTTTGGGCAGAACAACGTTTGCCGGGCCAGCTAGTTGATGATAGAATACTCTTTCAAAGAATATGCTGACATGCATATAATATTTTGGCTTGAGGGCTAGAACTGGCATACGCTGCACAATTTCCTGATCGAAGGCACCCAACTCACAAAACATTTTTAAATTTGCACAATAGACTGCGAACAGGTTTAGTCTAGTTCCAATAAGAACTGATGCAGGTAGATTAAGAAGAGCAGAAACGATTTTGAATGTTGTTATAAGCACTTCTGGCTGAAGCACCAGGGAAGTTGAAAGCCTATTTTGGGGTCATCATTGTAAGGTTTCTAAAATATTGACGGAGGAACTACATCCTTACCATTACACGAACGTGCAAGCTCTTCTACCACAAGATTACCAAAGAAGGTTGAAATTTTGCCAGTGGCTAATAATCAAAATTATCCTGACCCAAATTTTATTTTACAAATTATAGTTGACTAATGGGTATTTTTTCAGTAGAAACGGATTTACAACATCCATTATTGGTTTCCTAAAAACCCACACTTGTACTATTCTGCAAGACAACAACTTAGATTTTCAATTAGCGTTTGGACCCTAAATAATAGGGTATTAGAACTAATGTCGCTTCCAATCAGAGTTAGGGGAAACAATTTTTGCAAATCTTAAATGAAGACTCCGAAGAGCAATCAGAAAATGTATCGTTGAATGGATTGGCAAATTTATGGTTGTAATTAGATAGTGTATCACCACAGTTTGCAGCTAATGTTCGGCAGTGGTCACACTTAAATTTTCCAAATTGCTGGATAGGCGTGACGGCTCTGTGATTTGGCTTCCATGTTCTCTCTTTAGATGTTTTTGTAGGTTATGTGAGGAATGCAGTTTACGACAAGCTAGTAAATGCCCAGGAAGAACATCAACAAAGAATTGTTGATGCCATCCGGGAAATTACTATGAAGATGCTTCAGAGAATTCACGAAAATTTTATTTGACAGACATGGTTAAGCAGTTATTGTAGCAATTATACTGTTCTGTTTGATGTTATTCCGTTAAATAAATAAAATACTAAAATTTTTTAAAAATACTGTGGTAATTTTTAATCAGGATTTACATACAATATAAACAGAAACCCTTCAGTTAATTACATGAAATTGTGAAAAATATTTATTAGTTAAAACAGCTTTCCCACGGGGAAGGAATTTTTAAACACCCTGTATGACAACGCACTTTGATTTCTGGAATTCTGAAACTAGCATACTAATTTAGTATAATATTTTTAAGTTCCAAAATTTTTTTAAACGATGAATTTCTTAAGAAGTCGAATATAATCATCATTTAGATCTAGTGGTTGCGTGGTTGCCGTTAATAATTTTCTATTGTTTTCACTTAGTGGAAGTCCTACCTAAAACTGTGCTTCATTGAGATAGTTAAATGTTAAATGACAAAATCACAGTTGCGGTTTGAACGATTAACAAACATTTTAACAAACAATTGAATGTTAAAAATGACCAACTCAATAACTAGTGACTCAGTGTGAATCACGGAAGTTACACCTTGACATTTTTTTTGGTATTTAGTAATTAAATTTACGGAAACCCCGAAACATTCCCTTCCGTTGAAACGTTCAGTACACATATCACGTTGCAAGTGTATTTATTACTGACATCTAGTATTTACTGTTAATAAACTGTTATGATGATCTAATCAGTATGGTATATTTTTCACCGAGGCTGAAGCGCCACAACATTTTAAACCTTTTAATAGTTACATTTTGATTATTTCAATAACAAATTATTAATTTGACTATTATATGTCACATAAGACAATTGAATTTTTAGAGTGATCACTTTGACTAAGATCTGATTGTGGGAATATTTAACGTAAGTCATTTGCTATATATACTGAGGGTGAGTCTTTGGAACTCGACTATATTTAGTTGTTCTTGCTATTTTTAGTTTAACTGTTAACAATAGCAAAATACGAAGTAGTTGGTTTTTCAGGCACCTAATTAAAAAAACGACGACTCACGTTGATTGTGAATGCTAGAAATAGAAGCATATTAATTTAGTAATTAATTTTTACCCTTTCGTTCAAACCATTGTAGCAATTACAAAATTGTTGAATGGAACCAACAGGCGTTCACACGAAGATTAAAGTGTTCCCACCGTAAGTGGTCAGAACAATGATTCATTAAATAAGCCCAAAAAGACATTTTTCTGTTGTCAAAACGCCACATTCATCTCAGCCATTTATTCAAATAGGCCCAAATCTCATCAAAACCACTCTTAGAGCTACTCAAGACTTTGTGCAAATTGCCATTACGCTCCGAGAAAACCCCGAATTCCGAAGTAACAATGCACGACGAATTAATTATTGAGGTTGCATTGGGGTCCTTTAATTTAGTGTTTAAGTTATACGACATAAATAACGGCCCAGCCTTCACCTGCTCCTTGCACCGGGCTGCTCGTCCTTGTTTTGGCAGCCACGCAGCGGGAAGAGAAAAAATTCCGATTCGCAGGCAAGTACACGAACTCATTCTTAATTGTCTAGCCGCTCATTAAACGAAGTAAATACCAACGTCTTTAATTCTGAGAAATTGATTAGCAGGCGGGCCTGAAACTGTTGCTCCTAAGGCATTTGGGAACTGGTTGGTGGTCACTGCACATGCCGATTGTTTCGTCAAAGCTAACTCGATTAAAGGCACAGGTGGCCTGATAATTCGAACCAGCAGCTTTTTACTTATAATAAGAACCAAGCCATTAAGACGTCAACAGAACGGCGAGTTATCTAAAATTTTTGAAATTTATTTCGTGGATCACTCGATCCTTACATAATATTTTTTGTCTCCGCAGATAAATTAGCCGGTCCGATTTGGCCCGCAGTCATTAACATGCTTCGTTATCTCGAGTGAAATAGCCAACACGTGTTGCTCAGATTCGGTTATCACGTGCAAGCAAATAAATTCCGAAACCTGAACCTGGGCCATTGAAGATAAGAGGCCGATGTAGGCCATGTAGTCGAGCCGGGTAGGTAGATCGAATTTTAACGATTGCTGTTCAGATAAGTCGTTTTTATTGTTTTTGAAGGTTGGACTAATCTAAAGCATTTGTACTCGTGCTGGCTGTTGTGAATAACTAAGTTCTGGGACAGGTGTCGATATCCGCTGGTTCTATGCAGTGTGGAACGTTTCGTTTTGGTGCATCCTTCGTCCTAAAATGCTGTTGAATAATAGTTCAAAGTGCATAGGTGTTTGGATTTTCGGGCACTTGTGAAAGTGCCTCTAATAGGATTACTAACATTGTTGATCCGAAGTAAAATTTTGATAGGGAGAAAAGGCGGGAGATAAATTTAAAAAGATCAATGTCAAATAGTTTTTTGAGTGATATGTAACGAGTTCCAAAAATAATTTAATATTTTTTATCCAATTCTTACGGTTGAAGTTGTAGTTCAACTATCCATTTCAATAGCATAAAATAGGGTTTTATCTATTTATGTCACTCATTACTGCATTGTTGGTAGCACTGTCAAGCGATGTCAAATTCGAGATTGCAGGTTAAGAGGGTAACATTGCACCGACGCTGACCAGAAGAAAAATAATTTGAGTTAGGGCAGAAAAACTGGGGGATAAAATTAATAAGAAAGATAAAACTGAAACAGGTTTGATAAAACAACACGTTCTTTTGAAAATACAAAACTTCTACAAAGCATCTTATTAACACTTAATATTTACCAGTTTTGTTTAAAAATCATAACAAAAAATAACACCTTAAAAACTTACTCTTTGTAAATCAGAGTACTATTAACAGATAACTTTCTTTTGAAAGTTACAAACTTTATACAACAGCTTCATATGTTTTTACATTACACAGAACAACAGAACATTTACAGAAAATTTCTCTTAGTAGTGAAATAAACTATAAGATACTAAATTTTTGTGGGAATATAATTCGTTGAGTTTTGAGCCAATTATCATCTCATAAACATTGACTAATAGAACCTACCATATTGACAATATAGCGACTTGCGATTTTCGATTTGGTAGACGATAACATGGTTTTGTTTCACGTGTCAAATGAACTAATTTAGAAATGTCAGTTGATGTTTATAGGTTAGGTCGTTATGTTGTGCGTTTTAAGCATAAAAAGCAACAAAAAGTGTGTTTGAGACAAACATTGATCATTAGTATTGGTATTTACATAATATTGTATTGCGCCCTTTCTGGTATATGTTTTAAATCATTATATTTTCTTTCTAAATATAATTCCTTGAATTTTGAGCCAATCATTATTTCTTAAATCTAGGAGATTGACTAATAGAACCTACCATACCGACAATATAGCGACTGGCGATTATCGGGTTGGTACGCGCTAACTGGGTTTTGTTTCACGTGTCAAATGAACTAATTTAAAAATGTCAGTTGATTTTTATAGGTTAGGTCGTGCGTTTTAAGTATTTCATTATAAACATATTTTCACTACATCGAAATAATGAAACCAGTAAGCTTAACTGTATTTAATAATAAATTAAAAACGATCCTGCTCGATAAACAACACCCAATGAATACAATCAATTAGGAATTTTAATCTGTATTTATTTCACAGTCACATCTGACAGGCGTATGTATCGGAATCATATACAGGTTTATATATTGTATTATACTATGTTTATAAAGTTAAGTTGTAGGTTAAGTGGAAGAGCAGCCAGCATATCTTTGCAACCAGGCTAAACTTCGCCTACATTATTTAGATATTTTTTCTTTGTTTTACGAGGGGCACTGCTAAAGTTTGCGGAAAATGTAAAGCAAAACACAAATTACGTTATGTAAATCACTTTATTGCTTCTCAAAATATTCTCCTTTAAAATCTATACACTTTTGCATCCGATGAAGCCAATCTGCAAAACACTTTTTCCACGAGCGAGGTACCTCCAAACCAAGTGATTTAAATGCTTCAACGCCAACGGCCTCTTCAAGCGATGAAGAACGCTCGCCGCGCAATTTATTTTTGATGTATCCGAATAAGAAGAAGTCATATGGGCAATGAGTCATTAATTGGATGTTGATACTGGTCAAAAACTCAACAGTTCATCGTGCTGTGTGAGCGCTTACATTATCATGATGAACAATGATTCGCCGGTTTACGTCGTTTCTTCTGATTTCAGCAATAACTTCCGGCAAACAAATTGAAGTATACCAGTCAGCATTAACTGTCCTGCGATCCTCTCATGCAACAGTTGCAACATGACCCGTTTTTCCGAAGAAACAAGCAATCATTCTTTTCGAAACGCTTCTTGAACGCACCACTTTTGTTGGTTTAGGTTCATTTTGAAACACCCATACAGTCGATTGCTGTTTAGTTTCAGGCTCATATGAGTATATCCAAAATTCGTCAGCTGTTACGATGTTATATACAGAATTTCAACGACCACCTTCGAATTTTTTTAGCATTTCCTTGCACCACTTGACACGTGCCTGTTTTTGTTCTTCTTTCAAATTGTGAGGGATCCAACGATTATAAAGCTCCCGAACATGCAAATGATCGTGCAAAATCGTATGTATTTGTTTCGCCGTAATGCCTAAGGATATCTTTATCTCACTATATGTCACTTGCCGATCTGATAAAATCATTTCACGCACAGCATCGATATTTTTCTCTACAACAGAGGTGCATGGGCGACCTTCGCGAAGATGGTCATCAAACGTTGGTCTTCCACGTTTGAATTCTGCGAACTATTTGTAACCGTAGTTTTGGATGCTGCTTCATAACCAAATAGCGAACTAAGTTTTTCCACACATTTCTGCGGTGTTAAACCGTATCGAAAATCATAAAAGATCATCACTCGAAAATCACGATTCGAAATTTCCATTTTTCACACAATTATTACTCTGTTAAATTCTGTTGAAACGAAGATGCTCGGTTTGAAATCGAACTGTCAACTGGATTATAGATTAAAACGTCAAATTTTACGAATATGACAATTGCATAACGCTGGCAATGCAAGGAGTACTCGATTCCGCAAACTTTAGCAGTGTACCTCGTACCCTTGAATTATAAGTCTAATAAAAGACACTTTATTATTATTATTATTATTAAAAGCAACAAAAAGTGTGTTTGAGACAAACATTAATCATTATCATTGATAGATAATAAAATTGTTGTACGCTCTTTCTGGTATATATTTTAAATCCTTTTATATCTCTAAATATAATTCGTTGAATTTTCAGCCAATCATCATCTCCTAAATTTAGGATATTGGCTAATAGGACCTTCTACCATACTGAGAATATAGCGACTCGCGATTTTCGATTTGGTACGAGCTAACTTGGTTTGGTGTCAAATGAACTAATTTAGAAATATCAGTTGATTTTTCTAGGTTAGGTCGTGCGTTTTAAGCATAAAAAGCAACACAAAGTGTTTTTGGGACAAGTATTGATACTCACGTAATAAAACGGTATTGCTCTCTATTGAAATGGACTGCTCTATAATTGTCTATTTATTAGTTTAATTTAATTATCTTGTATATAAGTTAGAACCAAAATCCAAATACACAATTCACTGTTTAATATTTTACTGTGTTCGAACTTTGTCTGTCATTAAATTACTAGGCTGGTTAAAATATGAAATGTACTGATTTAGTGCACAAAATAAATAGTTGTAGGCCTCTCTTTATATTTTATTCAACTGTAATTAATTAGAAAAACGCTAGCTCTTTAATCTCAAGGTGAGAACCGAAGTCGACTGTATTTTAAAATTGATCTGAAATGGTACTATACACAACTAGTAGTTTAAATACGCAGTAGTTTAGATACGTGGTAGCTCAAGGTCCAAAAATCTGTCAAATCACAAATCGGTTGACTAGTGCAAACAGCGGTTCATTGAAAGTTAAAATACTCGTGAAATATGAGAATTCGCAAGGTAATTATTCAAAATTTCGCACTTGGCAACAAATAACAACTTTCGTTTCTAGCAGTTACGTAATTCGTGACGTCAGACAGACGCCGTCTAAATTTTGGCAATTGTTTTTGGTCGCTTCCTGCACAGCTTCAACTTCCGCCAAACCACGGATTTTACTGACGCCGGGCTAATTATTTAAAATGCGGCTTAGCTAGAGCCTTGGAAAGGATCTCCTCTTCTTTAACAAGGTTTAAAGTTGTATGCAGGTATGCACTTGCTGCCAAATCTGCTGGAGACGTTCTTGCAGACCTGTCCTCTGCCGTAGACTGCTGATCTCTTGGCTCCAATGCTCCTCTTCGCCGTAGTCGAAGTTCGCAAAATGGAGTTGATCGGCCCCGATTTTTTCGTAGATGGGATTATGGAATATGTATGTTTTTTTGTTACGAAACTTGTTGAAAATACACCCACTTGTACACTGGCAAATGGGCAATAAACTGCTATACTTTTTATAGCTTGGAAAACACTTTTATTATCAAAACTATATAAAAATATAGAGCACAAATTTCAACAAACAGTCAAGTAATTAATTTTCAATTGTTCTCTTCCGTTATTAAACAAAAACGAATATGGACAATAATAACGGAAATTATGTTTGATAACTTAAAGTACAAAATGGAAATAAATTTGATTACATAAATTCTATTTTAGATTTTTCTCATAATCTAAGTTGTCTTTTCTTACATCTAAAATTATTTCGGTAGCGCTGCCCACCCACACCTTTAATTTTAACCACTGCTCTGCTTTTGCACTAATTGCAATCTTAAATGCACTGATTTATTCGGTTCGCCACTTCTCAATTGCTTCGTTCATGTCCTGCTGCCTGCTTCTCAAATTGCTCTTTTGCAATGTCCTGTTATTTGCTTCTATTTTTCTTTACCTTTTAAATTCCTCACAAATTTCACTTTCATTGGTTTTAATAAAAAAAAACTACGCTTCTTTTAACCTGCACATAGCAAACCTCTTGTGTCTATTAATTTCTTTCGGTTCGGCTTTCTATTATGCACAAACCTATTATTTTTATATATTTAAAAGTCAACTTCGACCCCTGTGAAAACAAGCTACTCAACTACTTTATTACTTCTCGCATCTCATTATCAATGCATTTCCTGTTTGAATTTTTAGTTTAACATTGCAGCTACATGAAACACCCCAACTCTGTGCTTATGGAATTGGTCTATTATGTTGCACTGCTAGCAGAGTCGAGTAGTGGGCTTAATACCATTACACTATCTGGTATATATTTAAAATCATTATAGTTTCCTCCAAAATAGAATTCGTAGTACGCCTAATCTATAATTCTTTAAGGATATTATTTCGTTATAATCCCAATGCAAGAAAATGTAACTCGTCCTACGAACTGTATTGTTGTATTTTCAGCTTAGAGATTATAACTCACAATATTCATAAAAAATCATCAATAATGAGCGTACTACATACGATACGTATTATCCCCGAAAAAAATATTTTCTAATATTATATTTTTTATTCCTTTGCCCACTTTCTACGAACGACTTCTTCTCTGAAACTTTTAAATAGGAGTAAACATTTTGCAATTCGAGTATGTATGAACCTTTAGTTAACCCGAAGGATAACATTCAAGACCCGGAACCTGAAAAATGATCGTCAAATCCGAATCCGTTGAATCAGAATAGGTACCGTACAATTGCCCAAAAATAATTGCCCGAAAACAGTTGACCGAATGGACAATTTCTCGAACGGACAATTGTCCGAAAAGACAGTTCAGCGAAAGCAAGATTTCCCGAATGAACAACTGCCCGAAGAACAATTTCCCGAAAGGAGAATTGCCCGAAAATATTTAAAAGTCACTTGAGTACGGATACTTAAACAACTATTTATGCAACAAGTACTAAAAGTTGATGTTAATGCACGAGACATGAAAATTATGAAACGAAGCCGAAGGCCGAGTTTCTCAACATGTCGAGTGCAATAACACTTTTAGCACGAGTTTGCATACAATATTTTTTCTACGACCTTAAATTTTCTGTTATTAATCCATAATTGTCGATTTAACAAAGGTTTGCATTTAGGACAGTTATAATTTATGTCATAATAAAGAGATGGCCTTGACGCGCAGGTGAATGTTTCTGGAGCCAGTACTGTCAAAGTCAGATATCAAAGGTAATTATAATAGTACACATCTGCTTTTAATAATTATATAACGCTTTAATTATTTAAAAAACACTTTACCTCTAACGTAAGAAGTAACTAGAATAACTTTACAACCTCATTTCCAGTTCGAAACTGTAGTTTTATAACCTCACTTCACTTTTAGCACATAGGATAAAAGTAAACAGCTGATCTCATTTTAAACATGCATTATAAAGCGTCACTTTTACTGAAAAAAGCTAGAGCCAAAAGGCCTACTTCTAGTGGTGATCGTAGAAAAAATTATTTATTTTATTTAATTTTTCCTTGACACTTTCTCTAGGTTTAGTACTTTCCACATATTTAAAAATTGTAATAAATTATTCCTTTGTCAATTTTTTTACATTCTTTTTTTTGTTTAGTGTTATTGTTTATATATTTCATTCTTTTTCACTTCAGTGGTAAAGTTAAAATTAAATTAAAAATCCATAAAATGTATGTGTATGTACTGTCGGTAACCTTATTTTACCTTGCGGTGTAGAAGCTGGTGCTTTATACGCTTGCATCTGGTGGTACAATGCTCAACTTGCCCCGTATTTGGGATGCAAAGTTGAAGCGCGTCTTTGTGTTTGTGCAGCAACCAGTGAGACAGACAACCAACTCTTTTACACACTTGGTGAACTGTGCGCAAGCATCGTCCGCACGGGGAAGTGAACCTCAAGGTCAAGTTTAAAATTCCCTTCTAAAGCCGTAGTTCTAATTCTCAAGCATGCGCACGAGACGCGTAGTGTTCAGAGTCGGCGTCGTAATGTTTTCGCCCGTTCCCAGACGCTACTGGAAATGTAGAAGTAAAAATATATGCCCTAGACCCAGTCAAAATGACAGTGTTGGCAACACTAGCTTCTAGCAGTCTTGGTGAACGTTTCCTTTCCGTTACGTTATTTGGATATCTGCGGTTTGTTATTGTAGCTGGTTCTTCCATATTCTCTTTGGTCTGTCTAGACTTTTTCTTCTTCTTTCATTTGTAATGGGTGTACGTTGCTAGTATTAATTTCTGTTGTGTTGGCATGCTTGCTTCTTTTCTTCTTCCACATAGTACCTCCTGCTTCTTATAATATTGTAAGCATGTGTGGTTTTGATTGACGTGACTGTCTGCTATGTGTGTTTCGGTGTGGTTTCAATGTTTCATGATCTGGAAAGCCGTGTTTTAGTAGCCATGTACGTGGTCTTCAGTTCCTAATATGTGTCCCAGCGTTTTTGTAATATTTGCTTCTTCATATTTTTGACCTCGATAACACCTGTTTGTAATTTTCTTTTGCTTCGTCGGACCTCTGTTGCAGCTATTTTAAACACTGACCTGCAGAAATTTTAACATTTCTGGAAAACGTTTTTATTGTGATTTTATTTATCAGAAAATTCTATTCTTGATAAGAGGATCTGCTTCTTCTCAAACTAATAATGCACTTGCCAACATTAAAATATCTCCTGTTTTATACGGCGAGGATGTGAAGTCAAAAACATTAAACATACAACGCAATGATAACTAAAGAAGGAAACGTCAACAGTTTCGTTCTATGTGTCTCTCCCTTCCTCCATCTAAACATTTGTTATAACATTTAGATTTTCTGTAATACAGAAGGGCGGTATGAGAAAAATAACAAAACCACTGAATTTTGGTTTTTGGAGTAGGTGGCTTAGACTTCGAATTTGACTTTCTCCAATTTAAAGCAACCTTCTCAAACTTTATTTTTAATTTATTTTTGTACGTTCTTTGCAATTTAATTGTTATAAGAATGTATTTCTCGTGTCGGCCGTTGAACGCTCCAAAACGCAGTAGCGATTAAAAACACTGACAACCATCGTGCATCACTTCAATGTAAGCCGAATAGCGAGCTGTCATTACTTAAAACAGTCCCACAACCAAAAGCGTTCAACGGGCCGGCTAAGCTACTCCGGAGAAGGGAGTGAGGGAGATCTCAAAATGATACTTATCAGACGCAAGCTTTTTGAGAAGCTAAAACCTATTATAGCAATAACGACACATAAATGTGTCGGAATTAAAGTGACATTTATTTTTAATAAATGGAGGTAAATAAATAACACACGTAAAAAGGCTGCTTCTCGTATCTAAATGAAATATGGAATTTATAATGTTTACACGTAAGTAATTGAGGTAAACCCAATATCAAATCCAAGGCGAGTACAGTGTACACGCGTTCACGGTATAACGTATATAGCTTATACTTTTAAATGAAAGTTTAACAAAGCGCCAGGTAAGGAGAAAATATGCAAAAAGATCATTAGCGTTAGTTTATATACTTATACGCGCCGATACATTTTTGAATTGCATCAAAAATATTTATTCGGAATAGAAGATACTAAGTTAGCTATTGAATATAACGTCAATCAAAGAAATCAGCTTCAGTCTCGCTTAGGTGCAGGTTGGGATGGGACGTAGGTATCGTAGATGAATTGCGCAGATTTTACAAGCGAAGTCAAAGCTGAACAGTAATCGCAAATAAATCTATAAACTGGAAAACCCCAGATGCCCAAGTCTATAATAAACACAAAACCTTTCAGGAGTAATCCAGAAAGCCTTTCATACAAAATTCCGCAGATCTTCCAACACGGAAATATGAAGATACGGTAATATATAAATCTGTAACACCAAAAAAAAACCGAAACAATAGAACACCATTAGAGTACAGGTGAAGACTACCTAAAAACTACTAACTTCTGATGTAAATCGACTCAACGTCCTCTCCTCAGTACTAAATAGCATAATCAAGAGGTGCAGATCAAAAACTACCTAGAATGGAATTAAACTGTGTAAAGCCAAATAGCCAACACATGCCTTTATGGCCTGATTCCCCAAAAAGTACAGTTTCTATCATATACTTAATTGTTTTTAGCAGTGCTTTTGTTTACTTGTTTCCATTCTTTTTTTTATCGTTTTAGCAATGTTCTTAGCAATTGTGAGTCTTGATATTTTCGTAGACGGGTCACCAGTCCTAGATAACCGTTCTCGTGTACACCGACGCTGCTTCCCACTGGAATTTGTTACCCAATCTTTCATATGATTGGTCGAATTTTAAGGGTTCACTGCTGGGAGTTGAGATGTTGGGACTGAGTATGAGAGGGTAGTGCGGTGGTAGCTATAGCCCTACCGTATATTGTACTTTACTAACCCATTTGAAACATTAACAGTCTTGGTAAAATAAAAAATTTGCTATTTCTCCTCTCTGAAAGTGTAGCAAAAATGTTGAAATGTAAAAACATGAAAGGTTTTACTCGGTTAACTTTTATCACGGAAAAAATCAGGCGTTACTCAAATTATCAATATTAATAATCAAATTTTAGCTTAAACCGCGTCGTCTTTAGAGAAACATCCTGTTAAGCTCTATTAATTTTTTTGTACGACTGTCTGGGGTTTCGAGTACGACAGGGATTGGCAAACTTAAATCATGAAAAAACCGTCTGAAGTCTCTACACAGTGGCGGCTTGAAATAATATAGGCACGTCGTGTTGGGGCAGTAGCAGTTCACGTACATATGTTGTAATTATCGTCCTAATTTTCTTGGAGTACTGACTTCGTTGAACTGAAGAAAAGGTTTAATTATGCACATCTTTGAAGTTTCTTGACGTACCACATCGTTGAGGTAAGCGGAGTTATTTTTTCTGCCATTTTTTCACTCACCTTCCGTCGTTTGAGTCGACAATCAGCTTTCAATACCGCTCATACCACTGTTTGCTGTCACGGCTCTCACTTCCTCACATTCACACTCACATCTGCAAATTTCTAAACTGGTCGAGACACACACAACGAAAAATTATCTGTGAAACCAGTTGTATTCAGTTAGGTTGAAGTTATTATATATTTGCGCTGTTTTGCAATGTGTGGGTTTCAAGACCTATGATCATATGCATTCGTGCCATATTGAGCTGTGCATGACAAATATTTTCGTATTGCTTTGATATTGTGACAAAATTGAGAATCGATACCATCCTCAACGAGTAATGATTTGGGCTTACTCTCCATGGTTGTGTTTATTTATGGCGCCTTACTGGCATTTGCACCATAAGATGCAATTTAAATTCTTGTTACAGTATCACCAGACTGGTGTCACTGGTTAGAGTATTTTAACGCGTACTATGCATATTGCCCGAATCTGACCCAGAATTTCATGTAACTTCAGCCGGTGTAAAATATGTTTTGAATAATGTAGTCGTTTCTTTGTATTGGCACGTTGTGGCTTGACTGTAAAACTGAACACAGATAATGCTTTTTAGAATAAGCAAAAGCATTATGACCGACCAGTTTTCCCAAAACTCGGAAAGCCCTTCTCCTGTTGATAGACTTTCCCCGGATTAGATTAGCAGGTGCGCTTTCGCTCGCTCCATTTGCGTTGTTCCCATGTCTTAAATCGGTTTTAGACTGTAACAATCCAGCATTTTTTTGATTTCTGTGTCTTACAACTTGTGAATCCAAGCAAGGCTTCTCGCAATAATATGTGCGTTGTGTGAAGTTTTACGAGTCAGCCGTGATTTGATCAGTGTTGTTAGAGTCTACAAAAAAAAATAATATCGGTGAAATTTAATTCGACATATCCAGAACGAGTAGTCAATTTAAAGATTTTGTATACAATAGTGAACCACCCTGCTAAGACAAGGTGACGTTTTTTTTTTGAAACTACAGGAACTTGAAACAATTCTCGTCGGTCTAAGAAGAAGACACATAAGCTGATACTGGAGAATTTACTATCTATTAGTGTAGTACGGGCTGTTTAGATTATTTTTAAAAATAAAACCACTATATCGCCTTTGAGGAGACTTCAAGGTCATTAAGTCATTTATTAATGTAATTAATACAACATATTTAAGGCAGTAGGCAGGGCAGATAATGTTGTTATTCGTAGAATCTAATTTCACCCCACTTTTACTCATTTTGTAACTGTAAACAATAAAGAAAAGTCGTTTTTTCACATGACCTTAACATTACAATTCAGAAGGACTTCATATGTTTTCCAAGCAGCTCTGTTATAAAAAACTGATAGATGTTGCATTTAGCAAAATTCCTACTAACAAAAAGATGTGAATGCTCTGTATATTAATGTTATTTGAGCCTTCTACGTAGAACCAAACCTTTGTAAAGGGTTCTCTATAAAAGTCGGAATTCGTTTGCCTGACATTGTTTTAAAATTGTTGAATTTTAGGTCATATGGTCATCATTAAATTTTATTATGACACAATCTATATGTTGGCAAATGAACTAATTAATTTTCGAAATTGTACAGATAAGTTCGATCTACAAACAGATTTTTTAAGTTGGTAGGTTTCCAGAGGTATTTCATTAGCTTCACTTACTCGTAGCATAGTAACTGAGGATAGCTAACGACTACAAAAAAAGGAAGTTTTAAATGTAAAATGAATTCTTTCTTTAAACATGGAAACAATTAAGTTGTTCTAAAATGTAAAGGGCCGCTATACCCAAAAATATGAATTTCATCAGATGGCAAGACACACAATCAGAGAGACCATATCCTAATTAATAAATATCAATCACATGGCGTGGGACAGTGTACAGAGATATATTCTGATCAGGTTTTAGTGCAATAGAAGGGTGCATAGAAAATCTTTCTCTATAGTGTTGATTTTTGAATGTATGCAAGTCTTCGATTTGTATAATATATACACCTAATACACTTCAGAGTTCAAAAGGATATTAAAACACCAAATAAAATACAGAGTTTTATATACAACTGAATTGTGTCCTGTTTTGCTATTCGATCTAATAACTTACTATTTGCATATAAGTGCAACACATAACGCTTGCAAGAACTCCTTGCTTGTAAACAATGTACATTGAAACTTGACCTAATGATACCATATTAATGCTGAGTGGCACACGTCTAGCGTAATTGTTACACATTGTGAACTAGCTTTGCAGTCTAATTTGTTTCCGCACAATTTCACTCAATTGTCTATTTCATGGGAAAACAGAAGTTTGAACACGATATGTATAATACAGACCTGCTCATTAAGGAAAACACAAAACGTAACTGCGTCAGAATACATTCTTTTTTTTTATTATTAAAACATCCAGTGCTCTTAGTGTTGCAATCTTATCAAAGAAACGTATGAACAATTTAAATAGAGGCTATAACTTAACTAAGATATAGTCACCTGTGTTCCTTAGATTCCGTCAATGAAGATACACTATTTTTTAACGTGTACACTAGCACTACGCTCTGCTTTCGTTCACTAACACTAGCACTAAAGTAACTCAAATAGTTTAGTTTTTATAGTCTTCCTTTACTCCTGCGTTATCGATGAGTTGAATAGCTTAGACCAGTGGTCGCCAACCTCTTCAATGTGTTGAGCTACTTGTTAATTTTGGAATAAACAGCGAGCTACCCACACGGAAGCCACGTAACGCAACGTAAATGAAATAATCCACAGTTAATTTATCATTATATGTATTTATTTTACTATTTATTTAACTGGTAATACATAATACATAGGTACTAATAATAACTACATTCCTACCTACCAAACGAAGTTGTTTGAAAAATAAACACAAACTTTTATCCAGCCACAACGGCATGTCACGTAAGATTTAAAAATAGTTAATAATAACAACAAAAAAGTAACGCACTATCATGAACATAAACATTGAAAAATAAAAAAGCACGTTCAATGAGAAGGCTGACACTCAGACTCATCGAATTTTTTTTTAATGTTTGCAGTATAATTTGATACAGCCATTCGAATACAATTATCCAAATGTTCATCTGTAAGTCGATTGCGATATTTGTTCTTAATAAACTTCATATTGGAAAAAGAAGATTCACACAAATAGGTTGAACTGAATAATGCTTTCACTTTCAAGGCAACACGGCATAGAACTGAATATTTGTCTACTTACAATAGGCCAGATACATTTGGTACTTGAGACTAACGATTTTAAGGCTAAATCATTTTGAAAATCAATTACTTCCATTTCTGTTGCAGCGATGTCTTCGCCAAAGTTCTGCATAACACAAGTTGCAAACTGTTGGATATCAATTTCCATAAAGGGTGAAACAACAAACTGCGCTACTAAAGCCATTTCGTTGAAATCCTTAAAACGATTTTTGAAGTTATTCTTCAGGGTAGAAACTATTTCTACATGATATTTGCTGTCATAGGGTTCTAATGGATTTTGAGATATTTTTTCTGAAAGAATAGGAAAATGCTTGGCATCGCTGTTAATTAGGTTTTGTTCCCAAAACTCCAGCTTTTTGATAAATGCTTTTATATCAGAAATCATTTCTGCTAGTTCTTTGTCTCTCCCCTGAAGCTGCAAATTAAGTTCGTTTAATTTCTCGGTAATGTCCACGAGAAAACCAAAATCTCTAAGCCAGATTGAATTTTCTAGTTCCGGAGTCGGTTCATCGCGTTTTTTGAAAAATTGAACTATGCCAGATAGGACATCATTAAAACGTTTCAGCACCCGTCCTCTACTTAACCATCGGACTTCAGAGTGAAGGAGTAGGTCCCCGTATTGACAGTCAACTTCATCGGCCAAGGTTTTGAATAATCTTCTTTGTAACGCTTGAGCTCTAATCTTGTTCACAATTTTTACCACCAGTTTCATAACGTTGTTTAGTTTCAGGAAATTTCCACATAATGCTTCCTGATGGATAATGCAGTGGTAAGAGAGAAATTGCGGAAAAGTTTCATCTTTACGACATAACGCCACCAGACCCTTATCAAAACCCACCATAGCTGGAGCGCCATCGGTTGTCAAGCCTACCATTTTCGATATTGGAATTTTCTCGGAAGAAATAATATTTTTTAAATGAGAAAACAACTCCTGTCCAGTAGTGTGTCCTTTCAGTGGAATAAACTTCAAAAGATCTTCTTTAATCGTAAAATCACTAAAAACCATCCTGACGAACACGGCCATCTGGACAGTGTCAACGACATCTGTTGATTCATCCAGTTGAAGTGAAAAATAAACACAGTTATCTAAGTCAGTTCTTAACTGTAAAAAAATATCATTGCTCATTACTTCTACACGTCTCATCACTGTATTAGCAGAAAGTTGCATAGATTTTATAGCTGAAACTATCTCGTCTTTGTTTCTAAAGTTGGCAAATAACGAGTCAGCAGCTTCTAAAAACGCCTGTTTTATCATTTCCCCGTCTTCATAAGGTTTCTTTTTTTGTGCAATTATCTGGGACACACGGTACGATGCTTCAGTTGCAGCCTTATTTTTGTCGATTGTTCTTAAAAATATTGATTGTTGTCCAATTAACTGCTTTTTTAACTGTTTCAGTTTCTCCTTTCTGGCGGCAGAATGTAGTGGGAATGATTTTTCAAAATTAGAATGTACAGTTTTATGATGTCTCTCAATATTTCCTTTTTTAGCAACGGAGACCGAAGTATTACATAACAAACACACATTTTTATCTTTAACTTCTGTAAAAAAGTATTGTTCTTCCCATTCCGAATGAAAGTGGTATGTCTTTACCTTCTTACAACTGCTTGCCATAATATTATTTTTTGTTGTTCACTACTAACCCAACCGCTGGACGTTGGTTACGCGTTCAGTTTTAAACTAAGCGCAATGTCGCCGCGCCGTGCGTATTTATCCCGTTCAAAGCAATCCAGATCGTTCTCGAACACTAACGCACTGGTCCGGCTGGTCGGTTCTAGCCGATTCTAGCCGATTCTAGCTTGATGGCGTCAGCGGCAGATCGCTCGCCGCAACGTTGCCGCTGTTTATGTTTAATATTATGACAATTAGATTTTTTTGTGGAATTTTAGGAAGCTTCTCTGATTTTGTATTTTCGTTGTGAGAGCTACCAGAATTGCCCCCGCGAGCTACCGGTAGCTCGCGATCGACAGGTTGGCGACCACTGGCTTAGACAGTGGCATTGTATTGGAGTAGTTATTCATTATTCTTGGCGAATTTCTTTATCGTTTGGTCAATAGTTTTTATTTCCAGGTCCTGATGCAGGTCGCTTTTTTGTTATACCATCAACGTATAAACGATATCTTCCGTACTTTATTCTGGAATCTTTGTATGATATCTGTATTACTTTGTTTAGTACATTCCCATAGCTGGATGTTGTAGGTCTATACAGGTTTTAAAATCTGCTTATAACAAAAGCTTCCTGTGTTGAGACAGAATGGAATTGCTTCCAATCAGCGAATAAATTTTTGTATCTTAGACCGAGTGTCTTTAGTTCCTTTTTGAAGTGCATTCTCTAGCGTAATTTGGCGCCCAAAATGATACCTAAGTGTTTAAAGAAATTTGGTTATTGTTCAACCTAATTAGAAAGAAGTGTATTTTCCTGTTTGTGAAATTGGCATGAACTGACCTTGTTTCATTGAGTTCCATCTTTTTGTTCAGTCATGGATGCAATTGACTGCAGTTTGTAACTTATCTGTGGCTTGCTCATTACTATTTCTCACTGCTAGGAAAACAGCTATAATGTTATATACTGTTTCAGGCTTTCGCGGTTACTCGAATTATTCTTGTTAAAAAGAAATTTCTGCTTAGACCGCATAGTCTATGTTGTTAAACGCGTAGCGTTTTCTGAATGTGCCTTGCACCTTGTGAACTCGAGCAAGGACCCACGCGATGGCTATGTTCTTTGGTGGCTCGTATTGTTTTAGTATCTTTAGAACGAGGATACGTATGCAGATCTGGCCCTGTTGCTGTTTGTGCACCCTCGAAAAGCGCTAGACAAGACTATAACAAAAAAGGTTAAAGAATAATCTACCCCTCTGGAAGGCTGTATTCACGACCAATGAAACATTGGGTAACGGTTTCAGATCAGTAAAAGACAAATCCTAGTTTAAAAACCGCTGGCGTATATTACATTGTTTGTTGTTGGGGCTCGAGTTAATTGGACAGACTGGTCGTTCCATTGATCTAAGGCTTTACGAACATAAAAGCGATTACAAACACAAATGCATCAAGCAATCAGTCGTAGCTGAGCATACATTTACAAATTGCCACACCTTACAATTTGAGCAAGCCAGAGTACTTGGCAAAATACCTAACTATTTCCCACGAGTGCTGCATGAAGCCATCGAAATAGAAAAACATCCGAATAATATAAACAGGGAGATGGCTTTGAGCTCAGTAAAACGTGGACTCCTGTGCTACACGATCTAAAGCACTACAACCACTGTGCGTCATACGGCCACGCCTCACGGATTACGCTGTACTTGAACGACCAATCAGCGTTACGTTGCTCCGAACAGTTGGCACACAGCTCCATACCGACCTTCAGTTCTTAGTGCGACTTTCACCCTTACGAAATGTTAGCCAATATCGGTGGGTGCCCAAACAGCAACATGGCAACATTTGCCTACGTATCCTCGTTCTCAAGGTACTACAAAAACACGATCCATCAAAGAGCGTAACCATCATGTAGATCCTTGCTCGAGTTTACAAGGTACATGTGCTAGAAAATGGTGCGCGTTCATCTACAAAGGCTGCGCGGATGTAAGGGCCGATGGACGTTTCACTTCATTATTCTTAAATTAGTTATTTCCCTGGTTGGTAGTAGCTCCTTTCGCGCTATTTTCTAAGCGTGTTAAACGTTCTTCAAAGTTCAACAACTGGTAGAGTCTGATCAGTCGACGTATTCTGGTGGTTTTTATTAATATTTATCTTCATCAGTGTTGTTATAGACTCTTAACCAAATTAATTTTAGTATCGTTAGGTGCACTCAGTGCGGTAATGAATATTACCGCACTCTTTTTATATAAAGAATTACATTGAACCAGAATTTATTGGTGAAGATAAAATATTGAACAATACACGTTTGCTTATGGCACTTACCGAGACTCGTGTGATTGACGCAAAACTCGTCTCACCGCCTCGTTAAGATACTCATAATCAAACTTGTATCGTTAATATCTATTACAGCACCTATTAATTTCTGACTTTACGTCGCACTGGAATTTGTAGTTCTTGATGTATGGGTCTTCACCGTGTCTGGTACTTCTGGTTAATTATTGCTTATTTTACTCTTAGATTAGATTGCCTTTTGCTGGCATGCGCACGTCAGCCCTTTGGGCTTTTTGTACTGTCGGGAGTTAGCAGGCCGACATCTGTATCTTTTACTAGATTTGCAATGTCCCCTACTAGCTTGCGGTTGTCAATAGAGTTAAGGCTCCAATCGAGTTGGTGTCTTTTACGCTCTAATGCTGGGCATTCAAAGATTATCTTATTAATTGATTATTTAATCTCGTTTCTTTTTAAGTTTATAGTTTCTTTGGCCACAACACTTTTTTGATAATTTTCAAGATGGTTTTTCCACAGTGAATGCGTTTAGATTTCACATGTCAAGGCTTTTTTAATGCTCTTCAGTACAATAATGTTTAGTGTGTCCAAATGCTTGACATCTTTAACATTAGGGTACTCGCTAGGACTTCTAATATGCTGCATTTCAACTCAAACCCCATTATATCTATGATTCCAAATACTATTAACATATTCGTCGGGTCTGAAGGTTAACATAACCATATTTAAATGTTTTTTGGTTTGGTCCTTATCCACTTCCCCTCCTTCTCTAACTCTTTCTCATCCCATATTATTAAATTTTAGCTTTATGTACCGGTGTTACTCCTTTCTTCAGCTCTATATACTTTTTTGTACGATAGACAATTAATCATGGTGTTGATTAAGTTTAGTAATCATAGCTGTTTTTCCAGTTCAATTTTCCTCCAGTATACAATTGCTCATTTCGTAAACGTAAACGATTCATTGCTTCTTTGGATTAACGCCAATGAAGATTGGGAGTAACAGAACTAAATTAGGAAGAAATGAAGAGATAGCAAAAAGAATAGAGATAGATATATATGGGCCTCACTTAAACATTGAATCTCCACACTAGAAGAAATAAAGACAAGCATGCAAAAGTTAAAAGTTTCTGGGAAAAACGAAATAAATGCCGAACTATTACTACCAGAGGAAGTGGTAGACGAAATAGATAACCTACTGAAAGATATATGAGCCAAGGAAAAATGCAAAAAGAATGGGGCAATACAATAATGTATACACTTTTCAATAAAAGAGTTAAGTTGATAAGCATAAGTGTAATAATTACATAGATATCCGGGTAAGCAATGTAATAATGTATAAGATAATGACAACAGTAAAGGAAGAGAAATGAAACCATAGAGGAAAGACGGTGAGAAACTACAAAATTGGTTTCAGAAAAGACAAATCTATGAAAGCTTATACATATATAACCACAATAATCTTAGGAAAGTATTATAAATATAAGATTGCTGCACACCGATTTGAGACAGACTTTCGGAAAACATGGTATAGTGTCGAATGATATTATATAAAGAAATCAATGAACAATTAAGGCACACCAGAGAAATTAATTACACTAACAGGGCACTTTTCAACATAGAATTGGAAAACTACATGAGAGCTATTAAATCTATAACCCTGCACCATTTAAGCGGCGCGAGCACTCGGGATCACTATTAAGGTTGCTATTTTTAATGAAGTGATATTTTCGGGAACGTAATAGAACAGTTTTCCGTCGCTTTTCCTGTCGCAGTATGAAGCCATTTATTTTGCGCTTCCAGTAATGTTGCAAAGACCGTTTATGACTATTCCTACATATTCTTCATGCCATCAGCATTACTGATGGCATTGCTGAGGAGCGTTGCCCTATCCGCCACCTGGGGACGCACCTTCTAGGGGTTACAGCTTTCCCCAAAAGGATATATAAACAAGAAAAGAGAGGCGAAGACATCAACCAGCAATCTAAATCGGAAATAAGATTTTTGAATGGGTAGAATATTATATATACCGAGGCAGCATTTTACTACTTACAAATGACATAAAGGTAAGTGCTGAAGGTAGACAGATATAGAACATAAATGTTATTTTGAATTTCAACATGTTTTCAGATCAAGGAATCGATCAAGAGCAGCAAAACTAATAATACTGAAATTCTGAAAATACAGGATAGGATAAAAACAGACTGTTAAACATCGAAGAAATAAGGAGTTAAAGGAAATATATAATGATGAGACCACTTAATAAGACGGAAAGGCGGAAGAGCACAAAACAGCATCTAAAGGTAAACCTGAAGGGAAACAATTAAAGGAACGGCTTAAGCAGAGAAGGAGAGATGATGTGGGAGCAGATTTAAGAATTAAAGGAAAAGATAGATTCCATATTTTTTATATTTACTTGCTCATCTTCTCTTTCTTCTTTTCCCTTCATACATCTGACCTTTATTCGTTTTAATACTACCTTTACTGCAGTTGTTTTTATTACCAATAATTTAAATGTTAATAAGGATTAACCCAACGATATTAAAGTGTTTAATTTTCTTAGTCTACATTCTTTGCGGCATGACATTATTGTCTTTTGAAAATAATGCGTTATTACAAGAAAATTTTGTGATGGTACCGTTAGCTCCTGACTAGACAATCCTATTCGCGCAGACTTGACTGCAGCTGTAGGCTCATCCATAGACCCACATGGACACCGAGATGTAAAACAAGGCGAATACCCTGCGCAATTACAGAACCTTAATTTGGCAAACGTTGATGTCACCTTTGCTTTTTTGCCATAACTCAGAGCGGGCCAAAACACCCATGTTAATGTTCCGTGGTTGTTCCTTCGGCAGGTGAATGAAGCAGCTGTCGGCACGCGTCTTCTACACCTGAGTCTAATTAGGGTATGCACCCGATCACCTGTCTGTGGATATGACACCGTCTCACGTACTCCGGCATTTCGTCAAAACGCGATTATGGCCACTTTTACTCAAATGCACGAGTCATGAGGCTGCATGCAGTTGGTTTCTGCAGACACGGCTATGTTGATTGCAGCCTTAAACATTATTTAAAATCAATTGAAAAGGTTCTTGTCAGTGTTGATTTTTAAAATTGAGTCACACGGGCGAGTAACTATTTCAGTTGCTGCTACTAGTAATTATTCTGCCAAAAACATGTTAGCAACGGCTGACTGCAATTATTGGAACTACAGTACAGGTAGTTATAGATTTACAAGCTTTCACTTTAACCAACACCACCTGGTACACAATCATGCAAAATTTCTTAACGTCGCGAACTCATGTATTTACATGCGAACATAATAAATTGTAAGGCTAGTGATACAATAAATTTTAAAGAAAATGCATTTATTACAATAACTATAAGTTTTTCATTTAATATAAACGATAAGAGTCTAAGTGCATAAAATAAATTAAAAAGCAACAGGAAGAGTGTTTTGGTTACAGCATCTTATCACGATAAATGTTGTAAATTATGTTAGTGTTACTATTGATTGCTACACATTCTATTAGACTACGTAGTTCTAGTGTACTTACTGTCATTATAGGGGAATTTACTTCCCTACACCTTTTCAATTAGAGCGTTGAGAAAATAAAAAAATAAAATTTAAAAGAGCGAATTAAAGCACAGACAAGGAACACAACTAAAGCCAACTGTTAAATAGCACGTTGTTATAACTTTATTAAGGAAAAAGTCTGTAAAAATGCTTTGTTCTTAAAGTGGCCCTAAGTTTGTTCCATAAATTTACGTTAAACACTTAATTTATGTGCATGACGTCCATATAGTTAAAATAACTACGATTTCTGTTTGTAGACTTGAACTCTTGCTTCTAAGACCTGTGAGCTGCTAAATTGATTCTTAATCTAGGTTATAATGTTATATCACTATTAAATGCCGCTAATTTTATTAAAAGCGATTTTAACTCATGTTGTTTAAACTATCTTTACTTCCTTAAAACAAGTGAAATTTGTTGAATCGATTTTTAATTTCGCTAAATCTTCTTATAAAGAATGTGACGCATGGTCCTGTTAAAACCATTTTAAATTTCGTTTAATGAACAATAACTTTCGCTAAAACACCTTGAATACTTATCCAAAAGAATAAACATTAATTGTAATCTCTTTAAGATAAAAAGGCATTCGCATTACATTAACAAGACTTGATAGTTTACTGAAATAGACTTAAATCTTGTTAAAATAATTTATAATTCTGTTTAAAGAACTTTAAATGTGAACAAATCTTTTCAAACGATTTTTATCTAATTAACTTTCATGTAATCTATAAAATCTTGTTTATACCAGGTTTACATCTTAAAAACAACAGAAACTTGTATAAATGTATCTTAGCCTCTTTAAAACATAACTTTATGTCGTTACAATTTGGTATAACAGACCATAAATCTACAATGCCATTATAACATCGGTAGAGTTAGATTTCGATTACATGAAATCTATTTTTTAACGAGACGTTAAATCGGGTACCAAGACCTTACTTACATTATCTCTTCAAAACGTTTGTGTAGACGTTTAGTTTCATTAATCTCCCTTTTAGTCTCACTGAAATTGCCTTCAAACTTGTTGAGACTAGTAGAAATGTGGCTTAGGCTTAGAAGACCAAAAATTTTGCTAACGGCGCTTGAAATATTATTCAAAAGGGTCGTGAAGATTATTATTTGTAGTTCTAGGTCTTGCTTAAGTTATCTTTATTTTGATAAAAATGAGTAGTTAGTTCGGCTTTTTAATCTCATTAAAATTGCCTTGAATTTTGTTGAGACTATTAGGGATGTGGCTTAACCGATCATAAATCTTACTAATGCTACTTGAAATCTAATTGAATAGGACCGTTAAGATTATTTGTAATATTGCATCTTGGTTAAATTATCTATATTTTAGAAAACAATTGTAGTTTGTGTAGACGTCGTTTAGTTTCGTTGTTCTGCTTCGTAGTCGCGTGAAGATTACAGTCAATCTTGTTGAGGCAATTGGAAATGTGGCGTAACGGACCATAAATCTCGTTAACAAGTCTTGAGATTTTCATGATATAGATTTTGAGTTTATTTGTAATTCTGCATATTGTGTCTATTTTCTATTTTGATAATCGACTGCAGTTATTTCTGCTACTTAATTTCATTAAAATTACCTTCAATTTTGTTGAAATTATCAGAGATGTAGCTTAATCTATCATAAATCTCGCTGACAACCCTTGAAATATCATTGAATAGGACCGTTAAAATTATTTGTAACTTTGCATCTTGCTTAAATTATCTCTATTTAATAAAAAACGATTGTAGTTTGTGTAGACGTCGTTCAGTTTCGATAATCTGCTTCGTAGTGTCATTAAAATTGCCTTAAATCTTGTTGAGACTATTGGAGATGTGGCTTCTTAACTGGCCATAAATCACGATAACAGCCTTTGAAATCTAATTGAATAGGACCGTTAAGTTTCGTTGTAGTTATAGCTTATGCTTAAGTTATCTCTATTTTGAGAAAACGACTGCATTTAGTTTTTCTTCTTAATCTCATTAAAAATACCTTCAATCTTGTTGAGACTATTAGACATTTGGCTTAACTGACCTTAAATCTCGCTAACAACCCTTGAAATCTTATTGAATAGGACCGTTAAGATTATTTGTAATTTTACATCTTGCTTAAATTATTTATATTTTAGAAAACGAAAACGTTTGTTGTGACGCCGTTTAGTTTCGTTAATCCTCTTCGTAGTCTCTTCAAAATTGCTTCCAATCTTGTTGAGACTATTAGAGATGTGGTTTATAGGACCATAAATCTTACTAATAGCACTTTCAATATTATTCAAAAGGGTCGTTAGGATTATTTGTAGTTCTAGGTTTTGCTTAAGTTAACTCTAATTTTATAAAACGACTGTATTTAGTTCTGATTCTTAATCACATTAAAATTGTCTTCAATCTTATTGAGACTATTAAAGACGTGGCCTAACTGACCTTAAATTTCGCTAACAACCCTTGAAATCTTATTGAATAGGACCGTTAAGATTAATTGTAATTTTACATCTTGCTTAAATTATCTGTATTTTAGAACACTATTGTAGTTTGTTGTTACGCCCGTTAGTTTCGTTAATCTGCTTTTTAGTCTCATTAAAATTGCCTTCAATCTTGTTTAGATTATTCGAAATGTAGCTTAACGGACCATAAATATGACTAACAGCACTTTAAATATTATTCAAAAGCATCGTTAAGATTATTTGTAGTGCTAGTTATCTCTATTTTGATAAACTGAATGTAGTTAGTTCTGCCTTTTGATATCATTAAAATGGCGGTTCATCTTGTTGAAGCAATTGGAAATTTGGTGTAACGTTAACTAGTCTTGAGATTTCCTTGATTGTTAACATTATTTGTAATTCTGCATATTTCTTAAATTGTCGCTATTTTATAAAACGATTGTAGTTTGTGTAGACGTCGTTTAGTTTAATTAATCTGCTTATTAGTCTCATTGAAATTACCTTCAATCTTGTTGAGACTATTGGAAATGTGGCTTAGAGGACCATAAATATCTAACAACTCTTGAAATTTTGTTGAATAGGACCGTCAGGATTCTTAATTTTGCATCTTGCCTAAATTATTAGTAGCTTCAGCGTATTTATGCGAACGTTTTGTCCGTCCGTCTGTCTGTCTGTGTGTCTGTCTGGATCGCCTGTAACTTTCGAACGGCTACAGATATCGAAATTTTGAAAGGGGGCAAAGTTGTTGCTAAGGTCCCGAGCACCTTCATGCGCTATTTGGTTTTGGCGAAAGGTCAACCGTTGGCGACCTATGTCAAAGGTCACTTTATTTTTCAATGGCAACATGGGTCATATGGGGTATCAATCGAAAGCTACGGTCAAGGGCTACATATACTTAATGTTTTCGCAGTGCTGAAGCTACTCTTTAGACCTGTACTTGAGCAGTTTATTTCTATTGTAGGAGAAAATTGTAGTTTGTGTCGACCACGGTTAGTTGCGTTAATCTGCTTCCTAGTCGCAGGTTTTCTTGAAATAGTTTATTAAGCTTCTTTGTAATATTGCAATGTGATTAAATTATCTCATAACTCTCCCTAACCAATTTTGTTGTCTCCTTGAAATAGATTGTTAAGATTATTTATAATTCATTATATTGCTTAACATATCTATACTTTTTTAAACGATTGTAGTTTGTGTCGCCGTCGTTCAGTTTCGATAATCTGTTTCTTAGTTTCATTCAAATTGCCTTCAATCTCGTTTAGACGATTAGAAATGCTGGTTATCAAACCACAACATTCAGTAACCAGTCTTGAAATCTCCTTGAAATAGGGTATTAGGTTTATTTGTGATCCTACTTCCTACTTATTTTCTTTTTTGGTAAATCGACTGTATTTTGCGTCAACGACGTTTAGTCTCGTTAATCTGCTTCTTAATCTCACTAAAAATACCACCAATCTAGTTCAGAGTATTAGGGAAATCGCTTAAGGGACCACATACTTCGCTAATCCGTTTCGAAATACTCGTGAAATAGCTCGTTAAGGTTATTTGTAATTCAACATTTTGCTTAATTTACCTGTATTCTGCTAAGACGACTGTAGTTTGTGTCGACGACGGTAAGTCTCGTTAATAAGCTTCTTAATATCGCTCAACTTATCATCAGTCTTGCTCAGAGTATTAAAGTGGTCGGTTAACATATAATAAATTTCGTCAATAAGTCTTGAGATTTCCCAAAAATCTTGATTAAGTTGTTTGTACTTTTGGTAAGACAACTGTAGTTCGTGTCGACTAAGGCAAGTCTAGTTAATAAGTTTCTTAATCTCATTAAAATAACTATCAATCTGATTCAGAGTACTACAGAACTCGCTAACGGACCATAGATCTCGCTAACCAGTTTTGAGATATTCTTGAAATAGATCGTTAAGATTAGCTGTAATTCTACGTTTTGCTTAATGTTTCTGTATTTTGGTAAAACCACTGTAGTTTGTGTCGGCGACGGTAATTCTCTTTAATACGTTTGTTAATTTTACTACAATTATTATAAATATTGTTCAGAGTATTAGAGGGGTCGCTTAACGGACCATAAATCTTGCCAACCAATCTTGAGATTTTCTTGAGAAGTTGAAGTTATTTGTAATTCTATATCTTGCTTACATTATCTATTTTTTGGTAAAACGACTATAGTTTGTGTCCATTACGTTTAGTCTCGTTAATCTGCTTCTTAATAAAAAATTACCATCAGTGTTGTTTAGAGCATTAGAAATGTCTGTTAACCGACCACAAATCACACTAACCTGTTATGAGGTTTCATTGAAAAGGATTGATCATTTCTAGTCTCGTTTTAACAACTTGCATATCCTTAGAGGCACTTTAAGCTTCAGTTAATTATGTTTAGGCTTGTTAAAACGATTTTAAATTTTATTTTTATCTGAATCAGTATCATGTACGTATTATAAATATTAACGATACAAGTTTGATTATGAGTATCTTAACGATACAAGTTTAATGGCCAAAACGAGTCGGTGAGCCGAGTTTTGCTGCAACCAAACGAGACTCGTTAAGTGCCATAAGCAAACGTGTATTGTTCAATATTTTATCTTCATCAATAAATTCAGCTTCAATGTATTTTTTTAAATAAAAAGAGGGCGGTAATATCCATTATCGCACTAAGTGCGGTAATGTCTATTCGTTACCGCACTGAGTGCGGTTAGTGAAGCTCTTAACGATACTAAAATTAATTTATTAGTAGTTGATAACAACACCGATAAAGATAAAATCTGTTTAAAGTTACGTTGATCTCGTTAAAACAATTGAATCTTATTTAACCTACGTTTAGTCTCGTTCAGCTACCTCCTAATCTTATTATAATGTCGTAGAACGACCCTGAACATCGGATAAAACACTAAAGGTTTCATTAAAACGATTTTTATCTCGTTAAAGCCAGTTATGCTCTGCTTCCCATTAAATTATGTTTATTTCGTTTCGCTTTGCAATTTCGTTGAGAACCATCACTTTAAAATTAATTTTTCTTTATGCGACCATTATCGTATTAACAAAACTCTAAACGATATTTGGTTTTAATTTTTAGTCTCGTTAATATAACTTATCTGAATCTTATTAGTAAATGCTTTTAAATCGTCCTTAATCTTCTCTAAATATGTTTAATTTCGTTACAGCAGCTTTGAAGGGACTGCAAAACTCATCAAAATGATTCCTCGTCCAGTTACAACGTCACGACTACAAATATCATTTTGTTAGAACGACACTTAATCCAATTTAAATAATAAAATTTTTATTTAAAGGATCTACAATCTAGTTTAAATAAATAAAGTTGGACGATGCCGTTTGTAATCCTATTACGATTTTGAATTTTACAAAAAAAAATAGTTTATTAAAACTTTCGTTCAAACGATTACGTTCATCTAAGCGACTGTTATCTTGCTAAAAAACCTTGGCTTAAACTAAGGTAATTTATAAACGTTGAAAAAAAATTCGAATGCTTTTTACAATGGAAATAATTCTGATTTTTTTATGAACGTGAACTTAAATGTTCATCTGTCAGTCTACACGAACTTATACTTAAATCTCACTCTGGGTATAGGCTCACATTGAAAAAAAAATAAAGCTCGTCGCAAAACCGGCAACTAAGGAAATTCTGCCGACGTTCGCGAGGTCTTTGAGCATTTTCGGCTTCGAGCCGTTCGGCCGCATTGAAGTTGCCACTCTGAAAGGCTTACGTAAAAGTATTTAATAGAATAGCTAATAAGTTTATAACAATATGGAGTGACGGACGGGCATTGTGCGAAGCCATCAGGCGGGTCGCCTTACGTGACAGCCGTGAAATTACAATGTTCACTTCGGAATCGATTGAACAGCGTTACATGGTGTATTATAACGCTAATCAAACCATCAGACGCTCCACGGGCGACCCGAATCCAACAGCACACACAACATAAATAAATTAATACAGTGATAAAGCACTTACCGGGAAATTGCATCCGATCGAAAGATGCTGCCCAACCGCTGGACGAAACGATGTTTTTCGTAGTTAGATGAACATTTTGTTTATAGGAATACCGTTTGTGTTAGGTTTGAAGTGAGAGTGTTAAAAAATGTCGAATATTTTAATACTGTACAGGATGTTGAAAAATAACTCGAAACGTCTGAATCTATATGAAAATACAAATACACCCTTTCAATTTTTTTTCTCATTAGTTTGAAAAAAATCATTTCAGTACAATCCAAGCTTTTAAGGAAAGCTGTATCAACAAGAGGCTCCTAGTTCTCATCTCGTGTTACTTAAAAAATCAAAACAAGTCTTTAGGCTTCTAGTATCATTCATTCCAAACAGACGATTTTTTCTCTGAAACTCTTTCGCTTGAACATTCGTGCTGATTCAACTAATAAGTATTAGTTTAAAATGACATTAAACTAAAAGGACTCGCTAAAATGACTTCAAATCTTGCCAAAACAAATTTTATCCAGTTTAAACTACTTTACATTTTATTTAAAAAACTTATAAATTTCCAATGACGTTGACTCACTAGGAAGAACCTTTAATCGTTGAAGTGAAGTTTAATTACTCCACAATATATTTTATCTCATGAGATACATATATAAAGTGCCCGAACTTTACTTTTAAAAGTAATCGCTTAACCATCGCTTGTTTATTCAACGGGACAGCTACAAAATTAGATATTTCAACTGATGGGAACAACTTTACAAACATGGCACTGCAACCTCACAATTTATCAAAACAAGTTGGCTTCGTATTAATAATTACATCAGTGATTACGCAAGAGTGCATTGCCAAAGCGACTTCACAAACGTAAGTAAATAGACGCTACAACAAAACACTCAGGATGCGCTTCTTTCGGAAATCTGCAATAACTGACGCCACTTTAAAAATTTCACAATTCTATTTTTGGGATAACTTTCTACCCTTATTTGGCTTCCCTGGTGCAAAATAGGACTCCAGGCGTCCCCACAGCAAATTCCACAACGGACAGGGGCTCCTCTTTCTCTCCATTGGCCTGCTGTAACAAACCAAATACCACTTAGAACGCCGCCTGCAGCTTGCACGACTCCAAAACTGCTTACAACTCCGTCTTTGCCCCAGTCCTAGGGCTCCGCACTGCTCAGCAGGAATTTCGCTATTTTTTTCCAGCGTCCAGAGCTATGCTAATTGCCACAGGAACACCAGCTACCACTTGACGTACTATTCAACACTTTTTAAAACTTCTGTAGGGGTGCAAAGAATCAAAGTAACCTTCTACAACCTAACCGAAAAACACTGTACTAATTATAATTGATGACATCTGTCAAATGGATTATTTGTGGGGAAGCCAAAATAACACACCTCACAGCTTGGCTTCCCCCTTCTTTTTTTTTATTCACCTTACATTGTTATTTATTATTTCTAATCCTCCTATGATTACATTTTATGTTTCAACCAAGAATAATACTATTTTTAATATTATTTTTGAAGATTATTAACTCAAAGTCAATGTTATTCATAGAATCATACGATTTGCAAGAATTAAATGAGCACATTTATAGAATATTTTGTAAAATAATATTTGAAATGCTTGAAATGTTATTAATTGCTATCATAATTTTAGAGGCTTTAAAAGTGTTCATTGCAATATATATGTTAACTTTGCAAGCCTAGTAGGCCTATCGCTTGTTGGACTACTGTCCATTCCTTCTTGTTTTCAGCTTTGTTCTGCCTGTTAGTTATTTCTATTTGTTGCACGTCCTTTAGTACTTCCATCTTCTTTTTGGTTCTCTTCCTCTGTTTTTACCTCCTGTACTACTGTCCAATACCCTCTTTGGGATCCTTTCCCGGCTCATCTTAGCCTCTGTGATTTCACCATTGCTACTATATCCGGTTCATTCTACAGTGTCTTCAACTTCTGATTGCTCTTTCTTTCCTATTGTCCATTCATCTTTTTCCTCCATATATCTTCTTCAACACTTTTCTCACCCACATCGTTAGTCTGCTCAGCTTTACTGTTTCCAATGTCTACACCTTACTAGCAAACACCACCACTGGTCTTATTATTGTCTTATAGATTCGTACTTTTAGATCTTTTAATAATATATTGCTCCTTAATACACAACTGTTTCCTGTCATTAGTCTGTGTTGTATTTCATCTTACATACTCGGCTTCCGTTTAAATGAAATTCCCAAGTATTTAAATTCGCTGACTTCATCAAAGTCATATGTTTTTTCAATATCCGTTACTACCCTTAGTATTCTACCCTCTTGAAATTCTTCATCCGTCATAAACTTCGTTTTACTCTCATTTATTGTAAGTCCCATTTTTCGAGCTGCTTGCTACTACCCCTTTCAATTCTTCAGTACTTACTATAGCAATGTCATCAGCAAAAGCTAGGCATTGGTGGTGTTTGTGGTACAGCAAGCTTGATCTATCAATAGTCGCTTCCCTTATTACTTTTTTCAGTATAAAATTAAACAGACATGAGAACAGGGGATCCCCCTGCCTCAATCCTTCCTTCACTTTGAATTTCTCACTTTTTTTCCCTTTAATTTAACTCTATTCTCCGCTTGAGTTAATGTAATTTTTAACATTCTGATTAGTTTATGGCTTATTCCTAGATCTTCAAGGGCTGTATACATATACATACAATGCCTTTTTATTTTGTCTTGCGCCTATTGAAAGTCTACAAAGAATACCATCGTTTTTGTACTATGCTCGTAGCATTGAAACGATAGTTAATGTAATTTGCGTAATTAAATCTGGCTTAAACGACTTTTATCTCGTTAAAATCAGTTTCCATTTAATTTAAGTAACCGAAAATCTGATAGGACTTGTGATTCTGCTAGAAATAACGTTTTGGATCTCCAAAGTTATAAGAAATTAGTTCAAAAATATTTTATACGTAGCTTATGTAATTAAATATAGTTATACATATAGGACGTTTATTTTGTTAAAATCGCTTTAAATGCTATATTTATACAACTTCAAATCGTATTAGAATTTTGACTCAGTACAAGACTATATTTAATCTCGCTAAAGCAATATTAAATTTCCCCAGAAAGAATATTATCTCATAAAAGCAATTATTAACGTAGCGTGGGCAATTTACTCTAGTTTATGTGGTAGCTATCTCGTTAATATCAGCTTAATTTTGATTTTAGCAGCTTCAAATTTTGTAATACCTACCTGTAATTTTATGAAAATTATATTTGATCTCGCTAAACCGATGTAAGATTTCGTCAACATGAATGTTATTTCTTTAAAGCAATTACTAACGCAGCCTACATAATTTAATTTCATTTATACAATAGTTATCTCGTTAAAACAATTGATTTAAGCTGCTTCAAATCTTATCATACTTGTGATTTCGTTACAAATTACATTTGATCTCGCTAAAGGGACGTGGCAATTTTTCAGAAAGGGTATTATCTCATTAAAGCAGATAATAAATAACGTAGCGTATAAATTTGATCTAAACGACTTCAAATCTTATAATACCTGTGATTGAGTTAAGAATTATTTTTAATATCCTTAAAGCTATGTGAAATTTGGTCAAAACGAATAATGTCATCTCATTAAAGCAGTTATTAACGTAGATTACATACTTTAATGAAGTTATATGATAGTTACCTCATTAAAACTACTTTATATATGATATAAGCACCTTCAACTTTTATACTACATGTGATTTCGTTACAAATTATATTTGATTCCTCTAAAGCAAAGTAAAATTTTGTCAAAACGAATATTATCGCATTTACAGTTTTAGAATATGTAATATAATTGGGTATGTTCCATTTAAAATTTTGAATGTATTTGCTACATCTAACATATTTGATGCTCAATTGTTTTTTTGGCTATGGCAGATAATAGAAAATTAAATGTAGAACAACTTTTCTTCTATAACATTTTGTCATATGTCTAACAATAGCCGAGATATCTGCTGTGAGAACTAAAATCAAACAGACCGTATACAAATAATCAATTTTACATAATACTTAATATGACTAGGATTTAAAGCATATGTCTTAGCATCCCCAAATATCTTCTATTTGTACTGGTCTAGAATATAAGAAAAAAAAATTAATCCTAAATAGATGTGGAAAGGAATGTACAGTCTGTGTAATTTTATGAATCTTTAGTTAAATGTGTAACATTGCAACGAAGGTATTTACTTATGCAGTAGGTACAAAATGTGATAATTATACAGCAAGGATAAACCTAATAGGACATTAAATTAATTCATTAGAGGAAGTAATTAATATTTATTTCTATTTTTTCTATCGAAAGCAGCTGGGCGTTTTTCTTAGAATTTATTAGAATTTGGCCATAACTAATATCTGTTTATTTTTTATAATTTTAACTCAATGGATTTGAATATCAACTTAACGAATACAAAATAAATTCTATTTTCTTTCACTTACGAACATTTTGTAACATTTATTTTCTAGGCATAATAGCAACAGTAAAGTATATATATTTTTCAATGTATGTAACTATTATTTGAGAGATTATTATAACGCAAATTTAATCGCCGCTTACAATTAGCTCCATTCAAAGCATTCGAAATCAAAAGCTACATTTTTCAGAGACGTGTCTGTTACAACTACTTGAGGTACCTACTTACAGAAATGACAGGGTTACTATAAGAGAGTAATAATTTCAAATATTTTGGGATATTTTTTTCAAAATACAAAAATTGTTCAAATTTCTGATTTTTATCATTTTGGTCAGAGTAAATTTTAAGTATCGGTTACTTTGTTCGTAGTGGATGTTAACAGGCGGAGGTCACCAGCCTCTAGCCTCAAAAACCAAATGATTATCGTTTAGCACACATAGCCTTGTAGATTCTGAATTAGTGGTAAATGTTAATATTGATTTACTTACTACTTTTAGGTACCACATTTTTCATTGCTTAAAGGAAATATTAACAAACATCTGCTAACATAGTAATATTTAATGACTTAATTGTTAAAGGTAACCACAAAATGAATATTTAGAAAGCGCCGCAGTTTGTTCACACTTTTGTAGACAGATATTGCTGAATAGTGTTGTGTAACTCTATAGATGACGTAGTGCCTCTTGCCGACCAGAAATGTTGCCTTGCTACTGCAGCGCATTCTTGAGCTGATTAACCAAATGGATTGTTTCCGAAAGAAAGATTACTTAATGTTTGACAGAATTAAACAAAGCTGTTATTATTACCAGAAAAAACCTGTAAATTATCAAGCTTTAAGTTGTATGAAAATATGTTATCATCCAAAGAACAACTAATTACTTAAGTCTTGCATAGCTAAGCCGACGAGTTTGACTGCTGTTTAACCACCTCTAGATGGACCACGTTTTCCTAGGACTGCACCTTTGGTAAGAACGTCAGACCAGCACCTTCCTATATGTTTTAGTGGCGATTGTCTTTTTGTAAGTCTATTTTAATTTAGGTTGATTTTATCTTTGTATAGCCCTGGACGGCAAGTAGAAATGAACAAAAGTTGGAAGTCAGGATTTGTAAAAAACAGGAATAACATTTATAATTCATAACATTTGCTATCAAATTGTTCAAAGTTTTATTTTTGAAAAGTTGTAACTTGTGGAACAACTCGATTTGGAACATCTTTTTGAATGCAAATAATGTGAGATTAGAAAATTTTCTGAGCGTCTGTAAAGCGGCGAAAAAAGATATATTTAGGTGAACTGTTGACTGTGATTTAAACCTAAAAATCATCGTTATCACCATCATCAAACAGCGACGTCTGTTTTAAGCAGTTGCAACCCAATTTATTGAAATTCTTTTCAGAGAATCCATACATTGATTCGGTAGAGTTCCTTGTCTACGTTGCACTTTTGTTAACCTTAGGTCTTTTAAAGATAAACCAGTTTTGGTACAAAGTTGGCGAGTCTGCCTGTATAGAGGTTCCGTTTCAGTCATATTTTATCGTATAACACTTCAGCTAATTTTCATCAAGAAATTCTAACACGCACGTAGGTTTCGGTTTTCTAAAAGGTTTAGTGAAACTGCTCTTATCTCGATGCCGTCGTCTGTGCAGCTGTTCTCGTTAATTGGAGCAAGCGAAATACCTTTCCTTAAATAATAAAAACTTCAGTCGATCTTTCTCACGCGCGACTTGCTTTGCAGTCGTCAAGCGAGACAGTCTGTACGCCCATTGGCTGCAGCTGTGGACACGCTTCAGGCGTCTGGCGCCAAAAAGTTCGCTTCGTCGAGGACTTCTTTTCGGACTGTCAAAGCGAGAAGTGGTTTTGCTAGTGGATTGCTCTGTGGTGCTCTGTCGAGCATCACCATCGCTCGGCGGGCACCAATAAGGTAGCGCGTGTGTAGCATTAATAATAATTAAACTCTTGTAACTCTTCTAACTGTATTTACTGTGAACGCAGTGTAACTGGGCCGCTGCTATTTATAACTAATTTATTTTATCTGTGCTGGCCTAATTTGAGCGCATTTGCTGTATAACTAAATTCATTCATCCGCCTACCAAGGCCTGTTGCATAACAAAATTCATAACTGCCTACGAACCCTGTTATATAACTAAATTCATTCTTCCGCTTACCAAAGCCTATTGTATAACAAAATTCATAACTGCCTACCAAAGCCTGTTGTATAACTAAATTCATTCTTCCGCTTACCAAGGCCTGTTGTATAACAAAATTCATAACTGCCTACCAAGGGCTGTTGTATACCTAAAGTCATTCATCTGCTACCAAAGCCTGTTGTATAACTGAGTTCATGTGACCACTTAATTGTAATTAGAGATAAAGCGTCTTCCAGCTAGGCTATATATATTTAGCTTAGTCCCTATCTTTGTGTTAACCCTTTGTTTTTTTTGTATATCGCCCATTTTACATGTGTGACACCAATAGACCGGTACTTTAAATGAGGCCTTATAATTTACAACGAGTCTGTGCATGCCCAATTCCAGGTTATTGTGTAAAGATATATGTACGGCGTCGCCTGAGTGTTTGAGCGTCACAGGTAAGTTAACGACGCTTTCCGCTGCAGCGATGAGATAGGTGAAGTCGAGCACTTGTATCACACCCCGTTTCGTGTTAAAGGTTCGGTTAAGCGTGGGTCTCTCCGATTGAATCTTGTGGCGCCCATTTCTTTTGCAACACCCTATACTTATACCGTCGCGCTTGCCCTATGGTGTACCGTTTGTAGGACCCTGAGAGTATTTGAGTCTTGGCCTTTAAGCCTGTTTATAGAGATTTCCAGGTTAAGTGTTGACGTCTCCCGGACTTGATTAGGTATTTGGCACTTCCACACCCGTGAGTGTCGTTAAAACAGTTTGATACTGTAACATTGTCTGCAATTTTTTAACGAATGTTTTGGTGACAGTTGATGTTACTCATGCATACTAACATTTTTTGGACACACCGAGAAGAGAAGCGAATCTAAGAAGACTAGTAATATAAAAACAAATAAAAAGAATCAGTGCAAGAAGACGGTCACTTAAACAATGGCGTGGCCAGATTAAACAACTTACCGAGTGTTCAGTTCACCATGCTACCCAATAAGCTAGGCATAGAGACAGCTGGAGAAAAATGGTGGAAAAGACCACAAACCATCCGATCTTGGGAATGCTTTCCGAGAGCTCTGTTTTTAAGTTTGTCTAAGAGGTTTTGCCAGAAAACTTTACACCGTAAGCAAGATTATTAAGGTGGGTTGTAAACACTTTAGTAACCCATATGTTTAATTGAATTGAATGTGAGCTGAATTTTTTTGATTTGAAAAAAAATTATGATATAGACAATTTTATTATTAGAAAAGTACAAAGCTAAGGATGAATTGCTTAGGTATTAGCAGACAAAAAATGTATAATTATATATACAATTATATAATTATATATACAAATTTCGTTTTATTCTGAGGCGCATACAGTGCAGTAACTACCACGGTGCGCTCCACATATTCCGTGTTTACACTGCGTGCAGTATGTAAGGGCTTCATTGTTTTGGCGGAGATTGGGACACAAATTTGGGACACCGATTATATGCTACCTCCATGGCTTAGCAAGACGATGGGCCAATTCAATCATACATTTTTGGCGATTTAAAGGTTTCTCACCCTTCTTAATTGTATTGTAGCAATATGTAATAAATGAGTTGATACTAGCAAAATTTACGATTCCGTAGAACACACATAAAGGCCATCTTCGTGTTTTTTGTGATGTTAGAAGAAAGCTGATCGAATGTGTCAACTCCTCCTTTCGTCTGGTTATAGTTTAAAATTATATTTGGTTTAGCATTCTGTTCTGATATTTCTGTCCCTTCGTGAAGTGTTGAGTAATAGGACAAATTTATTCTTTTTTTGGCATGTAAGGCACCAATGTTTTCTTTTGGCCAAAACAGAATATAGAAGTTTTAGTATATCTCTTCTCCATTTGTAGCAGTTCCTCTTTTTTTCGCAATGTTCTTAAAATGGTTAATTTATATGGGTCTCGTCACAGATCATCTGCAAGGCTAACCGACGTGAACCAATTATCCATAGTAATATTTCGATTACTGCCATGAACAGACTTTGTTAAATCCTTTACGTAATATTTTTTTAGTGGTAAGCCTCATATGTGTGTTCCCTTTCCTAAATAAGGACTTGCATCAATTTTATACTTTGACGAAGAGTCGCCTAACATAGCAATCTTTATCCCATATTTCGCAGACGTATTTGGTAGTATATTTTAAATGCGCACCTTCCACGAAAAGCCAAAAGCTGTTCGTCGATAGTAAGGTAAGACGATGGTGTCAATGAAAATACCCCATACTTCACGCATGTGTGCAAAGGGATCATGCTGTTTCCTCTCTTCTCTAGTTTCCTTGTCATCAAATCTAATACTATTTACTGAAAGCGTAAAACGCTCGCAATTCATGCAAGCCTTGTAGAAATAAACTGGAGGAGTATAGTCAAACATTTGTATTGCATTCAGATGATTATAGTTTTTTACGGCAGAGAGTATCAAAATGAAAAAATGCCATTAGTTCTTTTTTGGAAACATACGACATTGTAGTTTGGTTTGCAGCATATCGCTCAGATTGTCTCGTAAATTTTTCGTTGGCGTGTTCCAAAATTATATTTAGAATGTCATTCGAAATGAAATTCAGAAAATGGTTATCAGCCATAGTGCGGTTTTTAGCTTCTCTTTTGCTACCTATTACAAAATGGATGATGTTTCGGCTAGCCGTTCGTTTAGATCTTCCTTGTAATTTAGCTGACCACTTGTGTCCGCCCTTTTCATTAAGATTTTTCTTATTAGACATAATTATGGACTTTTCTTTTTGGCGTATTTTAGACAACTGAATTTTTTTTTCTAATGAATAATCATCTACTTCTTCTTCAACATTATTGTCTTATGCTTGTGTTGAATTACGTGCATCTGCAATATCTTTGTCAAAATGTTAAATTTCTTGAGATTAATTACAGCTTGCATCAGTAATATCATTGTCTAAATCACTTTCAATATCTGTGTCTTAGTAAACCTCTTCCACTTCCAAATTGTCTTCTTTCCAGTCACTTCTGTTATCTTCGTACGATTCTGTAACGCCATCTACTCCATTAATTATTTTTTCGATTTCATATTGTAACTCTAGTTCAGTCAAAGGTTTCTTGGAAGATGGTTTACTAAAAATTGATAATCATCATAAAAATAATAAATAGGGATATAAAATTTGCTTATGAGTTTGTCCAAAAATAAAATAAATCTGGATTTGTAAATTTTGATACTTCGCTCGTAACTAACGGCAATACTAATACTACGTCCTAAAACCTAACTCAAGACTAGTTGGAAAGGTACTGAAAACTATAAGACAATCCTGTTATGCAGAGGCCCCGAAAATTACTATTCTAGGGTTAATACTTACTCTTGTTCTGAAGAAGCTAATTAAAATTAGCGAAACATTAAATTGTGTAATTTTATGTTAACATGTTCTCTTGAGACGCCTAATTGCTAAAAAAGTAGTAACGTTTCAAAACAACCAACTAGCTGAAAATGTCTCCTGAAAACAATAACACGAATACTAATCCAGTCAAATTGTATTTTTACCAGGAAAGTCGTGGGGTAGTTTTTATGTCTTTCATTCTTTATGTATTTTGGGGTGCTGAATCCAAATCTGAGGTTTGCTAACAAAATTTCGTGACGCAACATTGAAAAAATGTAAAAAAAGTAAAAAATCTAATTTGTTTGTTTTTTTGCTTGCAACTCGAAAACTATCAACTTTTCGTAAATAACCTTTCAATTCAAAATGAAAGTGAATGAAATTTCCTACAAACCTTACTATTTAGGTTTTTTTCTCCGACAAACCGTTCGGGCTCAAGCGATGGTTGAAAAATGGCTTATTTTATCTGTCTCCGCAAAAACCCACTTTTATATAAGCCGTTGTCGTTTAGAAGGTCCTGGCTGAGATTCTTCGAAGGCGGCGAGTCCTGGTACGGGTTCGGGTTGTTCTATCGTCAGCGTCGGGGCTTGTTCATCTGGAAAATGAAAGAGGTGGTGAAAAAACAACAACTTGTGATCATATCTTAGGAGATGAGTAATTACGAAATAGATTGTGAGATTAGACATGCCTTCCTCATCGTGTAAGCGTCTTTCTTCAGTGTGTTCTTGGCCTCTTTCTTCGGTCTCTTCTTCGTCAATGTCAGTGCTATCTTCCGGGAGCTCGACGTTTTCACACAGCCCTTCGCACGATGTGCCGATCGGGGAGCAATGGAGGCCAGCCTTCCTGCATTCACAATTGCGTTGGCAGCCTTTTTTACAGTTACAAGAAATGTGCCGGAGTATCGAGTCCGGTGCAGGGTTCAAAGTGGTTCTCACTGGCACGAGACCACTCCTTGTTTTTTTCCTCCCCCACTCGTTCGAGTCTCTTTGTTGCTCGTCGAGTGTGGTTTGACCGGATAACCACTGCTGCATCTGAAAGTAAACTCTCAGTGAATGTTGTAGTGCAGCAGCTTCTGTGGGGGAGTAGTGAGGGAATGTTGGTTTTACTTTTGTAAGATGAAGATACGTATTGCCTGTATCTCAAATCGTTCATGCTGGTCTCATGTCCTTTTCCATACAGAGCCATGAGAAACAGGTTTCCTGCTTCGGCAATCTCGTCCTGGTATGCATGACGGTCTTTGATAGCATCAATGACTGGTTGCAAGTCATTGTTCCTCTGCAGGTCTTTAAGAAATTTCAGTTTCCCCTGATTAAACAGAGCAGAAGTGGTGTCACAACCACTCATCGCGTGCAGGAACAATATATGGTCTGATAGGGTTTTGTCAGCGGCAAGATGAGGATTGTAGAGAGTTTGAGACACATTTTCTTTTTCTGATTTAAAAAAGAAGACATTCTTTATATCAGAGCTACACAAGCCAATCAAAATCACCAGGTCGATATCTTCCCCCACCACTGTCACATATTCATTTGATGGGGCCAACATAAGAGCTGTTGTGATAAGTAGGATATCACCGTCCTCCACAGCTTGCTGTGAATCAATTTTTACATCATCAAATTTTTCCATTAGCATAGATATCAACCGGCTCTTGTTTTTATAGTTTGCAAGGAAACTCTCCTGCGAGACAGTGGGCACCATCGATTCTGTAAATGATATTACAGCAGATTGTTTTCTTTGAGGTCTTCTCAATCGTTCTATGCGCTTGGTGCTTTTACAAGCTTCGTCAGGATAGCCATAAAAAATGACAACGGCATTTTATTTGTAGTTCGACTTGACATATGATACATAACTGTTGCAAATCTTTGCATATGTCTGGCCGGGGTGCCATTTGACCCGGTGTAACAAAAACTCTCCGTCAATGACATATTTTGTATCGCTCAAGTTCCGGGGTTCAGTTGGAGTCGGTGTAAAAGCCCTGTACAAGCTCGATTTTGTTCCTTTCCTCATCCCATGCTCATCGAAGAAAAAGAGGGTAGGGGCTAAGTTTGTAACGCAAAAATTCTCGAAGCTCTTCTTCTGAATGTTTGACGATGGTCATTCGTTGGTAAAGTGTGATTGGATTGATGACTACATCCCTGTTTTGTATCTGAATAGAGCTGTTCATGATCGCAAGAGGCTGCACTCTTTCGCTTCGTTTGAATTTTACACCTTGAAAATCACCACCAACAATGAGCTGTATACCTTTCATGCCCATCTCCTTGGACAAGTGGCAGTTGATCCTCTCATCTGCGACAAAACCTGTACTTAGTGACATTAGTTCAGTAGTCTCTAGGAAAGGAGGATGCTCGTGGAACTAATTTAGCAATTTATCTGCGTTAGTGTTGTCTCGCTTTTGCATAGTATCTCTGCTGTCAACGTATTGTTCTGACGTTGCGAGTTCCGCTCCTGTAAAGTGCTCAATCTCTTGGCACACATTATTCAGTGCTGTCATCCCTTGTGTCTATCTTGTCACAACTCCTGCAGTTACTCCACGGCCATGAGTGAGACCACCACTTGTCTTCATCGACTTTATTAGAGTTTGTTCAATCGCCATATCACTTCAGGTGCCACACCACAGTTTCTCACTCCTACGAATGGTGAAACATCATTGGGTGGTGAAATGCTCGTATTCTGCAGATGGCATAGCAGTTTTCAAGTTATGCATATCTTGGAGGTAAAGATGGCTGCATTTGGCATACAGATTATGGCCACTGGTGTGAAAGAAAGGGAGCATTTCATATATGGTTTGGAGGTGTAGATCCCAGTTGCTGCTTCTTTCTGCTTCAATGAAGTGCTTAATCAAAGTCACCATTTCAAAATAGACAACCCAGAGCTTGGCAGTGGGGCCACGTTCTGTCAACAGTTGAAGCTTAGCTTTGAATTCCTCTTGCACATCTCTCACAATCTCCTTCACATCTTTTGAAAGAATCACTGTTCTGTCCATTTTGAACAAGATGTCCTCCAATTGATCCACCATTGTTGACGACAGGGCCATTGATTGAATCACAATTTCGGCCAAAGTCCTGTGAGCTGACATATAAGCTCGTACTGCTCTTGCGTAGGCATGGCCAGACATGATTTTTTCAGTTGAGTTTGCCGCATATGTGTTATTAAAAAGTTCAGTCAATCCACTACCTAGCATAATGTAACCAATTGCCCCCATAAAGGACATCAGTAAATCATATCCACCGAGCCTTATAACAACATTTGACAGAGCAGGATCATCGAGACGGCTAGCAAGAATGTCTTGTGCCTTGAAGTAGAGGGGTTGGTTAAATGTCAGCAGACAGGTAACTTGGTTTAAGAATTTAGTCTTCTTTACTCCGGTCAACAATGCTGTGAATATTGTATCATAATCACTTGGAGGAGCATTGATACATGGCTGGTAACTATAACAAACGTTAGTTCATATGGGATGTTTCTTGTGACATCTTCCATAAATCCATTCCATCCGGAGAGGCCAGGAATATCTCTGCTTTTCCCATAGAGCCACAGAAGATCAGTCACAGATGGAATCACGGTTTCAGCTGGTGTATACATTTCCTTGAGATATCTTATCTTGATTTCAGCTAAACCTTTAAGTTTTGTCCTTTCAAAATGAATCAGTCGAACAGCTCCATAACTTTCAGAAACCTCAGGTGTGGGTATCATTTTCAGCCGAGGAATGAATTGATTGGTGACTCCTGCATGTTTTGGTGCAATACAGGACGTGCCACCCATGACGTGAAAGGTGTTGTATCCGTCGATTGTATGTACGTTAAAATCAGCGTTATCGTACACCTACTGTGAAAAGCAGAGCTAGTTAACTTTCAGCGGATCGATGTTGATTGCTGATGCGTCCAGGCGAACAGCTTCTGTGTAAGTCGAACAAAATCCCAATGAAGAAACCACATCGACCAATTTCCTTGAGCCGTACTTCTTGTCCAGAAACACTGCCAACCTTACGACGACTGGTGAGACGCATGATTTGGGCCTCACTGCTGCTGCAAGACTATGAGCCAGCGCTGTGCTCTTCTTCTTCCACATATCATGGTCCCCATGTTTTTTGTTTAGTACAACAGTTTCCATAAATGTACGGAGGGTTTCAGGAATGAGTTTCTCATTTCCTTCCAAAAACTTATCAGGTGGGGGGTACTGTTCCATCTCATAAACCTGGCTTCGGATATCCTCAACAATAATTGCAGCAGCCGTCTTAAGAATCCGGAGTATTTCCTCTTGTCCATTTTTTAACGCCCTCTGGTACCAAGCATCATTTAAAATTTTATACCCTGTGTTTTTGAAGCACACTACCGGTTTCTTGTTTTAAGAAAAGGTAATTATTATATCGCTTCCATATTTTTTGAGTAGATGAGCTTTAACTGTATTTTTGTCAGGACGATAATCACTCTTGATTTGGTCCATCAACTCGTCGAGCGTAAACTGGCATTCTCCATCACTATTCGCAAGATAAATGTAGACATCTTCCATTGCTGCTTCAACATGATTGGCGAATGGACCGCTTTTTTTCTCTTGAGTTTTTGGGCGATTGTACAGTTTTCTCATGCATAAACTATGATACTGACAATCAGAGGCCACCAAGTCTGAGACAGGCAAAAGACGTTTGATTGTGGCTTGTCCATACTCATCACCACGTTTTTCTGCTCTTTTTATGATAGTTTCCTTGACTTTTAAAACTCGAACCTGATACACAATATTGTGCTCGGTTTTCTTTTTGCTTTGTTGTTCTATAAACGCAGGTGTTATGACGAGGCCACACATAAAGCAATGAGTTTTGAAACTGAAAGGTGCTTCAGTAGAACGTCTCTTGACTTGCTCCGTACCCTGCTCCACCTTCTTCAATTAATAGTCAAGTTTAATTAATAATGTACTGGTATGTACAGTTACATATTTTCGTACACATAAATAGTGCTATACGAAAGAATTAAGCCCGAAATTGGAAAAAACTCAGTGAGTGCATAAACTTACACTACAGAAGAGATTGCTGCCAACCACGAGAAGGATAGTTGTTGCCGAGATCAAGTGAATTGGAAAACACAGAAGATAAAAGAGCTCGAAGACAGAATATTACCAAGTAAGTGTATAGTACTACAAATAGAAATAAAACTAATATTAAAGGAAAGCAGTAATCAGAAGTAATTTACTGCTACTTACAAAGATAAAATTGAATGCAATTAAACAACAAATTAAGTAATTAAACATTGTAAACATACAGTGTAATTAATCTAAGGTTGATTTGAATGCAATTAATTATTATATAAGTATTACAGTGATAAAAATATGATACAGGCAGATATACTATTGATAAACACAATTGTCTCATATTATGCATTATAGATTTTTATTGTTTATGTCCTAACACATTCTACAGTAACCCAGAGATATAAGAGTCTAATAATAAAAGTTATTACAATTGCATGCTCAGTTGTCAAAAAGGTAAGATTTAGAGCCCAATATTGATAGAACCCTGAGAATAATATTTATTTTAAATTAAATAAAATAAGAGCTATAAGACCACAATAATATACGGGGTGTTTCAAAATTGCACGGAACAAAAATAGGAGCGTTATTATATAGAATGAAATACGAAAAAAACATACGTCCTAAAATATTAATTGCAAAAGTATCGTTGATCAAAGAATTAAAGGTAGTAATTCGTATTTAAAGGCTCATGATATAGTAGACTGCTGTTTTGCTTCCAACACCGTGTTATTTGTTTATGTACAAGATGTGGGCGTTGTTCTACAGTAAAAAATAGAACGCATTCAGTTATGCGATTTCTTAAATCATTTACAGTGTCGATTCGAGATGAATACACAAATGTACCCCCAAACAAAGAAATCCAAGGGGATGAGGTCAGGTAAGATAGTGATAGAGAGCCATTACGACCAATCCATCTGCCGTTGTAAGTCGTGTTCAAATAGTCAGCTACAAGTCGGGAACGAGATGCTAGAAAATCTTTAATTTTTTGACCAAGAATATCTTTGAAATGAATAATTTTAGCACATATGTTTTTATTACGGGTTTCCCTTAATTTTTGCTGCAGAATAGCACCTTTATATTTGTTCTGTGCAATTTTAAAACACCCTGTATAAAGAATTTTGAGCCATAGGAACAAACGGTTTAAATTTGATAATATTTCGAATCTGCAGACGATTAAATGATGCACCCTTTTCTTCTGCCATATTATACCAGAGGAGTCTAGCTACTGTAAAACGGGCCAACTCGTGCCACCTGTATTTACCTATTTCATACCTTTTGTTATATACCCAATTAGTGATAAAGCTCAGCAGTATGTGTTCTTATGTTTATTAGTATCGCACTATAAGTGAGAAATGCTGTATGCGCGACCGCGAACTATGAAGTCCCAAGTGTCAACGCGCTAGTGTTACGTGAGAGAATGTGCTAACAATGAAAGTTAATTCGGAGAACAAAAAGCAGTGGAATTGAAACAACGCTAACGTCTACAAGGTAAGGCATCCGCGCTCAAATAGGTGAAGATCGCGGATCGCCTGGTGCACTCCTACATTAATAAAGAGCGCGGGTCGACCTTTTAAAAGGGTCGTTGAGGTTCTGCGAGTGCAAACCGCAGAAGAAGGGCATCGTTAGCCTAGTCCCAGGTGCAAACTATTCAAGTAAAACAGCCCAAAAGCGAGACTGTGATGTCCAGTCCGACATCGCTAGAAGCGGCGATTTCGACCTAAAGAAGCCATCCAACATTGTCCCCGTTCTTTGATGAACGTATACAAGGTTAGTTCCTGCTTGTAATCTCCTCACGAAATAAGAAAGCAGTTAGCAACTGTAATAAATAATTACGCAACTGCTGGTAAGATGTTCGCCGCCCGATAACGGGAAAGTACCAGCAGCTCATCACGTCATATGCTAACTCGGCAGATCGGGTTCCTATGCATCGAAGCACTATAAAGAAACGACAACTTCGGGTTCAACTTTCTGTTGCGCGTAACTATTTTATACCTCAAGTTTGTGAACTTTGTATTCGCACAATTAACTGAACTTTAAGCATTTAATTTATATATTTTTTCATGCGCAGTGCGCCATTGTTTTATGTATTTGCTTGCATGTATTTGTTTCTTTACCATTTTCTTACAGATTATATGTATTCATGTGAACTGTTGGGTTTTTATTACCATTGGTGTTTGCATTTGTAAGTACAACATTTCAGATGTCAACGGGCTGACTCCAACAATATTAGTTTACCCTTAGCTGCACTGACGATGTGAAAAGAGCCTAATAGCTCACCGACTGGGTAAGCTAGCGAACCAGGGCATTGTAACGTAATAATTCAGTGGGTGTAGGGCTAGGCAAAAGGCCGTGTTACAACTGCTAATATTCGATGTAATGTCTTCTCATTCACTACATTTACATCGTCTATCTGAAAACTGTATAAATCTAAAATAAAAGTCAGAGGACTGAGTGTCTAGCCAATTCTTCACTTATAGTTATAGCATGCTTATAGCATCGTCTTCAGATCTTGCTCTTGTCAATGCTTCGTTAAACAGAAGAGTGTGGGAGTGTTTTCCATTTTAATTCCGGAGCGTATTTTAAATCAAAAGAACTGTATAAGGTCTAGCATTGTAATAAAGGTGTCGAACGTTTTTTATCTATAATCACGACTAATGATAAAGAGATGCGTTTATTAACTATCTTCATACTTTTGCAGTCACTGACTACATAAACATTTATAAACCAACAATTGGATTAAATCCCGAAGAAGTCCAACTGTCCGGCTGCATTTGAAGAGGGTCATTCTACCGTTACGCGACACTGCTCTCGTTGCAGGGGGAAAATTGCAGTTTAATCGCGATTTTCCCTCTAGCCAAGCTCGCCTGCCGCGATCCGCACTTTTTCAGTTTATGAAGTCGTAGCTGAATGCACGGCAACAGCAATTACACACTTCTGGCTTTCAAATGAGCCTAACCGGCAATTACAAGTAGGAAGCTTATTAATTATACCGGTACTTCGACGGGAATGCACATGATAGAGTGTCGAACTGTGAATTATTTCTTGCCCGATTAGATGCTCCTGCGGGTCGCTTGTGCTCGAATCCGAAACGCACGAAAAATCGAGCTTTCGCGCAGAGGTAATTAAACGTGCAGAAGTAGACCTTTCCTTTTAAGTCCATTATCTGGCTATCTAACTTATCATAGCAAAGAACGAGCCGTCAGCATTATTTCTAGAAAACGGTAGTTTACGATCTAATTTGAATAAGTTAAATCCCGCGGAAAGTATTAATCTGCTAACGACTGTTTTAAATTTACCAAATAATAATTAACGCTCCAGATAATCATCTTCGAACGACTGAATAATTCATGTCAGAATTATGTTAGGAAAATCTCTTATAATAAACGTCGAGATGCCTGGCAGATTTATGGGCATCAAAAGGCTTGCAAAAAGCGCAGTTACCCATAATTTTATTGGGATTTCTGGAATTTTTACATTTAAGCTGGGCAGTTTAGCTTCTAATGTAGCAACTGTGATTTAGCATTATTTGTGTTTTAATTTTTAACCTTCTGAAATTATATTTTAAATGTGACTTTAAACCTGCTCTGATAATATCAAACATTTTATTGTTACAGTTTAAGGCGAATTTTTTACATTTTATATGAAAATTATTAAAAATGTGTAGGTGCAAAAGATGGGGAATTCCCCACACAAAATTTACAAAAGTACAACTTTCTAAATCTCGCAGTCAAATTATGCCAGATTTAAATACGATGAACAGCACGTGCGAACAAATAGTATGCAATTGTTCTATATTATGTTTGTCTAAATTCCTTGAATATTTATTTCCATCTACACTTGAAATGATCTTGATGTACACTTTGTTCTCACTCAAAGGACCATTGTTCTCATCAGCCTTGGTCTATCCACTGTTGGATAAAAGCCTCTTCAAGTTTTCTCCATGCGTCTCTATTTTGGGCAGTTTGAATCCAGTTTTTTCCCACTATTTGTTCAATGTCGTTTGTTCATCTTTTTTGTGGTCTTCCTCTACTCCGCTTTGTAAGTCTTGGTCTCCATTCAATGATTTTGGTGTCCCACCAGTTTGGTTCCTGTCGAGCTACGTGACCAGCCTACCGCCATTTCATTTTTAATATTCGTTCGTTTATGTCCGTCACCTTTGTTCTTCGTCTAATTTGTGTAGTTCTAAGTTTTCTCATACTCATTTTTGTCAGTGTCATTGTCTCTACTCTAAGCTATAGGTTGCAACTGGAAGTATACATGTCTCGTAAACTCTTTTCTTTAAGCTAATGGTTGGCTGTTTTTAATAATATGGCTAAGTTTCCCAAAGGCTTGTTAGCAGTGAGATCTCTGCGATTTGATTTTCTTTCCCAATTTTGAATTAGAAAAAAAAACATAAAACTGGAATGCTTGATAGTATTGTTAAAGTCACTCTCTTAAATAATTACATAACAACAACAAACAATTACCAAGTTACGAACATCTTGAACGAATGGGCTCTGGTTCTGATCAACAAGAAGCGGGATAAAACCGACTGCAGTCAGTACTTATGGAGACAGAATCCTTCTGGATTTTTTAAAAGCCCATCACTACCTGATCACATTTTATGCACTTTAAAACAGATCATTGCAATTTATTAACGATCATAAAAAAATCTACGACGAATCCTAGGAGGAAAAATAAAGGCTACCATTAACGTTAGTGTTTTGCGCTGCGAGTGCAACGTCCCCAATTTTGGACCGATGAAATGCACGTTCTATATTAGTTCTATTCTCGCCATCTTTTGATTTTGCGTTTTAGCGTTTACTTTTCTATGTAATATTGATGATTCTGGGTGTATTTAGACATAGAAATACCTGTTGGCATACTGGGTATTTTGCCAGCTGGTAAATATCGGCCTAGGTTGGCTAACTCGTCGTGAGGGTCGGGGTTCCAGCAAAGCTGAAAGAGAAACTAAGGGAATGGCGCCAGGTCCTCGACGCAGACAAAGATATACCAAACTAACAAAATAATACCAGAACAAACTAGTAACGAGATTTATTAACTACTCGGTTCTATAGTGCATTCCAAATCACATCAGAAAAACACATATAAACCCATACCAAAAATGTATAAACAGTCCAACAAATATCGCAAATATATCACAGCAAGTTCAACAGATATATAAATATCACAACAAATTCGACCTATTGAAAAAAAAAGGAGTACTGCGTATTCCAAAACTAGCCAAAAGGTCGTTAGATGCTAACACCTAGTTGTACAGCTGATTGCAAATAAAACTGGGACAGCTAATATGTAATATTGTAATATGAAGTACAATAACATATTAAATACTCATAATTATGTTCCTTTTCTTATGCTTCTATCTTTAATAGTATTTTATGTATTCACCTACGGAAATATAAGTTAGAGAAAGTTTCACACATTATTAAAAAAGCAAAAAGTTGTCTCAAGACTTGTCCCACTTTTATTTGCAATCAGCTGTACATCCAAATCATAAATCAAATAAATAAACTCAAAAGCATAACTGACTTAAATTACTATAGCGGTCTCCGCAAAGCGGAGTACGACACATAACGTGGCATGTCTAAATAAATCTGCAAAAAAAATATAGCCCTAAATATTAGTGATGGGCCTATCCGGAATGAATAATCGGAAAGTTTCCGATTGTTCAAAAAATCGGAAGGTTCTGATTATTTCGGAACGTTTCGGAACTTTTCGGAATTCGATTATTTTACTGTTCGGTGCACAAAACTCGGAACTTTCGGAATTCGATTATTTTACTATTCGGTATACAAAATGAGAAAACGAAATGCCAATTTGAACTGAACGGAATACGAAATGTTGTGTTGACTCACTTGACTGCTATATGCTGGCACTAATGGCAGTGGTATTTCGTACATTAATTATTAGATAGTACACCTTACAGAGTTCAAATTCATGTATTGTTTTATACTATCTATTATGTACTTTATGCGCCATTAAACTTTAAAATATCACTACCATTTTCCAAAAGTCTATTAAAGTAACTATTATAATAATTTGAAAAAATATTTTATTTCCTTACATCCTACTGTGCGACTCAAACTCATAAATTGTTTTACAAACCCAAACAATAGATTCCAACGCAGATAAGGGCTTACGGCGCAACGGCGAGTACTCGCATCGCAAATTTGGACGCACTTCATCTTCCTTCCGCTTGTTGTTGTTTCGCTCGTTTTCCCTTGCTTGCATTTAAGGAATGTAAAATAATCGGATGATATTCCGATTTTATAAACATTCCGAAATGGAACATTCCGATTATTGAATTCATCCGATTATGCCCATCACTACTAAATATGTCCATGACTCTGTGAAGCAGGGTGCGAACAGAGCAAGTGTAAGGAGATGCCAACGATCAACCCCGAGAGTTGGCTTACTGAGCCAATTTACGGAGTTCAAAATTTAGACGGGGCGGTACACAAGGGGTGCTATGACTTTTAAGAAATTCATAATTCATTCTGTAATGTTTCAAGCAATTCACTTGCGATCATCCAAGACCCTGATCTTAAGAGAGAATTTAGAAGCGGGCGACTAAATTAAATGCAGCAATAGTCCCGCGGGGGTAGCATAGACAGCACGATTTTGACAGATACGTAATGCAAACCAAATTGAGGTTAACACTCTAGGTTGTTACGCGTACATGAAAAAGTGATTACTAAAGCACCCGTACAACATATTAAAGGAATCTAAAAGTGGCTGCAGAAACAACCGAGTAAGTATACCAACCAATTAATCCAAAATATAATTATGCAGATACACCACAAAACGTAATACACAAAAAGCAATCATAACAAATCTATAGGTCATACTCGAATGTACATGGTTATATCACTATATAACCTTCCAGGTACACAGCACGAGGTATAGAGCTGGTGAAGGTGGCTACCAGGCGTTTCACCAAGTAGGAGCAAGTACGCGCCATGAAAGTCGCTCTCAACGAGCTGCGGGTGTCCCTCGTTATAGGGGTTGCGATCGCAGGGGGATGGCAGCAAACAGCCATCGGTAAGGTTAGCACACAAGCTCGCACGTGCACAGCATGGTCCCATGCAGAATGAATGATTCCAAGTAGAAATATGATCCCAGGTAGTAAAAATTATCCCAGGTAAAAAAAGGCTATAAATATAAATTCCTTGGTGCATAATGGAGCTAAACGGAAGAAGCTGAAACTAACCTGACGAGTGGTGAACAGCCTTGAATGCAGTACAATCGAAGACGAAGCACAACAAATCCGCCTAGACCTATATATATAGCGGGGTATTCTCCAACTGTCGTTGCTTCCCGCATCCTCGTCGCCATTCTTCTCGATCTTCCCATGCCCCTTTCTCTAACTGTCTGGCTCTCATTGCTGTATTTACTTTTCCCATCCAAGTAATACGTGGCCGTGAACTACCGAACGAAAGGTAATATCACACAAACAGCTACCATAACGTTCAGGGGGTTTTCGATGCCTCCAAATCCTCCCAAAATGGAGGTAACTATACCCAAGTTGACGAAGCAACGAAACCAGGGCAGCAACCTCTCACTACTGAATCTGGGATGGAATAGGATAAAAGTTTCTCAAAAGCAGTCCATAATCTTTGATTATCAAGAGTTCCAAAATTTTAAAAAGGAAGAAAAACTATAGGAATGTGTGCGTGTGGGCCAAGTTGATAAGGATATAGCTGTAAATTGCAGAATTTGTCAAAGTTGTAATTAGGGTTGCCTAACCATTCAGGGGAAAATGTACTTAATAAATCCTTAAAAGTAGAATCTAATTTGCTATTTCGAATATTGCATGTAAAACTACAAACTGAGCGTAACAAGCTCCTATTGTTTTACGCCTGCTACCGCGAAACAGTGTTAGATTTTGCATGTAACTAAGTACTTACTACTGAATTCTAAAATTCTACTTTTGGCGTACTTCGTCTATCTTAGATAGTTCTATGAGATATATCACGATATAGATAGAATTTGGCGCCCTCAATTTTTTAATATGTTGCTGGTTATAACGATTGGACAAGCCCGCTACATTGCTTTTCGCCCGTGGTTGCCGTCCTCCCTCTCTTAAGAGCTAGCTGTTTTATTGAGATACTACGTTAACATTGGGCACTTCTTTCATTCTTACACTTAACCGTTTTCACCTTATTTTTTTAAAGGTTAAATGTGTTAAATTGGGTGATCTAGCAGCTCACTGCATAGAATGTGGATATCGCGATCACAGAAGGTATGTTTGTAAACAAATTACAACCTAATATACAACAAATTAGTAAAGCGATATGAGGTTGTTCCTTTTTATCTGTTCGAGATTAATTTGAAACGCCATTTGCAAAAGAAATTTGTAGAAGACAAAGTATCGACTGGATTACAAAATTACCTAATCTACCGTCCCCACAGTTGTTCGTTTGTAAACACTAATTTCACGAATCGCAATTTTGGCTGCTGACGATTAAAACCTCAGCGATGAGCGAGTCCGTGTCTGAATAAACACGGTGCATCCCCACTTGGAACCCCTCCTAGAGATAATTCAGATAAAGAGAAGAAGAAGACGATGTCCAGCTACATCCAACCACCAGTCATCAGACGCTCAGGAGCGGCAATGTAGACTTGAATCGAGCTTTTCTACTCTTATAGCCTCGCTTGACTACTGAGTCCAGAACTTTACCTCAAGAAACGAACCAGCCCTCCGAAACCACAACCCTTCCTCAAAACCTGACCTTTCCCTTTGGTCGAGCCGTTCCATCGGTGGCAAAATTTACTATGTCCAGAGATGCAGAATCCCGTCTCGTCGAACAGTTTTATCGGTGACGAAATCCCGCTACCATCTCATTGAGCCGTTTCAGTGATAACAAGGGTAAAAGGGGCCGTTACGGCCGTAATTAAACACAAGTTCGACTTACGTGGGGAAGAGGTCCCCCTTTCAGAAATGAGTTTCTACGACGCTTCCAGACGAAATTGTAGCCCCTTGCAGGACCACCAACATTTGACCTGTAGATTAGCAGTGAAATCGGCTAAACACTTATGTTGGTGCTCGGGGTTCTTTAAAGATAAATTTAGACCCGTACATAGCCCGTCGACCAGCACAAATTGGCAATCAACGATCTGTAACACCAGCGCTACACCTCCACAGCCGAGAAAAGAGCCCTGAGAGTAAGTACCCTTAAAACGACCAGACATTGACCCGACGGCGTTTTAGGCGTTTGTCAACAAATGCAGTCATTTTAACATTACTAGTTTTAGCTGTTGTTGTCACGAAAGGCAACGCCGTCTCAGATGTCCTCCGATTGGATGACCGGCATCGTGGGCGTGTCACGCGGGTGCCGATACCCGAAGGCGTTTTACCTGCGGCCACTAACTCGCATTCATTTTGTTTTATTTAAGCTTTATAGTTAAATAAGCTTATTTATAAAATTGGCGTGTAATATGCAGACTAATATGCTTAATATTTATGTGTTCAGAATCTATTCACTCTAAGCAAATTATCGAACTCTGGCTACTGACCACCCCAAAAGCAATTAAATGCAAAAACGTTAAATAATATAATTATCAGACAGCAAGTATCATTACAACATTAATATGGTTTAACGGACCTCTACAGTGCCAGTTAAAAACAGATGAAACAGTAGATATTCGTTAATTGAATATTTTAATAATGTTGCTTTGGATACATTTGAAGTTACACTGCTTGTAGCGCCCAACATAGAGAATTTACATCAACAATTTTTGAGGAATTTATAGCAGGGCTGTCTGGAAGCTAACAGTCTTTAGTATTGGGATGTTCAAAAATCTGGAAAAGAAAAGTGTGGGTGCATTGCCTTGACAAAGCTGTCAGTCACTTCTTTCTCAAAGATTATACCGCTTCTTTTTCGCTGTATCTCTGAAGTTCCTCCAGACTCTCAGATGGTACTGCTTGTTGACCGTATGAGCTACTCATAGTAAACAACACCTTCGTGGTAAAAAAAACAGTCAGGATTATCTTGACATTGCTCCGATTTTGACGTTCCCTCTTTAGTTTTCTTCTTCTAGCGTTTTTCACCGAGAAGACTGGGCGTTTGTCTGAAGGTTATAGCCATAGCGGCGATAAAATTTATATAAAAGTCTTTCTAGTGAAAAAGTATCCCCTCACGAGCTGAAGACCTAGGACGAACCGTTTGAGAACGTCTGGACGCAGTTTGTGTAATAATATGCAAGCTGATCCGGTGGTGTCTACATACTTGAAGCATCGGGAATGGAAAAAGCTTTGCACAACTATAAAAGTCTTCAACGTAAACAAAGATGAATAAGCTCAAGTCACCTCAAGTGAGGCTACATTGATCGTATTGTAATTTGAGTAAAATAGTGGCTTATGTTGTAAGAACTTACAACCCCTAGACAAAATAAGCGCTCTAGATAGATTCATTCAATTAAACAACACCTTCACACAAAAATAACCGGTCAAGAACCCATTAGCCAGTAAAAAGATTGTTAAGACATTTTGAAACAGATTCAATAGACAATAGACCGACATCAATTTATTTAGAGAGCAACTTATTTCACAGAATTGAAAAACTTAAGAGATACCATACAATTATTATGCGTTAATTGGGTCCTGTTGTGTAGCTTGAACAAGCGTCCAGGTACGATCAGTAGAGTTTAGCAACGCTCTCTCTGGTCGGAACTTGGATGGGAGTTTCACGGCTGCTTCACTCGGCTCCTCGTGGTACGGCTGCTACGAAAATAGTTGGTCCCGGATGTCATAATAACATCATGACAGTCGTTAGTGGGGTTGGAAGTCCCCATAAAATGTACAGCGACGCCTATAATTGGCCTAACGGCTGTTGGCTGAGTACGAAATAAATAAATAAATACATAAAATGAGAATCCTTAAAGAATAAAGCAACTCGTTGTATAAATTGAGGCTCTTTATTTATGTGGCAATGCATCAGCCATCCTTTCGCTTAGAATTTGTTTTAATTGTGTTCTAGGCTCAAATAGTTTGGCACTCTGTATTTATTCTATGTTTACTTCTATATTTATCTTGTCCTTCTCTGTATTGCATATTGTCTATTTCAAATTGTACACAATTTTTTCTTTGGTATTTTAGTTTTTTTATGGTGTTTATACTTCTCCACTATATATACTTATTGCTGAAAAGGCATTTTAGAATTTTAGTTTCCGACAAGGCATCTTTAAAATTCAATGTTTATTCATATTATCAGTCAGTTGTAACGTTAATGTACTACCTTACTTTTCCAAAAACTATTTAAAAAACAGCACATAAAAAAGTATCGAGTTACTTCGTCAATAATAGCACATTATCTATTCAAAATCTTATTTTCAAGCTGCCAGCAGACTTGTACCTGAACGTACATATAGTATGGTACAATAATTTCAAACAGTAATAGTCTATGCATCGATAAGCACGGCTATTCTAAAAAAATCAAATAAAACGGCATGCCAATTACCATTCAGCCGAGTGCACGAAAACCGCTACCTATTCAAGGCCGAGAAGAGCTTTTCGCCTCCACAAACCGATTTTCCGGCGAAAAGTGGCAACAGGAAAAGCGAATTAATTTTCGTCGTAAAGGAAATATGCAGAGCAATTTGTGATTCAAAAATTAGGCGACTTTAAAAACGCATTAACCAGCGAATGTTCGGTAATTACCCCGAGTCATGAACGGCATCGGCCTAATTTATTCGTGCTTCCGTAAGCTGCAAAACAGGAATTCGGCGAGAAATGCGAATAATGGACGGCTAAACGCCGGACGCAGTGGACACGAGTCGCTAGGAGTTGATTAACTATAAATTTCGCGCCGGGCGAAGGAGGCGAAGGCGAAAATTCGACTGTTTCCCCATTTGCAATTTAAATTTTCGAACGGGTTATATTTTGAATAACCTAATTAGCACACATGGAGCTGAGAGCGACACGAAATACGTTCTGGTTGCCACAACTCTGAGTCACATTAACCATTTCGAAAAGGGAAATTGAAAACTCAAAGCTTTTAAGGACCTTAAATAGTACCAAAATACCTTATAAATCCCAATATGCTTAACCTACAATGTTCACGAAAATAATAATCCCAGAAAATCTTCATTGGAGGATCTAGCAGGCCACTCGCTTACCAAGTTATCAGGAAGACTTATATACTTGCAGTTTCTGTAGAATAATAGCGGAAACGCTCAGCTTTAAAGTAACTTAGGGAAAACATCACTAGCTGGGAATTAGAAAATAAAAATATTCTTGTAGTAGGTTTAAAATTTATTCAAGCTGACGAGGTGATTACTGTAAAAGATTACTGTATCAAAACGTTCAGTAATGTCCTTAGACAAATTAGAAATTCGAGAAAACTTATTGTTCTAGACGACTTTAATAACGGAGCAGAAACGCTGAGTTGCAGCATGGTCAGTCCTGTGTGAGAAAGAGCTGTCCATGATAGACAAAACACCCAGTTACGAATAAACGATGTTAGAAGTTTTGAGATGCGTAATTTGTGGATCAGACCACTACCTAGTAGGGGCTAAGGTATTTATTCCGGTTCTACTCAGAAAACAAGTCAACCATGGTGTAACAAGGGATAAACACGAAGAGGTCCAGTACTCTAAATATAACTTAAATAGTTTGGAACAAGATAGTGTAAACTATACAGTGTGTCCAAGATAAGGAGGGCCAGTATGGGAATCTTGGTAATTGTTAGAGATACAAATTTGGTTAAATGAGAAGAAAGTTACGCAATTAAAGGACAAACAAAGTGACGCTTAGAAATCCTTGATATGATTTTTCGTTTTTGAATTATCTAAAAAAACCGATTTTATTGATTTTCTATTTAATTTTTTCTGGCGTAAATATTAAAGTTAGAGCGAAACTGACAAAACTTCTTTATAGCAACTTTTTATAGACTCAAGATTACGTTATAATTTTTGTTATCATATCAAGGATTTTTAGGCGTCATTTTGTTAGTACTTTAATTGCGCTACTTTCTTCCCATTTAAACAGATTTGTATCTCTTACAATTAACGAGATCCCCATACTGGCCCTCCTCATCTTGGACACGCTGTATATAATAAAAATGTTACACGAGAAACGAAAAAAAGCATTTGCTTTGATTCCGAGCTCGAGGTTGGCAAGGGCTCGAACAGGCGCCCGACCAAGAGAAATAGTAAAACCTGAGAGATTGCTTCGACCTGGACGGAGCTGTGGCGGAGATAAACAACATTTCAGTCTCCTGGAGGGTCCACAATGCCGCGCGTTGGGGGGTTCCACCTGGATGAGGCTGCAGAGCTGGTTGGGGAACAGGGTGGCTTCCTGGAAGATACTTAGTGCCAAGAGTTGAGAGATTCACCCTGGCCGGGGCTATAAGTTGATGGCCAACAAATAGGTTCGACCGTCGAGCAATGGGCTCAACCTGGACAGTACTGTTGCGGGGGCAAACAACCTGGTGAAAGAATATTTCATTACTTTGTGCGAACTAAAGGTCCGACAGGCAGAGATAGGCTGCTACAGCACATTGGAGAGCAGGAAAAATTTGGCCTGAAAAACTTGTCTGCCAAACCCTTAGGCGAACGGGTTGGTTCGGCCGACAGAGCTTGTCCGAATTATGCTGCTGATCCTAGAAGTATTTAAACTCCTTATGACTGTTATTTTTAATGGTCAGAGTTGCAGCGAGAAGTTGCTATGTTTTATTAAATTTAGCTATACGGTTGTACATTGATCAGCCAGAATGATTTGATCTGCATTATGTTATAGCTACCCGCGCATTTTGGCACCATGGTCGACCATTTTGCTGTACCAAATAAAGTTTTTAAATGTGTATTACCTTCGAATTTGAACGTTGGTCAGTTATAGACACCGTTGGGTCATTTGACGGTTTAATGTGCTTTGAAACGGAAGGGGTTTGATGATCTGTGGTCAGCCGTCACATGTAAATAAAGTATCCTTTGTCACAGGGAGCGAAGAGTGTAATATTTGTATCAATCTGTTGTTCGGCTTAAAATGTAGACATCGCGATGCTATTTCCAACGGCTCCGGGAACAAGTGCGCGTGAGCAGACGGCTTTTTTAAATCTAAATCTAATCTAACAGTATCGACAGTATACACAAGGGCGCACGCGACGCATTAGATGATAGAAGAGAAAAAAACAAATATATTAACGATATTTAAGCTCAAAAAATGACAAAGACAAGCAAAGGTACATTTGTGCAGAAAATCAGATTAGAGAGTCAGTGAATGTAGAAAAAAGTAAAACGTACGCTTGAAGATTCATAAAGATAGTAAAGGCGTCAGAGAAAATGTTTGCTTAGGTACACTGTGGGACGTGCTGAGTAAATCTAATGTCAACCAAACCATCTAATCCAATTCCCAGACATCATATTAATAATTGTACACAATTAGACGAAGTTAGTTGTACGATGTTGATTTTGATTAGTTTGTAGAACTTAATCTAGCTTGTAATTAACGTACAACTTTGCATTAACATCCCATGACAATCCTAAATTAATTACCATTTGAGGTTTCTCGGCCAAATCATATCGGAATGGGTCGATATTTAATAGCTTACCTTTTGGTTTAAATGCTGTTTTATATGTCATATTTGTTTAACCACAAGACACAATACGTGAAATAAAAGTATCGTTGATATTCAAGTTATAAACATTATGCAAATGAGAAAAAGGTACTTATATAAGGAATTTAAGGCATACAAGCCGAATTTAATTTTATTGTCAGCTTATAAAGGGCTTTTATGGCAAGGATTGTGCAATAAACATGTTCCCAGCTGTCAAATAGGTTATATGATGGTAAGTTGTGGTATTTAAATAGTAAATTGCTATGAAATTGTGCAGGGATAGGAAAGAGGGTGTATACGTTGTTTAATTTAGTTTATTTACAGATGCTCCTTTAATGCAAGCGAGTGAATTACGTTTTCGGACTTATGTCGAGTGAGGAATCAAAACTCTCCTTATTTCTCTAGCAAAGTGATGGTATAATTTATTTACCGACTAATTTTTAGTTCCTTTTCAATTTCGTGTTTTGTTCTCCACTAGTCAATAAGGGTGAGTGCATTTAATATTTGGCCAATAAGATATAAATGTTATAAAAAGATTATTATCTCATGCTTAAATTTGGTTGTAAACTGCTAAAGACAGCTGTATTTTTGCCTTTGTTAATATAAACTGCGTTATTGTGCACTCCAGTAAACAAAACAATTTGCATAACATTTACCAGTTTGAAAAAAAATGTTTTGTTAAAATACCTAAGAATGGTAATTCTGAATAAAAATAAAAAGGATACTTGTCAATTACTTCGTGTTTGATTTCTTCGCAAGCAGCTGCTAGTAATAGTAATAAATCGACGACACTAGGGTTCTGCGTAAACCCTTGACTGCAAGGAAGTGGACACACAAAAGCAAATTTGGTGAACTTCGGCTGGAAAAGATAACTGACAGACAACCTGAAGCTTATAAATCCTGATAATAAGACACTAACGACTGTACAGGTAGATTATAATTGCGCATCGATCAAATGACGTTATAATATGGTAGGATTAATAATATCAACTAGAACATACAGAATGAGGTGGAGAAGTTTAAGAAAACAACAGTAGAATAAGAATATTATACTTTTGTTCTTCTGCTTATTCTTTCTCGGTTACCAGTTACGGTGTCGTGTGTTTCAGTCTGTGATTGTAATACGCGCACTCACTATTCATCTCTACAAATTTTCTTCCATTCTCTTTTGTCATTTGAGGGCATCTTGGCTTCTAACGAACTTACGTATATTCCTCTTATTTAACACGCTTTCCAGTTCTTGATTCCACATCTTTATTGGTCGCCCCCTTGGTTTTGTGCCCGTTGGTTTCGCTTCCCATATAGCCTTCAGCTCTCTCTCTTCTTACTCATTCTGTTTAGGTGCCCCAGCCAACGCAGTTGATATCTTTTTATTTTCTATTTTAGTGGTTTATCATGTAGTCTTTTCCTTATTTCTTCACTTCTTATTCTATCCCTCTTAGTCCCTTCTTCTATTCTGCGCATGAATTTTATTTTACTTGCTTGTAGTCTTTCTTGTTGTTTTTTGTAAGGGTCTATACTTCACTGTTATATGTTAATGTTGCTACGTAAATGCTGTTATATACTCGGTTTAGTTTGTTTCGTGATTTCTTTTTTATTGATTATTATTTTATTGATGGCGTGGTAGAGTCTGGCTGTTGCTCCTAGTCTACTATTAATCTCTCCATTCATGTATCCCTTGTATCTGAGTGTTGAGCCCGGGTACTTGAACGTTTCTACCTGCGTTAAGAGCTCATCTTCCAGCCTGATGTTTATCTTTTTGGCTCTTTCCCCACTCCCATTACCTCTGTTTTTTGCTTTCTTGATGGACATATTTCTGACTTCAAAGGTCCGTTTCCAGATATTAATATTGTTCTGTAATTCCTCTCAGTTTGAGTAATGATTGCCAGATCGTCTGCCTACATAACTCCTGAGTCCCGAAGCGTGATGGTTACTCCTTTCTTCTTTAATAGCTCCCAAATATGTCGTCTTGGAGCTGTATCGAAGACCTTTTCCAGGTCTATGAAGCAGATAAATAATTCTTTGTTATGTCTTATGGCCGTCTCCATGATCTGATTTAATCCAAAGATTACCTACATCGTTTGTAACTCTTTCCGTTCTGAAGCCATTGAGAGTTTTCCATTTGTTGTTCAGTGACTTTTATCAGCGTTTGCTGCACTGTTCTTTTATAAGTTTTGCTGGGTACACTCAACAACGATACGCTCCTATAGTTGTCACAACAGCGGCTGTCACCTTTCTTGTAGAAAGGGAGGATTATTGCTGTTTTCCAGTCTTTTTGGATATTTTTATACCTCCACGCCGGTGCAATTACTTTGTGTAGCAATTTCCTGCTATGTTCACATATGCGTTCAATGCAGGTTTTATACTTTAGATGTATCTTTTTTAACATTTCTGGAGTGATAAGGTCGTGCCCTGCTGCTTTACCTTCCTTCAATTTTTCTACAGTCGATTCAACTGCTTCTAGGCTCATTTCGTCGGTGTCCTGATTATCAGTTACCTCTGATTGCTCTTTCTGCTTTTCATTCTTATCGCATTGTTGTGTTCCTCGTAACACTTGTTCAAAGTGTTCTTTCCATATTTGTATTATTTCCTCTTTTCTTGTTAACATTTGACCTTTTTTATTCTTCATCTTATATGGGTTTTTTCATCTTTTCTTGATGCTTCGATTACTTTATAAAATAATTTCTGGTTATTTTTGAAATTATTCTCTAGTTCTAGGCAAAATCTCTCCCAGTGTTGATCTTTCGCTTGTCGGACTTTTTCTTCCACTTTCTTACGCTGTTTCTTATATTCTTCATAACTTCCTGTATCTTTTTTGTTTAGGTATTTTTTCCAGAGTTGCTTTTTCTAATTGATTTTTAATCTGACGTCCTCATTTCACCAGTTTGATTGTTTCCTTTGCTGCTTTGTTTCCATCTTCTTACCAAACACTTTCTCTGCTGCTCTCAATGTTGTTTTTTTTAAGTTCGATCTAGCTTCCTCTGTCTCGCTGAGATGTTGACATATGCGTCCAATGCAGGTTTTATACTTTAGAAGTATGGTTTAATTTTTTAGTTTCTTAGTTTGAATATTTTTTATGGTTTTGGGTTTTGTTGCCTATTCTGCTATTTAGATCACACAAAATTAGCACTTCTCCGCTACTGTTTTCAATAACTGCCTGTAATTGTGTCCAATTTTTTTCTTTGACAGTTAGTTTTTATCGTTCTTGTTGGGTCCGTAGCCCATTATAATTGTTGTTACTTCTTTCTTTGGATATCAACCATTGACATTACTCGTTCCAAGTGAAACTAATAATTATTGAATATATCGGAATATTTTATGTTCACTATACAACCTACGCCTTGTGCTGCTCTGTTGTCTTCCCTCACATCACTGTAGAACAGTTTCCTTACCGAGTTTTACTACCCTTTTCTTTTCTTCTTCGTTTCGGTTATTGTGATAAATTTCGTTCCAGATTTCTTGAATTCTACCTCCAGTTTCTTTTAATTGCCTTTTAATCCTCTCACGTTCCAGGTATCTATTTTCCATATATCTGCCCTATTTTCTTTATCTGCTATAGTGCCGTTCTTTATGTCTCTTTTCGATCTCATCCCAGCTCTTTCACCTTGGATAGCCGGTTTGCATCTTCTTGTCTTTTAGTTTTTGTCTTTGCTAGCTGTCTGAGTTTCTCAGGGGTGTATTTCACATTAAATATTTTTTCGAAGGTTTTAGTTCCTGAATCGATGATTTTCTTTCTTTGTCGCTTTCTTCTCCCCTTCCAATTAATTCTACTCTTAGTTCATTTAAATAATTTGCGTGTTCTCTTAAATAGTCTTTTTATTCCTTTGTATAGAAGACAAATTAATAATAAAAATGGTGAACACAAGAAATACAAAGAATCACAAAAGCAAAAGAAGAAATCTAGAAAAAGTATCTACACTAGGTCTACTATAGAATCGGCTAAGGAAGAGTAGACTTAGTAGGGTGTTAATAGCAGTTATTAAAGCCTTACATTGCAAACGCTCTAATTTATAGAGGTCAATTCAAGAAACAAATTTTGAGTTCAAAGCAAAGATACGCTTATAACAAAAATGTAAGGTTAGCCGTCTAATAAAGAGTGTAGAAATATTGGAAGTATTCTTCGCAGAGCAAAGGGAGCCTATAATAATTGCAACTGAAGAAATAACCTACAGCATATTGAACAGGTTAAAAAATCTAAGTACTTGTGCGTGCGGATAAGTAGTAAAGAAAGAATCTATAATTAAATTATCGAGTGATATCAAAGGGAAAAATCTCCAAATCGGTAAGGAGACATTTTTTGGAGAGAATAAAGCACCTGCAAGGGAAAAGTGAAAGTTTATAGGAAAGTTGTAAGTTGTCCAACACTCCACACGAATCGTGGGTAACAACGAAGAAACCTGGGATGCTTATAACATTTTATGAAGCTGGACGAAGAAAGGGTAAGAAGAAGGTCATTAGAAGGATATCCTACAGAACAAAGTAAAAATGATTACTCCAAAAACGTTTTGGAAATATAAGAAGGATGAAACGGAGCAAAGTGTTAATCAAAGCAGAGGATATAAAACCATGCAAGGAATTCAGCAAGAGCTTCATAAATAACACAATTTCAAACTCTAGAAGCGTACAAGGCCTCTTCATTTTTTATCATATGTTGTCATGCCAAGTCTCCTGCTTTGCATTTTTTCTGTGCGTTTTGGAATTATAAAAACTCATCGTGGGTGAATTGTTTAATGCCAGTCTTAAAGCGTCATCGACAGAGTGAAGAAGACGTTAGGACGAGGCCCGAAGGGCCCAAAAGCAACCATCTTGCGAGAGTCAGGAGCCGAGAGCACAAAAGAGTGCGTGTTCATTATTCAGCCATAATAAGTTCCACAAGTCCGAGATAAACAAATGAGCCGGTCCATCTCGTTACTGGCTCACGAATCAAGGCGATGGGAGATAACCAACCAGAACAGGCGTTCTGTTTAACAATGTACCGAGGTGTCAAACGCAGCTTCCCAGGAACGCTTTTAATTACTGGGCTGACATTTAGCGCCGAACCCCCAATTAAAATACTCGGCCAATAAATATATCGTCGAAGTGACCCTAACGGACCGCCTGCACCTGGCCGATGGGACGAACGGCCCCGGGAGATGGGCGATGGGCGATGGTCGTGATCGGGGTTCGTGATGCCGATATACAAATATTAAATGTTTTCTACTTTGTTCTGCTCCGTTGAAATACGCGCTTATAATTTTATGGCGATGCCGCGACGTTTATTGCATTATACTACTTAGCCTCTCGCGACGGCTTCTCGGCTGGTAGGTAACCGATGTATGGAATTTTATCAAATTAACCAATTTTCTTTGTCTACGTGTAAGATCAGCTATTTTGCATTATACCCATGGGGTCCTAGAAGTTAACTTATAGGGAAACTCATATGATGCTACTGTCCATGGCCAACTACATTTTTGCAAATAACTACATTTCATGACAAGAGTAGGGTTGCCAACACTGTCATTTTGACCCGAAGACTTCAGGTTTGGCAATCATTCTTCGGGCTTCGGGTTTTCAATAAAATTCTTCGGGTTAAGTACATACATGGATTGCGAAAAATTTTACTTCTATTTAAAAGCTTAATTGCTAAAAAGTGGCCAAAGAGAAAAAATATGGTTTTAGAAAATATCCTTTTTTTTCAGAAAAATTTAGTTTCGTAATAGTTTATTTAACTTTTAAGATAGATTTTGAATATTCTTTTATGGAATGCAAAGAATAGTTTTGTTCTTTAATTCCTATGATTTACAAAATGCCGAGAATTAGGTTATGTGTAACGGGCCAGCTGGATCTGTTACTTACCGATAATGTTTATTTTCATGCTTAAATGTAGACAACAAGTTGTACCGGGTGGCCATAAATATCTGAGATCCCGGTAGCCATGGAATTAGCTACTTATAAATGTTGGTTAGCATTATATTTCAATTACGATAAGTATTGGTACTTATGTAATGTAATAAAATGCAATAAGAAGAGGGGAATGTGCCCCGGATTCTGCAGTTTAGCTTACGACTCGATTATAAAAATCTCCTGTTCTAACTTGTCAGGGAAGATAGACGGTCGGCCTTACCTTTTGGCGAAAGTTGTATTTGATATTTTGCCGGCTGGTAACTATCGGCCTAGTGGGCTAACTAGTCGCGAGGGTCGGGGTTCCAACTATGCTGAAAAGAATACCAAACGAAATACGAAGAGAGTGGGCGCCAGGTCCTCGACTTCGAATCATCCTTGTGCCGGACCGTTCACAAGGTCGAAGATAAAAACCAGCAAGTTAAACAAAATAGCAACGACCAATAAAAATATCACAGCTTTATTAATAGATTCGGTACTCTAGTGCATCACACAAAATAACACAAGAGCAAATCAAACACAAACAGGCAAATTATCAAACAAAATCAAACAATATACGAACAAATCGAAAGCGCAGCAATAAACAAATAACAATATACAAACCAATACATCAACAATAAACACGTTAAAATCGGCAAAGGCACTGCATCAATACATTTCATATAAATCTATAACCAACAAGGGCTAACAATAAACTAGAGCTATGCAAGCAAAAGAAGTGCTAACTACAACCCCGAATGTTAGCTTACAATTTAAATGTGACGTCAAGATTTCAAAGGCTCGAAGCCCGCTGTTACGGTTGTATGATCATACAGGGCGTGGCGATTTCTGTTTTAAACTCATCACGTTCTTATATAAGTAATCAAAGAAACGGCTTGAATTATGCTCCTAACAAAAGCTAAAATAACAAATAGCCCAAAACGATTTACGAATATCCGAAATTTGAGCATTAAACTACCGTGAGCTGTTCACTAGTTACAACCCTACACCCTAATGACATTCAAGAAACTAACCTCTGCAATTAAGTTTGACAAATGCAGTGGCCAAAGTTGTGTAAGAATACAGCTAGCTTATGATCTAGGTAAGCTAAACTGTCGTAAAATAGTTCAATAGCATATCTGAATGTTATATTACGTTACAGGGCCCAGTTCTAAACGGCCTTCATCACATTTACTGCAATCCAATGGTAAGCAAAATATGCCCTAATGCAAGTTACACACAAATAATCCTACAATGCAAATACTACTATATGCAATGCCTACAATTAGCTAAGCGGTTGTTACGCTAGTACACATATACACACCTCAAGTCATGTTACATACGATTCACTCGTGCTGCTTTCCAGGGCCGATCGCAAGCCACCAGCTTCTCGGAAGCACCTAGTGCGCCAAGGATGCACGGAGCAGAAGCCG